>BLKR01002499.1:0-193118 GCA_011170035.1 Teleogryllus occipitalis
GATGAAAGTGTATTAGGTTCACATTAATTTACCGTTATCATTTTACGTTCTGATAATTCTAATAAACACCGCCACACCGTTTACACATAGGTGGTCCTGATACAAAATCTCCGTTGGCCGCACTGGAATAAAGTTTTAACTCATTTAAGTTGTTTAACTCAATTAACACAATCCACTCAATTGTTGACAAACTCCTCTGACTTTGAATATACTACTGACTTTGAAAACATTTCTCCTTCCTCTTACAAAGACAAATGTTATCAATTTGTAAAATTTAACAAATCATGCAATTTTTCTGAATAAATTATTCATGATTTTATGTAGCAAAAAAGATTAAGGTATTTATTTCACATCACTTTTTCAACCTTTCGGGTCTCGTGGTTCTCATTACAAATTCACAAGGGTTTCGGAATATAGAATATATACGGAATATGTGAAATATTATGTACAAATTCCTGTGTGTCGCATTGCTATATCAAAAAATTAAATAATGATTTTTGAATGAACCTTATATACTGTATTAGGTTAGTGATCATTTGAGTATTTGAAAATATCAGGTTTGTGAAATACCTTATTGATCTAGTGTACATTGTTCTTAGTATTTATTCAAATGTTCTTTTGCGAACCATTCAGAGTTAACAAAATTTCGATATTTCTTGCTTTATTTAAAGGATTACCTAAATGTCATTGCCATGTGCGTTACCAGCAGCAATTGAGTATTAATTTTTATTTCACTTCATGCGCTGTTGTTATTTCCCCGGAGACTATTACGCCAAAATGCAGACCTTAAATTATGGATCCAATATTTAACTAATTGCATGCGTTCGCTGTATTCATTCCATGTAATTTAGAGCTCTATATTTTTGGTAAACTGAAAGGCATCTCCCTAACCTTTTCATGAAAAGTGCAGTTTCGGTATTACATGATAATGCTGTCAGTTCTCGTCGCACAAAAATTTTCATTTAATGTACACCGATAATGCACTGTGGCTAAAAAGGTTCCTGTGATTTGAAATGTACATTTTTGTGAGACAAAATGCACTCCCGTTGCGTGTTTTATCTGCATTGCCGAACGCAGCTGGTATGTTTCATTTTATCCCTAATATATGGTGTTTTGAGTTAATAGGAAAACGTACTGTTTACCAATGTTTTCAACAATATGTTTCGTAATATTTCTCAGAAATAAAAATTCCAAATTAGAAAAAATGTTTGTTAATAAATTCTTAATCATAAAACATTGACATTACGCTTTTTTCGTTTTTATTTCAAATAAACTGAAAACTACCCTTCAATAGTGGACACATTACTTTCTGTAATTTTGTGTAACTTGTATTAAGTGAGAAGTGTCGTAGCAAAACCCAATCGTAATCTATTTTTACGCGTTTGTTTCTTTAAGATTTTTCTCTTTTTAAATAAATTTTAACATATACATTTTAGATCATTTATTCTTCTTTGACTTACTCAACTTAAAGAAATTAACATTTTGCTCATGTGAAACCAGAATTTATTAAATTATTGATCTTTACATTAGTACATGTTCCATGCAAAATAATACTACTTTATTTTCTAATTACGCGATTTTAATTATTAATGCACACATTTTGAAGCTCTGTTTAATACACACTTTCGTTTCTCTATAAGGAAAACATTAATTTCTTGTGTAGTGGTGAGATTCGTAGTCATCCAGTTCAACGTAGAAAGTAATAATGGAATCCCTCACGTATCGCGGTTTCGATTGCTAGCGTATTTTCTATTTACTGCCGTTGTTAAATTGCGTTCAATTTTACAATTATTTGTCTCCAAATTCGAATTATTGTGGTCGCTACCACTACCCATAAAAATAGGATTATGAATAGAGTAATTTCATTTCATCGTATACATATGTATATACAGTTTTATAAGTAGTACAGAGAAAGTTGTGTAATACTGCGGAAAATCGATTTGGAGATTTCAACGAAAATACAGATTTTGAGTTTCTCTGATACCTGAAAAGTGTTTATTTTGCAAATCATACATCCGCCTCTGTTGTATGTCACTGTGTGTCTGTTTGTCCATCCATATATCAGTCCGTGAACAACACTAGCCCCTAAACTATTCGCGGAATACTTTAAAAAATGAATATTCCTCAGTCAATCTGGCCCGACTTAAAGCTCTGCGATTTTCAAAATCATTCTTTAATTTTTGGTGTACTTTACATGAATCTTCTGAAACGTTTTCAAAATTTCTATTATCTGTAAGAATAGACTTAAACACACTTATAAAGGTGGCAGGGTTCACTTTTCACGGTTGTTCTAGAATATCCGCAAAAGTTTATTTTTTTTTGTTTTTTTTTCCAACAACTACAATATTAAAGATACTTACTTTACTTGAAATTAAATATGTTCTCCGTAATTTTTTAAAAAGTAATATTAGCATTTCAATTATAGTAGTTTCTTTTTAATTATGCTTCATTTGGAAGGTCGCATGGACCACTAGGTCATTAGCGACTACATTCAAAATATAGTATATACAGTGTACAACAGAGCATACAACAAAATTTAAAATTAAACCACAAATATATAATTTGTCAATATAGGTAACTTTACATGAGGACAATTAACAATCATATTCAACAGCAACATAATATAAACAGAGAACATCACCAAAAAACATGTTGGGCATTACTATACATTATTTGATAATACAATATTTGACAATATTGGTGTTTAACAGATTTTTAGTTTCTTACAGTTTATTGATAAGGTTAAGTTAATTATAGAAGTGTTCGCGTAATTTTCAACGATATATGGGGATTTTTAATTTTTTTTAAGTTTTCCTAAAACTGTCCCAATTATTTTGTTTAATCTTCTATTCAGCATTGTCATTGTCAACTGTCAATATTAATATATTTACTAATTTTTTTCATGTAATTTTATTTTAATGTAAAATAGATTGTACATTTACTTTGTTCAGAATTTAAAAAATTCTATTCAATACTAAATGCATTGAATTAAACGATACAAATATAATTTTGATGTATTCTTTGATTTATTTTTAAAAAATTACATAAATATATTTTTTATATCTCTCTCGCGTCATAAATATTGTTAATACCGGCAATTTGTGTACACTATTGCATTTGTGAGTACAAGTGCTTTAAATAATGATATAAAGTTTCTGGAAACACAAAATTTTTCTGTAAAATGATCTCAAAATAGCGCATTTTCTGAACCCCTCAAACGACATTTTGTGAAAAGGGACTGTAACATTTTCAGATAAAATATGCACATAAATTCAAGCTTAGTACTCTTATATCATATTCAGTTATATTTGAATCCTACTATTATGGAACCGAATAATCGAGAAAATGTGAATGGGTTTTAAACGTTAATGGATATCAGCCGGGAAAATGTTAAGGCAAAAGCGAAAAGCTAGCCGCGATGGAAGACAATAGGATAATAATTAGTATGAAAAAGTGTGTGGTATTATGTCACATCACTAGTTTTATTTCCTGAACTGCGGGACTAACATTTCTTATTTGAGGTATTTCGTCGCCAATATTTTCAAGTGAGAAAAGTTATTCGACAAAAATAGCCTTAGAGGTTTCAGTGCTCAAAGTTAGTATAGTCTTTCTGTTGAATGGAAATTGAGTATCTTTGTCGAAATTTTGTTCTGTTGCAAAGTCCTGTTGCATGTTGTGTTGCAGTTTTGTTCTGTTGCATGTTGTTTAAATAATTGCAAAATATATGTCATTAATGTTTTTGAAAACTTGTATTAATTTATTGGTAGAAGTAACCAGAAAATGATCACGCAACCAATTTGGTAATCAATTCGCTGAATGTTTATTATTTGTGGAGAAAACATTATTTTCTATGGAAACTGCAGGATGCTTCGATTTCAAAGTTGGAGAACGTAACATTCTTTCCACGCGTATTATTTATTTCTATATTCGCTGATACTTCTAATTACCGTTTCTTGTCGAGAAAACTTAGTGCAGCGATAATGGCATCATTCCTTTTACTATGTTATATGATATGTGTTAACGTTAATGAAACCCAATATATATGTGAGCTCATATGGTACTTGTAAATGCTGGATTGCATGATGTGATATGATTGTGAACGATTGGATTGTGGTGACAGTTGTAAGCACAATAATGTCCGTGACAATTATAGTGTCATTCCTTAAAATAATATATATTATTTGATACGTGTTGAAGTTAATGAAATCCAACATATATGTGGTCCCATGTAGGTACTTGTAAATATAATTCGAATAGCGTTTGGTGACAGTTGTTAAAGGCAATCATCTCCGTGCCCGCAGCCGCTACGCTAAGTCGTCCTCCATCGTAGCCAGGGGGCGCTTCGTGGGAGGGCAACTGCGGGCTGAGGATGAAGAGGAACGGGGAGGGGCGGGGCCACACGGGGAAGCAAAGCGATGAACGGTACCTCCCTCCCTCCCCCTCACCGGAGAACCCTCTACTCTGCTCCCTCTAGTGTTTTCGTTTATTTTCAACACTTAGCCCCGGTCCTGCGCCCGTCCGCCACCCCACAATGATTCCGTCTCCTTCTTTATTTATAAAGAACGCCCATTCCTCTAACGCGGCCCTCTATTCTCTGCGTCGTCCGCCTTTCTCTTAGATTACTTCTCCGCGAGGGCCGCCGTTGCTCTGGGGTTTTATTCCCTTCCTGGGTCTTTGCTCTGCAAATACACTTATCTGTGATCGTTCTCCATTCCGTTGTTCTGCAGCACAAGCCTTTTTTTTTTTTGTGCTCTCTCTTGTGTGCTCTTTGCGATCGTGAACCTGTTCTCTGCGAGGTTGTCTGAGATTTGTGGTTATTTGAAGATCACATCTCTACACTTTCCTTACGGAGCGTTATTAAGACTCTAGGTATCTCATGAAAAGTAACAAGCACCAGATGAATATCCTGCAAGAGATTAACACAGCCGTTTTATTCTTTGCATAGTGTTAACACAGAGTTCGTAAACTGAAGGAAAGATAAAGAAATTCTCCATGCAAAAGTTCTCGTTTCTATTATCTTGAAACATGCCTAGCTCTGACAATAAACACCATTGGTTTAAAAGATGAGAATTTTTGCAAATGTTTGAATCCATCGCACGTTTGGGGGGGTGTTGTTGTTTCATTTTTCAAAGAACGGTTGAAAAGTTTTGCAAATTTTAAAAACACTAACAATACGCAATAACTGATTTCACATGTTTGCACTGGTCACGAGTGGAGAAGTACATAAAAACATAAAACATTAAATTATGATTTATTCAATGAACACTTGGTTCCGTTTATTTTTTATTCTACTTTTTATTGCAGTAAAAGAATATGACTGGGTAAATTTAACGATTTCCTAAATTCGAATCGCCATTTGCACATAAACTCCCTCTACGACCTGACACAGGCATCAGAAAATGAATGCACTCTACTGCACGGGGCGAAATCAATGCTGCGCCACTTCCGAATCCCATGCAATAATTTATGAACGAACGCGCGCACGGGTCTGTGAGAGCACCGGATTATTGTTTCTGACTTGCTCTTTTATTTCGGGGGCGCAAGTTTAAATTCAGGGTTCGGGCTCGGTGTCCGGGCAGCGCGCAGCGGGGACGAGCCACACAGCCCGGGTGGAGTGCTCGGCGGAGCGGGGTGGGATGGCGCGATGCGAGGCGGAGCGGGGTGTGACGGGGCGGGGCGGAGTGGGGTGAGATGGCGGGGAAGGCGAGGCGAGAAGGTGCGGGTTGGAGCGGAGCGGGTCGGAACGGGGAGTAGGGCGGGTCCAAGCGGAGCGGGGCCGGGTGAGGCGTAGTGAGGCGGGGCGGACTGGGAAGGAGCGGGGCAAGGAGTTTTGGGGTGGAGTGGGGCGGGGACAGGCGGAGTGGGCGGGGTGTTGGACAGGGCGGGGCGGGGTGGTGCGGTACGGGGTGTGGCGGGGCGGGGCCTGGCCGGCCGGGGCCGTGTCGGGCAGGGCGTGGCGTGGGGGGCGGGGCGGAGCAGAGCGGGGTAGTGCGAAGCGTAGCGGGGCGGTGCGGAGCGGAGCGGGACGGAGCGGGTTGAAACGGGAAGCTAGGCGGTGTGGGGCCTGTTGGGAGCAGTACGGGGCAGTGCGGGGTGGTACGAGGCGGTGCGGAGCGGGACGGAGCGGGACGGGACGGGATGCTAGACGGTGTGGGGCGGGTCCGAGCGCAGCAGCCTGCGGCGGGACGAGAAAAAGAGTGGTGAGGTATTGGGCGGGGTGCTGGGTGGAGTGTCAGGAGGGGCGGGGCGTTGTGTGGAGCGGGTAGTCGCGCGGAGCGAGGTGCTTGGGCGGGAGCAATGTAGCGTGCCGGCAGCGCGTAGAGGAAGCGCGGGGCGGCCCAGCGCCCGCATTGTTTTCGCCAGCAGTAACTCATGTCGGGACCCGCTGGGCTGAAAATATGCAAATGGCCGGTGGGGCCATCACGAGCCGGCTGCGGAGCGGAGACCGACTCGCGCCGCGGACGAAGCGGCGGCTGCCCACTGGGATCGCCCGATGACTGCGAAGCCACGAACTACTCCCTCACATTAAGATTAGATTACATTTATTACTAATTCTGCAAATAAGTTTGAGAACTAGGTGGAAGAAAGCGCTAACTTAATGTTACAAAACTTAACAAATATACGAAATTTTACAAAATTTACAAATTAACATAAACATTTCACCGCGCAAGCTCTCATAGCACTCCACCTCACCACACTTCACTTCACTTTACCACACTGCTGATCACTGAGTTTGAATGTGTTTCTTACACACTTGTTTCCCTCAACTTCACAACACCGCACTACACGCCACTGCACATAATTAATAATAATAACAATAATAATAAAAATAATATTGATTATACAACATACTTTACTTAAGAGACTAGGAGCTCTTCTCGTCCTTTCGATGGCGTAGTGTGGCGATCAACCCACTGGAGTTTCGTCTTCTGTGACTTCTTTTCGTCTTCTTTAATCATAACAATAATAATAAAAATAATATTGATTATACAACATACTTTACTTAAGAGACTAGGAGCTCTTCTCGTCCTTTCGATGACGTAGTGTGGCGATCAACCCACTGGAGTTTCGTCTTCTGATGCAAGTAGAGCGGGGTAGTGCACAGATGAATATCTTCCACCTCCGAATACGAGGGTTGAAACTCGGTACCAACATTGTCCAAGTGAATTTGTGGTGGACAAAGGGATTTGCAAGAGCTTTTTTCTCAATACCGGTTTCTTAGTCTTCCATTGCCCTATTGCTTTATCATCAATCGTATCAGGTAAACATCATCACCCATCCACTAAAATCATTCATTTCACGTACGACCGAGAAGACTTATGTTGAGGACAGAGACAAAATTTTCCTGCGTGCCGGAGTTCAAATTTGATCGCCATCCCATGTTTCGAGGGAATCAAATACTTGAGGCTAATCGGAAGTTTCCTCTAGATCTTTTCGTTTGACCTGCCTTTGTGTCACAACCTATTCATTCATCACCTCATCATTATCATTACCGTCTGCTTATGAACATCTTTCACCATCTTAGGCTATGATACTGGAATAATAATAAAGATTAGTGTGCCTTTAAAGGTCACATTTAGAATGGATTGCCATGATTTGCCATTGTATTAAGTAGGTCGCATACCTTACCATTAAAAAGTTTAAAAATAACAATTTTAGTGTATGTAATTCTTACACAAAGCTTTACATGGTATCGTAATTCTTTTTGTAAATTATCTTAAAGTTTTGGAAGCATTACAATTGGCGTATGTCAACGCAAAAAGAAAGCTAAGTATTACTCCTCACCTGTCAACGCCCAATGGGGGTTATGAGACACATTGCGACAAGACGAAGGCGCAACAAATTTTTTAAAAAATCATATTTTTATATTTAGCTATCTCCAACAAAATCCGTTCTAATTCTCTTATAAATCTTAATTATCATGAGGGGGATTAGTTATAAAATTCAATGAAATGTGGCAAGACAAAAAACAAAATGTGAGAAAGAGAATTTGAAACATACCCTGATTTACGCGAACACACGAGTAAAACAGGGTTTATAACAATCATAAACAAATAAAATTTGTTATTTCGACTAATCGAATTTCCATTTCATTAATTCCACAATATATTGCATTTTCGTTCTTCTAGGTAGGTTGAAATTTGTAAATGATAGTTTTAGTTTACAGAATAAGAATATATTAAATTTGGAATATTATACAGGAATGTCTACAACACTGAATATAAAATTATTAAGCTTTATTGCAAGTGTTGAATAAATTTTATAAACAAATTAGTATAAAATTTAAATAGAAGACGCTGAAAGTGTTTTAAATTTTTTTATTGTGAGTTTATCTAGGAAGAACAAGAGCTTCATCTACGAGAAAGTAAATACGCATTCAAGAAAATATATTGATGTGACGTGCAAGAAAATTCTTTAACTGTATACGCAGGAGAAGTTTCATTTCAATGAGGAGTCAGACAATGCCGGAGACTATGAGCTTGAACATCTACTACTTTGTATGAATTTGGGTCCGAGAAAAGAATAGCGGCGTGTGTACGGAGGGCGGTCGCAGTGCGGAGTATTTGGGAGGTGGAAAAGAGAGCTCGCCGGGAAACGGGGTTGGAGTCAGGGCGAGCGCCGACGTGCTGGCCAGCGAATGCGGCCGCACGCTCAGCCGGGGCGGTGCGGACGGGCGGCGCGGGCGGGGCGGGCGGCATCGCCCCTCGGGGCGTGGGCGACGGCGGCGGCGCCGGGCGCTCAGCGCTCAGCGCTCCGCGATTGTCCCCGTTCTTTCCGCTTGGCGAGCCCCGCTCAGCGCCGCGCCCGGGGCCCCGGCCTCCAATAAGCAAAGCAAATACAATTTCCTCAAGTGCTCTCTCCCGCGTGCTGGTGCTGCCCGCTGCTGCTGCTGCCAGCCGCTGTCGCTGGGCCCCGCCCCCGCCCCCGCCACCCCGGCCGGCGCGGTGCAGTTACTTCTCCAACCACCGCTTTGTCCATCCCTACCTGCACCTCCACCTCGACCCACTCCCCGCCTCGCGCCTTCGCACCCCCCCCCCCTGCAAGCCACCCCGCTTCACCCCCCACCCCCTGCTTCCTCCCCGCCCTCCCCCGCCGCATCCCCCTGCGGCCACCACTGCTACCGCTCCCGCCACCGATTCCCACCCAGCCCCGCCCCCTCTTCGCCCTTCCCAGCTTCCGCATAAGCTCCGGAGTCGAGAGTAATGGTCGCTCGGTCCGGCAAACGGCGAGACGGGGCGTTAAAACGGAAATTCGGGGAACAAAAGGGATAAGAAATAGTGCACCCGCGACCGGACCCGGGGACAAAGAGAGAACTTATTTGGAGCGGGCGACGGGAGTCGGCGACGCCGCCGACGTGCAGTTGCGCCGGGAAAGAGAAAAAGGGGGGCGCCGGGCTCGTTGGCGGAATGGGACCGCAACCGGAGGTCTCCACCGACGCCGACGCCGACGCCGACGCCAACGCCGTCGCCGGCGACGGCGGGCGCAACGAGACGGCGGGGCGGCGCCCCTCCGGGCGGAACGTGTCGTGATTTCTGAACGCTCCCGCCGCCGGCGCGCTGTCGACGCGCTGGAATAAACAAGAGAAGCGCGCGCGATAGCTGTGTTTGAAGTAAAATAACGTTAGCAACGGGTTTGTGCGAATGGTTCTACTCCGGGACTGTGAAGTCGAGCGCACGGCTTGTTGGCTGCATGCGGAAAGTTTATACTCGAGTGCGAGAACGGCGAGACGAAAGCGAAAATGTCTCTGGTAGAATAAATACTCGTGAAAGCTGTTTGAACGTGTGGTCACGAAAACACGCTATTTCGGTTTATAATACACTGTTATAATGATGTTGATGTGAATGTGACATTTTAGTTTTAGCCGTGCCTGAATTATAATAATCACACCCAGCTCTTATACTCTATATTGTATGAAATATTATCAACTACAAATACGTGGTTTTATCTAAAGTAAATTACTCGAAATGAAATATAAAAATCTGTTTTGTTCGGCATACGAGGTATATATATTATATTCATTCAGTTGAATCATACTATTCAACTCATATCGAGACAAAAGTAGAACCTAATTTTTTTTATAATATTATGACTATTGATTCTCATTTAACATTTCAAATAGGTACTACATAAATTTGGGTAAATTAAATATAAAAGTAGCCAAGCGCTATTTTTTCCGATTTTAATTTAATTTTGTATTTTATTTTCATCTACTTAAATTTATTTTTGTCTCAGTGTTTTGTCAAAGAATTTTCAAAATGTGTAGGAAGTTGGGAAAAAAATTAAGAAATCAAAGCAAAGTATTTTGTTTTGTTGATATCGTGTGAAATCGCAAATTCGAATGAAACCAAAGCTTCTAAGATGTAAGACGTACTGCCGCCTCAGTAACGTAGGATAGTTTATATTTAAATTAATATTTTTGCATGGCTGGGTTTATATTGAAAGGTGTTTTCTTAGAGAATTAGTTAATTGCAATACCATCACATCCACTTTCATAATAATTAAAAATAACGTAGACATAGTGTTCTGGCATTCTTGGATGATTACTGCATACTTCAGCATTGTTTGTCACGACTTCAGAAAAATAAAGGATGCTAAAACGTTTGTTTTTCCATAAGGTAAACACGTGGGAAAGCATAGTAGGGATGGAAAATTGACGTAAAAATTTTCAAAACATCAATGTTTTAAAATAAACACACTATATTTAAATCAGTTTATATATTTTAGAACATTTTTTGCGAAAAGATTTTGTCGAGAATTTCTTTCAATGAAACTAATACTACAGCAGCACGTATTTCTTGCATTATTTCTAACTTTCGCAATTTTTGAAAATTCGAAGTGTTCATCGTCATGTAAGCTACTTTTTCTCTATGTGTAAAAAAAATTAAAAAAAACTATTTGGAGCCATTTTTGAGAAAATATTCTTTTATAAATTGTATTAGCTTCATATAGAAATTACGCAAAAACTACTGTTCGTTTTTTCAAAAAAAAATGTACAAGACGATTTTTCAATATCTAATTTTTTGGAACCGATGTTAATTAAGAAAAAATCTCTATCATCATTATAGTACTTTCACAATGTTAATGCTTTGCACCTTTCGAAAATACACAGTTCAACAAAATGGAAACTACGCAATTTTTTTTTCGTCCCTTGTTATGTAAAAGGAAACAACTTCAAGAAAAAATTGCAGTAGTTTTTGAAAAAATAATTGTTTAAAAATTCCCCATATTTCACGGAAAATTACGCAGAAACTACTCAGATTTTGGAAAATGTGTACTTGACTTCATTTCAAGATCTTTGAACAAAGAACAGCATTAAGGAAAAAATCGATTTTGAATATTGTAGTTGAAGGAATGCGCCAAACATGTTTAAATTATTATAATAAATTAATTTACTATTAGATTATAATAATAGTAGTAATAATCAAATTACTTCTAATATGTTAACAAGTTCGGGAACTATTAAATGCGTGATCGAACGTATATTTTCACATTAATAGAACTAACACAACGCTATTTGTTTCTTTTGTAGTATATTCATACTTTGCAAACAGGCATGCATTTACGGGGCATTCTTTGGGCTTGGTATAATTTAGCGTTTAAGATGCTCATTAGAAGTTCCGAAGGGACTGAGCGTTGTAGGAAAGCAGAGAGGTTGCCTTGCGGCTACTTAAGGCGGGGGATGTGAGCCAGAAGAGGAGAAGGGCGAGACTTGTAACTGCGTTATGTGCGGCCGCGGGGCTCCCCCCCCCCCCCCCGTGGTTTAGCCAAGCGCATGATCGCCGCGTCTAAGCGGGTTACCACCGCCCCCACCACCTCCGCGTCTCCGCCCCTCTCTCCCTCCCAGCTTCCGTCTACCTTACCCGCTGCTCGTCCGCGGGGCTCGTAGTGGGCAGTAGATACGCGACTTTCCGCCTCCACCTCTTCCCGTTACCCTCTGACAAAGAGCCCTTATCTCTCTTTCTCTCTCATTTGGGTTGCAGTTCTTCTTTGCATTTTGCGTCGTAATTTTGGGGGTCACGATTTTTGTGAATTTTTCCTGTGACGTGCTTCGTGCCTTCATCATCCTTGAGTCGTGCCGAGCGTACGATACATCAGACAAATGAGATTCAACGATCAGATTTACGTTAAATATCATACAACTTAATGTTTTAACTTTCAGATTCTCTGTTAAGTAACTCTTTTCCTCAAGATAATTTAGTTATATCAAGTTATCCTTCTAACCACCAGGTCGAAATAGTTACTATTTAAAAACGTGAAGTAGCATTTACCTTTAAAACTAAGGGATCGATAGATGGTAATCATACGCTACACAAATGCATTTTTTAGTCACAGCTCAAGTGGTATTTGGTAATATCAGTAAATTAAAGGAGGGGAAATAATATTAATCTTGTGTTTTACCGCCATGTGATGAAGAAATAAAAATGTATTATTATAATGAAGATTGATAAGGGAACATCTACAACTGGTCGTCATCGATAATTCAAAATTGTGGGTTATTTCTACCTCTTATTACCACATAAATCCAACGCTGTGAAACACGAGTTTATAAAGCAAAATATTTTTGTGCCCTGAAGGTAAAGGCATCTTTTGCTAGACTGGAATATTACTGGATCACCTGCGCATACTACTAATACTATTACCAAGTCGTTCTCCGTCACACGAAACAATTCAGAACCAGTGTCGTCCATGTATAATGCCATTGAATGATAAACTCTAGAAGGAATGTCAAGGGGATTTATAAAATATAATGGGGGAAAGAGAGGAGCCTTGAGTGACACCAGCGAAAATTGTTGGAGACGAAACATAATTATTTATTTTGCTGAAAAACATGTCATGAGATGTGAATCTGAGATTTGTACTGAATATGTAGCCCGGGATATCAATGCAGCATGGCTCTGATATCATACATGTTCGAATGCTTGAGAAAAGTCTAAAAATGCAACACTATGAGTAATTGAATGTGGTTCGGCCATAAAGAAACAACAGGCAATTATATTCATTTCACAGAGAGAGAGAGAGAGAGAGAGAGAGAGAGAGAGAGAGAGAGAGAGAGAGAGAGGCGTCAAGTTCGATAAGGATACGATCTCAAATATTTTACTGAAAGTATATAAGAGTTTTATTGGTATGTAAATAGGGATAGCATTGGTGAATTTATTGGGCTTCAATGTAGGAATGATCAATGCTTGCTTCCAATTATGTTAGAAATAACCTGAACGTACAGAATTTGACATGGCTTTCGTCTTCGTCATTGTCGATGCACTCATCACTATGCCAGAAAGTTACGCCCCTCCCCATGCACGGAAGCAGCTCACAGCACTACTAAACGATATTCACTTCATCATAGAACACCGAGATGTAATCAGCCTACTGCGCAACGACACTTGAGGGCGTTGCAGACCGGTCCATACTCAACGGCTGTTTGCGAAAGAATGTATATAAATATATGAAATTTCGAAACAAAATCATCTAGAAAAATAAGATTCTTCAGTACTTACCTTCAAGAGTCCTAACTATTAATCCTTAACTTCACTTTACACAATACTAGCTTCTCACCTTTCCTAACGTCATTGCTATTAACCAGTATCAGCCTCATTTTCTGACTTTCTTACATCCCAGCGTCGCAAAAGGGGATAAATAAATATTCGGAAAGAAAAAATAAGTGGCGAAGGGAAAAAGAGGATCCTACAATTCTTTCTACTTCTAAGATTCCTAACTACACGAATTCTTGATTTCATTATTACACAGAATACCAACTACTATTTTTTATATTCACAAATTCTGTTCCCCAGTATCATCTCTGTTCTCTATCAATCTTGCAACCCAGTGAAGATGCCGGGAAAACCTTGTTTTACTTGCATGCTACGACGTTCTTTCGTGTCTTCTGTACAGCGCGGCGAAACAGCTCGAAAAGTGCGCTGCGCTCAATACAGAAGGCAGTGGCGAATTCTCCAAAACCCCGCCCTTACCGCCGGTGCACCTAGTTATTCGAAGTGCATAAGACATACTTCATAAGCTTGGTAATCCTCTAAAACGTTATTGAGATTTTGAAAGCTTTAAAACAGATGCGAAAAAATAACTCTACCCAGAGCCAGTCACTCTCCCGCAATCGTAAGCGCTATGAAATGCGTTAGAGTGAGAAGTTTCAAACAGTTCTTAATACTGTCGATAGAATTCGCTAGCGCAGGAGAAGGCACCGCATGCCAGCCGCAATAACCTAGGGTTCCTCATATTTCAAGGGCGGGGAGAGAGGAGAATGCGCGTCTGGACGGTCGCTAGGCACGGCGAAAAATTGCTATGAACAGTCTTCCGCTGATCGTTCGCAAGTAACGCTTCTATCACGTTTTTTTTGTTTTAAATTGAGTGTGTTATGCTCCAGAAGATAATGGTTTGTGTAATTGAATTATACAACAATTTTTAAAGACGGATTTTCATAGTATTAGCATTTGAGAAAAGCTCAAAATAAAAGACAACGATAAAGGTGGCTTCCATAAAGTGCGGTATACTTAAATAATGTTCAAGTTTCGCCACTGACAGAAGGGCGATCGTCCGTCTGCGCGCGCGACGCGACAACGCACCCATTGCCCATCGCCCGTTAATGCCCGCACACCGCGAGAGTGGCGCCGCACAGTGAGTCAAAATGAAAACGAAAGCGGGTGATGCATACTTCCTTTGAGTTAGAAGCCAGAGATTCAGCTGACATGCTGTTTTTTTGTGGCGTGTTTGAGTAAAAATGATCCATTAAATGAATGCGTCCTGTTTTTCATTAACTTTTCAGGAAGTTTGTGTTTACTTTCAATATTTGTTTTTATGTTCTGAAATATCCAAGTGTCTCTTGTTGCGATATTTCCCATTTAGTACATCAATATAAAATTCAATAAAAGTTCAACATTTCAATACACAAACAAATACAATACAATTCAACAAATACAATACATACAATACAAACAAGTACAACAAATTCAATACAGTGAAGTATTTTGCATAGTTTCAGTGAGAAATGAAGTTTTTCTTTTATTAATTTATTATTGTCGTTGTATCATCATTGTACGAGCGAAACAACTACACATTTCATTGTATTTAGTTAAATGCTTTCATCCTGAAAAGCATTGATAATGTTTTCTTCATTTTTTAAAAGTTAGGCATTTTCGGGAACGTTTCTAACCTTATACAATTTTATCTATCTAGAAAAAAATGTTTTAAATACATTATGAACAAATTATGGAGACTTTCCAAACACATTGAACGAACTGAATGAATTTTAATAGTCTCTCCCATCTTTAGCTGGGATACTCAAGAACGACCCATCACAGAAAATTGCTTATTTCGAAAATTTGAAAAAAGTTCTGATAGCCACTGTAAGCCTGATAAATAAAAGTCAAATATTGATTAAAACGGTAAACGGTGCGAAGAAATTTTTCAACAAATGGTTGGAAATTATGTTGAAGGTGGAATAACACAGACTACTATTAGCCATCTGAATACCAGGAAGTTGCCAAGAGATGGATAGACTTAGAAAGAGAAATTACAGCAATTCTGAGTGTCGGAAGAATCTTGTGAATATCAGTCCTTGTAAAAGGATGAAAAAGGAAGACAAGGTGAAGAATGAAAAGAAGAGTGAGGATATTAATCTGTAATGTGAAATGCATCTGCAAACATTTTTTTTAGCATACTTAATTTTATTTTACTCTTTTTTACGAAGATGCGTAGCATTACAATACACAAATTTTATGTAGTTTCATGCAACGAATATAATATTCTCTTTGAATATAATACGCTAAAGAGATCTGTCGGTTTTCTACCATTTATAATAAAACATTAGCAGAAGTCACCGTCAAAGTTCTATTGTTTCAAGGGAATTACTCTCTCTATTCGTATAACAAACAGGTTTAAGGCGAAAATTGGTTTGTTAAGGCGTATTGTATATTATGGCTTAGAAGGAATCCTACATGCGTATTCCTGAAACACCCTCAACATAACTCGAAAACGATGCATTTAGACCTGTGAAAATGGTTCGTGTATCTTCAGGAATAGAAGTTATGTTTCTCCAGCTATGATGGACGTAATGATAACTTTTTAGAAGTTTACATATTTGGAGGGTACCTACTTTTCGTAGTAGGGGTTGTCGAAAACGTTCGAATTTGTGTTGCAGCATAAAGCTACTTTCATTTTTAAAGCAATGATTCACAAAGTGTGGAATGTTAGCATGAGTCTGCATTTATCTGATGAATGACGATTAAAAAGAATTGTAATCGAAAGGCAAAGAGAAACAAAAAATAACCCCTGCGGTGTGGAAACCCAAGAGATTTGGAATAACTTCCGGTATATGTATCTAAAATATACAATTAACTGAACAGCTCGAATAACAAGGTTACAAGATTACTAGAATTGAAAAGATTCAATTCGATTCTTTCAAAAATCAAACATCACTTACATGTATTTATTTGTCATTTTAGGGTGGAATTAATCCGAATTAATGCTCCAAGGAAATCAATCGCACTGTCCACAGGCCATTCAAAAGGCTACATTAAATGTATTATTATTATTATTATTATTATTATTATTATTATTATTATTATTATTATTATTATTATTATTATTGTTATTTTTTGGTATATTAATACTTTCTCGGTTCAAAGTAGAGGAAATGTTATGTAATGCTGCGCGAAAAAAAGACGAATTTTCGGCTGAAAAATCCTATTACAGGACCCATTAACCAAAAAATAGATAAATCCAGTTCTTAAATTAATAAAAAAATCCTCTGACACGTGGAGTAGCCAGAGTCTATGTTTTGTGGGTCCTTGATACCGAAAAATCGAATATCCGCAAAACGTGTCTGTCTCACCGTCCGTCTGTGAACAACTGTTTAGCGAATTTTCTCCCAAATTAATATTCCACAATCCATCTGGCTGACGTCATGGTCCCTTGAATTTGAAACATATTTTAATTTTGGTGAGTACTTTAAACGAAGACGCTGGGAAATTTTTCAAATTTTCAAAAATATGACTAAATTGTTTTTGACTAAATTTTGTTGTTGGATACTGTGAGAGTCGTTTAGGAGAATGGTGTAGATCTCATGTTTGTTGAAAACTCTGATATTTCGAAAAGTGCAAAAGTTCGATTATTTTGAGTTTCTCTACTTCTAAAATATTAAATATAGAGATTTTTCCGTTAATGAAATCTATTCCTTAAGGATATATTTTAAAATTAGGACATGTACAATTTTTCGAAAATTTAAGTACTTTTCGCGTAATTTTGCGGGAAATTACAGTCGAGAAAGTACGTGCTGTTTTAGCATCACTAGTCTACTGTGAGCACATTTTGGTCGCCTTGCGCCCGCTGTGCTTTTCGCACTAGCTTTTCAGCTAGGTCGAATTCATACGCTGTCTGGAGGAGAACTACAGCTGCCGGCTGCACTGATCGGTAATTTTCCGTGGTTTCTCCGATCAACACCAGACGAATGTCGGAGCAGTACCCTAACAAACGGGCCACAGACCGCGCGCGATCTTTCCTTCCTCTTCCTTGTCCTACCCTTTCCCCGCTTAGCGCTTGTCCCGTCTGGGGCGGTGCCCCGCTGGTGGGAGAGTCCTGGTTAGGGAGAAACCCCGCTACCTGGCAAGTAGTTCGAAACGCACCATCGAGGTGGGGAAGATCACCGCCACCTTCCCAGGAAAACGTACCCGCTAGCCGACGGTAGGTCGGCGCCAGTGGGGGAAGATCACCGCCACCTCCCATGTACTGTGCTTACGGGACTAATGACCGAAGCTGTTGACGCGCTCGCAATCACTAACCAACCAACCGATTCGGTCGCACCGGGAGCGGTAGCTCAGTGCATCAACTGATGTCACTGCAGCACCTCTGACCGGGAGGTCCTAGGTTCCCACTCCCCACGGCGCGGCGGCAGGATTTTCGACACTAGCTTTCCAGCTAGGTCGAATTCAGTCGCTATCTGGAGAAGAATTCTAGCGGCCGGCTGCTCTGATCGGTAGTTTTCCGTGGTTTCTCCGATCAACACCAGGCGAATGCCGGAGCAGTACCCTACCAAACGGGCCACGGACCGCGCGCGATCTGTCCTTCCTCTTCCTTGTCCTATCCTCTCCCTTACACACACACACACACTTACACTAACATGCACTACACTACCACATATCCTGGGAGACCGGTCGGGAGCTTAGAGCTTGTCCCGGCTGGGGCGATGCCCCGCTGGTGGGAGAGTCCTGGTTAGGGGGAAACCCCACTAGCCGACGGTAGGTCGGTGCCGGATCTCGCCACCCGGCGGGGGAAGATCACCGCCATCTCCCCAGAAAAAACATGCACTACACTAACGGGACTAATGACCATAGCAGTTGACGCGCCCGGAAACACGAAAAATCAATCAATCAATCAACCGATTCGGTCACCGCGGGACGCCCGCCGCTCGACAACGCCACGACGGATGGCCGCCCACCCCCGCCCCCACCACCTCTGCGCCTCTGTCCTCTCTCCGATTGAAACATCGACGCAGCGCTTGCCATTCGCGAGGTGCGGCCGCTTCCCAACGAGCGTGTTCGCTGCCGGCGCGGGAGAGGGTCCACACGGCACACGGCCCGCGCCGTTCGAAGTAAATTGCACACATGAATTTAACCGGATTGTAAATGCGAAGCCGACTTAAACTGCGCAGGTGGCTGCGGGCGAAACACGCAAAGTGCCGGGGTGGGTGCGAATTCCAAGTGAGGTGGGATGGTTTACGGCTTGTGAATGTGACGTGGTAGGTAACGGCGAATCACTACGTATCATGAATCATGATTCAGTTTCTAATTGACCCAGGAAGTCAAATGTTAGCTCTCTGTGTATGGATGCCAACGATTCGTTCGAGATATGTCACAAAAATAAGAAATGCAGAGAGACTTCAATTTTATTGACGAATGAGCTCAAAAGATTTTTATGTTACTCGTATAACTGTGACAAGAAAGATAATAACGTGTCTAATAACACTTTAATTATTGAATAATCTATTGCCATTTCGTGATAAAATTCTGCTTCTGTACGTATAATGACACAAAACAACAAACTTCAATATTTGAAGTCGTCCGTTTCATTTCTTTTCCCATAACACACATGCCCTGTGTAATAATACAGAATTTGGAAGACGAGTGAGCTTAGTAACAGGAGCTTTTGCAACGCTCCCTATTTCTAATTGAAACAACATGAGAAAGGGAACAAGTCTGAAATGAATTTTTTTATAATGTTTGGATGTTTTTTCTTTAATGCAACGAAATTTGTACTGTGAGGAAAGTAATCACGTCATAACTGTGTTTAGACTATCATCAGTTAATTCATTCATAAAAATTGGACACGATATTTAATATGTGTGAGTATTATTTAATGTTTCCTTCTTCCTGAAAAGTGGCAAGAAATGACTTGTTCTCTTTCTTCTCAGCACGATTCAATTCTTTTTACCACTTACATATCCCTTGCATCCTATTTCATTGTATTAATATTTCATTTCTCTGTTCTGTGTCAATTGACGTAAATTGTCTATGATCACCTGTGTTGTATTTATAGAAACATCTCCTCTTGTCTTCCGCAAATGCTTTTGTTTCGTTTCTCTATAATGTCATTTACTTTTCTCATATTTTACATTTACAGTTTCGTTTCACTTTCTTTGTCTACTGCTCCTTCAGCTTTATTGTTCGAGCTGTTCATAATATTGTAGTTTTCATAGAGTTTATCCTTTAAGTTCTTCCAAACCGCTTCAGTTCCCACCCGATTGGAGTTCTTTCTTGTTGCCGTTTGTCTTCCAATCACCATTCTCTGTCCTCCTCATTCATCGGACATATTCAACCGCCCCTCTCTCCTTTTCCCCCTCCCTCAGCGGTTTCCCATCCAACGCGGTGGCAGGCGATAATTCTCCCACGCGGAGAGCCCAGTAATTGAAAATGGACACGTTCCAATGAGTTAATAAAATTAAACCCCTTCTTGACAGAGAAAAACTCATTAAACTCGACAGCAGAGCACGCGCCAGTCTCGCGTCCACGTTGTGGACACAGACACACACAGGCACACGCACTCACGCACACGTACTCGAGCGAGTAGGAAAAATGCGTCCAGCCGGGCGGAGTGGTGTAGCGGCGCGGCGTTCTGTTTGCGGAGTATTGGCAACGCAGTTATAAATAACCTCAAGGGAGACAGGTGAGGAAAATTACAAACACCCAATATGCACAAGCGCCCCCTGTCTCTCCCCGCAGCACCCTGACACAAAACATGTATTTCCTCTCCCCAGCAATTCGCCCCAGCTGTCGCGCCACCCCGGGAAGGACGGCGGGGGCGGCGGGGGCGGCGGGGGCGGCGGGGCGGCGGGGACGGCGGGGGCAGCGGGGGCGGCGGGGGCGGCGGAAGGCGGGGCGGCGGGGGCGGCGGGAGGCGGCGGCGAGGTGCGGCGGGTGCGGCGGGGGGCGGCGGGGGCGGCGGGGGCGGCGGGGGCGGCGGGGCGGCAGGAGCGGCAGCAGGGCCGGGGCGGCGGGGCGGCGGGGCGCGGGGGGCGGCGGCCGGGGGGGGGGGGGGGGGGGGGGGGGGGGGGGGGGGGGGGGGGGGGGGGGGGGGGGGGGGGGGGGGGGGGGGGGGGGGGGGGGGGGGGGGCGGGCCCGCCGGTCGGGAGAGATACCCCCGCACCGTTCTCCCGGCATTTACATTAAAGTTAAAAAGCATTCCAGGGGCGCTGTTCTCGGAACAAAAACGAAGCCATCTGCTGGACCGCCGCCAGCGCTTCGGGTCCCGCACTCTGCTCGTCCTCTCGCACCATCCGCCGGCCCTGCCTCTGTCGAAACCTGCCTTCCTTCCGGCGTCCTCCTTCCGACTTCTCGCCCCCTTCTTCCGCCCTTTTTTCTTAAAGGGTTTCGAATCCTTAAGTTGTGCTGGGTAACTATTAGGTTTTGCTCGTCGTGCTTTTCCTTTGGTCTATAAGTTTATTAGTTCGGGCGTTTATCATTTCATTATTCCTTTCTCTTCTTTATTTTGTGCTCACCGATTATATTCAGTACTATCGGTAGAATCCGCATTTACAGCCCCATACACTTTCTACTTCCTACGCTTCATTTCAAATTCTTTTAAAGTAACAGCTATTAACATACCTAATATTAACACCTTCATATTTCGTGGTATGTTCAGCATTTTATCAATCATCATGAAATATCATAATTTATGCGCCAATTTACATTACTGTGATAGTAAGCAAATAAATTCTCTTGCTGCGGTACATTTCTACGGTATTCTGGGGTGTTGTTTGCGATCTATTTAAACAATATTCGTATACTGTGGTTCAAGAAAGGGTGAATGAAAATAATTATCCTGATTCTAAGAATATGTAAAGAAATGACATTCGGTGAGGAAGTTGGCGCATCGATTTCCAGTGACGACACCTTCAGATCGTCAGTAAATATGATTATCGGAGACGAGTTTTATTTGGTGGAATGCCAGGAAAATGAGGTTAATTTACCTAATATACATTTTTTAATTGTATTATAATATTATTTCAGTTAACAATAATTATCCCCAAAACGAATGTGAGTTACTTTTATTCCTAATTGTTTGAATCTGATTTTTTTGTACATCGCCGTGTTTCTTTCTTAATAATCATTTGACTAGCGATAAATTGATGGTTGTTTATTTATGTTGCTTAGGATGTTAAAACTCGTTACTAAGGATGTTAAATATCTTAATATAAAGATATGTAAAGTGCACTTAACAAACCTGTAGGGTTGCATGTTAACAGAAGTATAAGACGCATGTGACCGACAAACTTTGTAAATATTTTACTGTGAGTCATTTATTATTGTGTTGTTTCGTCTTATATTCCGCTAAATTGTCATAATTTACTTAATATATCATTTTCTTAATCATCATCAAGAACTAATTATTACTCTGATTGTAAGCCTATAATGAATACCAATAACTTTACTTCATCGTAACTGATACCACGAGAAACCCTGCAAATCATTGTACTAGATATCATTATTTTAATTTCTCACAAAACATATTTAACTCTCTATTTCGCTTACTGTGATTTTCTTCTCGTTATTATTTTCTTTGAACGTTTAGGACCTTTTCTCTCTTGCTTTTCATAGTGTCTTTTCTTGTTGCCTTTTACATCCCTTCATTCGTCCATCAGTATCCTTCCCATTTATTTTATATGTAGTCACGAACCCGGAGCGGCCAACGAAGCCATGTTTGTTCCCTTGTTTTGTCAGCTGCGTAATGGAAACTTGATACTGTTTTTCCTACCTTCAAAAAATTTCAAAAATTACATTGCAAAAATGAATTGTTTTTTTACCTTTACCTTGTTGAATCAACGCTGGAGCGAGTCTGTAAATTTGTGGAGTGTATGATGCAATGAAAATATTCGTGCAATGCATAGGGTTGCAGGAAATTTGTTCTCAGAACCATCAGTTATAATTTTGCAAATGCTCACGCATATTTCCTTCGCTTCCACTGACTTCATTTTAGATTTCTAGCTTCTAAAATTATAGTTTTACGTCGAAAAGTACACTTCGTCGCGTTAGAAGATTAATGTGAATTCAAACTTTAGAAGGTTTTGATTTTCACTTGCTGACTAAAATCAATAACTTAAAATATAGAACCTGTTTAACATTGTATACTATACTAATTCTTTGGTGTGTTTATAAATTTGAAGAGAAACGCGTTATAATGACTTTGAGCTGCTCTTTGGTGTTCTTTATGCTCATGCCGGTCGTTTGAATACTTCATACCCACCCTGTTACCAACAAAACAAATAAGACACAGTTTTATGAACTCAGTGTACTAAACTTATTAAACAGAAAAATACAATAAAAATGGAACAAAGCTTTAATATGATAAATCAACTATATATAAAAATTAATTTAGTGAATTATAATGACAATTGCAATTTTGGAGCGTTCCCATAAATGTTCCCATCAGATTTTGTAATGAAAATTATTTTGACAGGTCTTCGAAACAAAATAACCGTTTTATTTTCGTAATTAACACTTATTTTCTGTCCAATCTCCAAATACACGACTTCTCAAATACACACACATAAATTTACCTTTTGATATTTTTCTCGAGATTTTGCTGGAAAATACATAGTTTAGATAGCTTTTTCGAAACTTTTCGCAGATACTTCATTCTTCTATTTTGTACGAACAAAAATACGAAACTACGAGTATTCAATAGTAATTATAAATGCAGTCTGTTTTGTTTATATCACACCTGTCTTTGGGTATATCACAACCTTAATCACAACTGACGATTATAATTGTTTTTTTTTTTTCATTTCTGATGAAGACACATTTTAAAATGTTTCGAATTCTGGTGCGGTTCAGAAATGAACAAGTAAACCATACATTTTTGTATGCTGCACGAGAATTACATGTCTTTATGCCCTTCTGACGGTTTGCAAGGCCTCGGGCCAAACGTCCTTGGGTTTGGAAGTCGGGGCAAAACATATACCTAACGACCTAAACACAAAAATTCGTTTTCCGTTCCTTGTTTTACTGGAATTCGTATCTTGTATACTAAAACCAAATGAGCGATTCTGACGAAAAATTCAGCTATGTTGTAGTGTCACGAGTACTCCAGTTTGCGAGAATGCTTCTGATGCACGTTATAAAGTTCAACTGTTGAAAAGATTTAAGGGAAGTGTATGGCATTAAATAAGACGTCTGCTACGAGAAATGAGGTCCATATGACAATTTATGATGGAATTGTATCTATACATTTCTGTAGTGTTGTCTCGATATTGACGGTTTTGCATTGTGTGACTTGCATGATGCATTATTTTGCATGACACTTATAATGATAAATATTTTGACTTTTCTTATGTTTTTAAATTTTTCTAATTTCTTTCTTCTTTTTGCAGGTGAGTACAGAGCGAAATTTAATTTCCGTCTTTGTGGTAAGTGAATATTTCTATATTATTTTTACTTTATGTTATTATATGTGCTAAGAGTTTCATGACTATATTTTAGTACATATTGTTCAATTACAAGAAACTTATGATTTAAATAAATTAATTATTTGCAGTGGTGAAAAAAATACACTTCTTTTAATAGTAAATTAGTGAAAGAGTAATTGTATGCATACAAAGAAAACTTTCTGATATGCAACTATTTCTCTGTTATTTTATATTTATTTCTTTTGTGACGTTGCCGTCATCGACATCTTGCAATATAATTTAAACATATCTACAGGAAACCACGTGCGACATCCTTTATTTAAGCATTTGGAAACTCAGAACCGAAATTCTTTGTGAACCTGTATTTTAACTGAAAACAACGCATTGTCGCTGATGGCTGAGGTGGTTAAGGGCATGAACTCGTTTCATTGTAGTGCCACTGACTGAGAGACCCTAAGTTTCGACTGTGCAAGAATTTTTGATATTAGCTAGATAGCTTGGTCGAATTCATCCAATGCCTGGGGAAGTCTTCTAGCGATCGGGTGTTCCAATGGGAAGGTTTCCTTGATTTATCCGATTAATGGAGATCGAGCACGCTAATAAACGAGTCATTGATCGCTCGCGTTCTTTCCTTCCTCTCCCGTGTCATACTTCACCCCCTTACTTACACTCACTTACACTTACCTGCAATACACTACCTCGCATGTGGCGATGCCGGAGCTTGTCCCAGCTTTAGTGGTGCCTCGCTGATGCAAGATTCCAGAATGGGAAAAAACTCTACAAGCCGACGTGTAGGTCGGCGCCGGATTTGGCCATCCAGCGGGGTTTTACAACCTGACCGCCACATCCCCTGATAAAACATGAACTACTTAATGGGACTAATGGCCGTAGCAGTTGAAGCGTCCGGAAACACGAAATAATCAATCAATGGACTCCGCATGGAGATTGGTTGATGGCAAGCTGCAGACTCCGGCGCTGCGGGACACCGCGGTACACAGTGGGCCCTGAGGAAGGGAAAGTCGTCAAAAAGTCCGAAATCAAAATATACTTAAGAAGCTCCATTTTACATGAAGCGGGTAGCAAAATGTTAGCTTCATCGTTTCCCGATCAGGAAATGGAGGGAGAATCACGGCAATTCGTTCAGCGCAAGTTTAAACTTGTACAAGTGATGCGCGGCGCACGTCTTCGCTCGCACACTAAGAAGAGAGGTTGTTGAAGTGTTTTTCAATGCAAATATTTTGGCTCTCTCGACTAGCAGAATCGTACGTACTATGAATACGATACCTGGAGATATGTACTTTAAATTTGGATTTCTAAAATACCTATTGCTTGAATAATAATTTAGTTATTCCAAGTAGAAATTTCACGTGTTTCAATGGAATGAAATTTTAAAATCCGCTTTTTCATCTTGTCATTTAGTTTCTTTCCGAGTGTTTCGCAGCTATAATACTAACTGAATCTTATTCTGGAATTCATCTAGTTTTCAAGCCATTAATCAAACTTCCCCCATGTTTGCCCCATTTTGCATTAAGGCACTTTGTTTATGATGATGCACATCTAGTTTTGGTAGCATTTCTAGAGACAGTATTCATTTTTTTCCCTTCATAATCTGGTACTGATAGCTCTTTAATAACAATCTTTAATAACGATCTGTATGGTGTTCTTAACTCCACTGAAAGAAAAAAATCGGAGAAAGGTGCGACCTAAAAGAAAAACGCAGGCTTAATTGTATCGAACTCACTGATTTCACAAATGGAATAGAGAAAAATTATCACGAAGATATTGGATCTAGACGCTACACCAATGTTAATGGTTTCAAGTACAAATTCACTTTTTGAAGAAGAGTCGCATGATGAAAGTTCTGATTTTGAGATAATGTAAATAAATATTTAAAGGTTAAACAATTAAATATGTTATTATTTAAATATTTTTTTATAATTAAGAATACTAAGATATAATTAAAAGTATTGAGATATAATAAAATTTTTATTGCCAAAAATTCCCAATAACGCTCAAAAATACTTTTGCCAACTTTTCCCTTTCGACCCCACTGTGCGCCGTCTACGACAGCTCTTACCCCGCTCCGTCCCAGGGGCGCGTGTCTTGATGAGGTCCCCGTCCGTGAGGGGGAAGGGTAGTGCCAGCGCCAGTGGAGGCGGGGGTGGGGGTGGGCGGTGGTTTTGGGGTCCCGCGACGCAGGCTGCGGCCGCGCCACCTGATTACCGCACCGGTGGCTGGTGGGGGGCAGATGAGGGGAAGGTGAGGGGCAGGTGAGGGGCTGATGAGGGGCAGGTGCAGAGGTGGGGGAGGGGCGGCGTTTCCCGTGGTCGCGCGGGGAGCTGTTTGCGGGCGCAGTGGCTCCAACCATGACGGCTTCAAATGATTTTTTTGTATACCAGCATTATAAACGACCTTTTCTGATGCAAGAAATCGTTCATAATCGGGTATTTTGCGGCAAAAATTATGACGTATTAGATTTTATGGCACGAATGATTACGTCATCACACATTCAGCCAATCGCAGCCAGAGAATCTTGGGGAGGTAGAGATAAACTGAACAGCCGACGACCGTTTGCTCATCCAGATATCAAATAGCCGAGACGTCACGAGAGCGTTGTTTCGGAAAATTGTTTGATTTTCTTATACATTAGTAATGCTTTTATACAAAAAAAATAGCGTATGCAACAAGTTTATAATGCTGATTTATTGCATTCGTATAAATTTGAAAACTCTCTCCTAACGTCGCTTGTTTTGAAAACACGTACTCATTGACTGAAGCTCAACATTATAAACTAATTGCACAAACTACTATAATAGTGGTGTGCTGAGGGGATGGGTCAATGATGAACCCAGCGCTGTATTTTTTCCTATATCTTTGTTGAGGAATGGAGGTACGTTTCACCGTTTATGACTAATTATTAGAACCTTTCTGAACTTATACTGATTGCTCCGTCTTTCAACGCTTTGTAAATATTTACAAAGAAAATCAAATCCGTTACCATGCGCCATCGTTTCGTGGTAATTCAAGCAAACTTGTACAATAAGGCCTGTCCCTAAACAGGATAACAGCTTATTTTGAATGTTGAGCTATTTCTTCAGAAACAGATGTGGCAATCTGGACTTCCTCTCAAATGAATACTTCTTCAGTATTTCTTTTCAATTCGCATTTTATTGTTGACTTATGCGTAGCTTAAAATAGTAACAGCTGAGAAATATGCGTAATTCTTCCAAAATCATCAAACAATTTTTAGTATTGTACTCTCGGTTGTGAGGAAGCTTACGATATTTTGCTGAAGATATTTGCCAAAGGCAGGTGGTAGTTGTCTAAGAGTATACGTGATATCCTAGGTAATTTGATTTTCTACTATTGTGCAGAGGGCTGAGGGGGCGGAGGCGCTGCACAGGTGACGGTAAGGAGCGAGAAGCCGCAAGTTTGGCAGAGGAGGGAGCGGGCTCGCGAGTGGGGCGGGGCGGAGGCTGCGGCGGGGGCGGGCGCAGAGGGCTTTGTGGGCGACGGCTGCGGCGCGGCCCAGGCCTGAAACCGGCACGCGGGATCAATAATAATTGGCTTCCGCTGGCAGTTAACTAGCGGTAGTTGGCTAACAAGAGGGAGACGCACCTTAGCTAGATTGGCCGCGGCTAATGGCTTAGTTAGACTGCGCCGCGCGGGGGCGCGGAGGCGGGCGCGGCGCTGGGGCGGAGCCGGGGGCGGCCGCGGGGGCGGGGCAGGGGCGGGGATCAGAGGCGGCGCCGAGGGGCGGCCACCGCCGCTGCGGGCCGCCCGCGCCGCCCGGGACGGGGTGGGGTTGGGCGCCGCAACGCGGTGGCTCAGCCTCCGGAGGCAGCCGCAGCCGACGGTGCTGCGGGCGATGCTGCCTCTAGCGATCACTCGTTCGTTGGGCGCCAATTTCTTGAACCTCACAACGAAGTAGGCATGCCTTTATAACCGACATTCTCATACACTATAACTACTAAACTTCTAAAATATTACTTCATCCCTAGAATTCAATATTTAGACAATTACCGAGCTATTTTGCTTATTTGGCGATGGTGCGAAATGAATTCGTAATGAATTGTGAGCCCATTTCATAAGTTTACGTTTATCAAAAAAAAATTATATTGCCTTAAAGCCTATTTCACCATTAGGATTTAAAATATATGATCTGTGAAAGTGTAAATTGGCGAGTTCGAAATTACTGAAATAGCGGAAAATAAACTCGATTGCTCATTTTTCCTTCCCTCTCCCTTCCTCTTTGTCTCTCTCGCCGTCTCTCTCGCCGTCTCTCTCGCCGTCTCTCTCGCCGTCTCCTTCGCCGTCTCTCTCGCCGTCTCCGATATAGAGATGTGAACTCTGTACGATATTTTTAAAGAAATTTCGTTTGAGCAACGTTTTTAATCACCTTTTTAAGGTTGAATGAAAATTTTTGATGCAATATTTGTAAAGAGAACTCGTAAATGAGAAGGATGTTGAGAAAGGCATGCAATCAACTAAGTTGCAGGACCACCGCGGTCCGAGAAAACGCGTGAACATGGACTTCATTTGAATACGCGCGTCGGTTACTCCGCGCCGCGGCGCCCTGGCAGTGGAACCACTGCCGCCGGCCATTTTATTAAATCCGAGACTCCTTACTCTTTTAATTAGATTTCAAAATTGCAACGCCGAGACCTGTAATTATCGTTAATTGTTTTCATTAACCTGAAAGTCTTCGCCTGGATGCACTCGCTGTCAGTGTTTCGGCTGCTACGGGGCTTGAATGTTGAGACTAAGTACGGTGTGCCGGATGGCAGCTCGCTAGCAGGATGACTTTTGTGCGAAATGGATGAAAGGTAATGTGCACAACTCTCGCAAGAACCACTATTTTTCGGACTTAAACGAGTTTCTTTGTATTTCTAGTGTCTTGAAAATCTTCGTTGAGTTTAGGAGGCAGAAAGTTTTTAACGTTTGTATGCAAATGGTAGCCACTTTACGATTTAATAAAATGTTTATTGTTCAACATTATAGGGTAATGTAACATTTGTTGTAATACTCTTAAAACTACCTTTCAAAAGAAATGAAAGTTTTTGTACCCATTTTACCAACAGTTTCAAGTTACAAGAAATTAACATTAATTGTGAAAATATTAATAAAGTAACAATAATTGTAAAGTAATGAAAAGAAATTATGTTGAAGAGAAAATGTCATTACTATATTTTTAAACAACGTTCATATATTTTTGATGTATTTAATATTCAATAAAGTTTGGAAGTGACATCAAAGGCAAATGTTTTGTAAAACATATGTCATTGCAGTCAAAAGAGATGTGATAATATTTCGAGAGTCTAATATCCTTTCAAAATTGTCCAAGGAGAATACGTAGTACTGCGAAATGTAATTAGTAAGTTTTACTATGGGGAAGAGGAAGAAACATACTAAACGTCATGATACTACGAGTGTTAGTTTATCTGTAAACGTCCATCTGTATTCACAAAATAATATGTTACACATGTGTCAAAGTTAACCCTCAGAATATTCTCTGTGCATTAAAATATTATTATTGTTATCATTAAAGTTTCTTGAAATAAATGATTGTCGCATTACATGTAACAATTAAAAATGTATAATGATAGTAAATTATCAATGAAATTTTGAAACATTAACGCTACGAGAAATATGTTCTTGAGGCTTGCAATTGAACGTATTAAAGTACACATATTGGTTTTGAAACTATATTCAGTTCAGTGAAAAATAAAATATTCTGTAAATGATCTTGGCTATCCTAGTGACGCCGCGTCGAAGTCTGTGTTGCCGACGTTTCGACCATCTTGTCGTGGTCTTTCTCAGGGTTGGTCTGCCCGGGACAGACCAACGGCCGGCAGACAAACGTCGGCGACACAACCTTTGATGCGACGTCATTCGGACACCCAAGATCATTTACATGTTTTCGGCCGCGAAAGCCTACGACTTCACAAAAATGTTCAGTGTTTGTACTTTCCGAAATATAATAAGAGTTACTAGTGAGAACCTGTAAAAATTTGACGGTGAGATCTGAGATAAATGTAAAATACTGTACCCAGACTAATGTTCACAATATATTGCATTGTTTGAGTCTTGAGGGTATAATGAAGATATTCTGTGATGAGGAGTTCCCAAAATTTTGAACACGTATGGCCCATGACCAGGGGGCAATGCAATATCGCCACAAAAGATATAGCACTATTATACTGAAGGATATTATTTCTAAAGTTTTTTGATGTGTCATCATCTCCTATTACCAACTGTTTGATTTCTTCTGGCATATTGTTCGAAGGCATACTTATTTTCCCATTTAAGCAACACAGAGTAAATCGTTTGCAGAATTTCTCTCACATGGAAAGTTCAAATCAGAACAAAACTGACATTTCATAGACAATGACCCAATAGAAAACGAAATGACCTGACTATCACGACACCTACGCTGACTTTCTCTTCCCTTGCGCCCAGTTAATGTACGTTTGCGTCTTTTGGGGCGCGTGGACAACGATTCGGAATTCGACATAGTCTGTAAACAACTTTACTAAATATTACAACCGAGCAAAACCCACTGTGCGAATGTTCTCTACAAAATACACCACAGAAGCAAATACATGCAAACTGTCAACACCACAATGCAATTATTACACTGAAAGAAAACCTTGACGAATTGTAAACAAATCTCGACAATCAAAACAAAACATCAAGCAGCATGGACTCACATCTATGGACTCATGTATATCGATTTTGAAACTGCCACCCTTTGAAAGAAAACAATTGACTATTGATAAACTTACTATTAAAGAATGTTTTAATTAATTAATTTACACCGTAAATGTTGGTGAATCAACACAAAAAATATCTGATAACACATCTAGGGATCATATTCTTTCATTTAAAAGAAAAAATACAACAATTGGTACAGTAGAAGTTCTAAACGAAGCCATGGCAGAATTCCTTATTTTTTTAAATATATAGATTGTCTCCGGAACGTGTACACAGAGCTGTAATAGAGCAGCTGTCGCCATCGCCGTCGTCACTGCAGTAGCCGACGCGGGCGCGGGCGCTCTCCAGTGCTGATGGGCTTGTCTGGTATCCGCGGCGCTCCACTCGGCTAATCTGCTCGGCGTGCCGGTCGCCGTGCGGCTCGGCTTAGCGCAACAATAACACAACAAGGCAGTCGCCGCGGGCAGGGCCGTGGCGGGAGCGGGGGCAGGGATAGAGGCGGAGGCTGAGGTGGGGCAGGGGTCGGGACACTGGGCAAGGACGCAGGCGAAATGGAACGATTGGGAAAAGGAAAGCGTGACAAAGTGAGGCAGGGGGTTGCGGAAAGGTGGGGCGAGAAGAGACGGTGAAAGGTGAGGCGGGGTGAATCGAGACGGAGCGAGATGAAGGTAGGCGAGGCGGGGCGATACGGGGCAGGGGTATGCTGAAAAGGGCAAGATGAGGTGAAGAAGGCAGGGCTGGGCGAGGCGGACGTGGTGAGGTGGAGCGAGGCGGGGCGGGGCGGGGCGGGGAGGGGGGCGGGGAGGGGCGGGGAGGGGCGGGGCGAGGCGGGGCGAGGCGGGGCGAGGCGGGCGAGGGAGGGGAGGGGGGGCGAGGGCGAAGGGCGAGGGCGGGGCGAGGCGGGGCGAGGCGAAGCGGGCGAGGCGGGGCGAGGCGGGGCGAGGCAGGCGAGGCGGGGCGAGGCGGGGCGAGGCGGGGCGAGGCGGGGCGAGGAGGGCGAGGCGGGGCGAGGCGGGGCGGGGGGGCGAGGCGGGGCGAGGCGGGGCGAGGCGGGGCGAGGCGGGGCGAGGCGGGGCGAGGCGGGGCGAGGGGGGGCGAGGCGGGGCGAGGGGGGGCGAGGCGGGGCGAGGCGGGGCGAGGCGGGGCGAGGCGGGGCGAGGCGGGCGAGGCGGGGCGAGGGCGAGGGGCGGGGCGGGGCGGGGCGAGGCGGGGCGAGGCGGGGCGAGTGGGAGGGGCGGGGAGGGGCGGGCGGGGCGGGGAGGGGAGGGGCGGGGAAGGGCGGGGCGGGGCGAGGGACGAGGGGCGAGGGGCGAGGGGCGAGGGGCGAGGGGTGAGGGGCAAGGGGCATGGCGAGGGGAGTGACGAGGGGTGAGGCGAGGGGCTGTGGCGACGCGAGGGGTGTGGCGAGGTGAGGGTCGTGACGAGGCGAATCGGGCGAGGGGCGTGGCGAGCGAGGGGCGTGGCCAGGCGAGGCGATGGGTGAGACTGGGAGATGCAGTGAAAGGCGCCCCCCTACCCCCACATTGAGTGTCCACATTGCCGGGTCAACACCCACTCCCCAACCACGCGGCGCCGCGCCCCTAGCGTAGGCAAAACAACAACATTCCCGTTCAGTCGCGCCCAGCCGACGTGTCCACAACTGCCTACCACGCCGCTCCCCTCGTTTCACGACCATTTGCCGGGGGGCTACTGTCGCATAGACAATTTTCTATGTCGCCATCACATGACTACGAGCGGCCTTCCGCTTCTGCTCTTTACAACCACACTCATCTTATCACAAGTAGAATTGAAGTATACAGTATCTTATTTAATGGATCCCCATGATCATGATTGACTATGAGATCATTGTCTATATAATTCATTAGTTTATTGCAGTTAAAAATCATCGTATAATTAATTTGTCCACAATATAAAAATTAATGATTGTTCGTATTTTATGCATCCGAAATATAATAACGTTATAAATATACAACGTATCGTTCACCTAATTGTAATAAAAGTGTCAACTTATTGCTTGCACTTGCGAGAAGAATATATGTGTAGTCCAATGGTAATGTGCGTATGTCTGTCGCACATAGATGCAAAATGCTTTGTTGATGATTTTATGTCTTTATGCTGACTCATGCGCCCCTGAACATAAGTTCTACGCAATCCGCCACACCTCCAAATACTAAGCGCGTTTTCGCTGCGTATTCTGCCGCTGCGACTATGAAATATCGTCAGGAATTATTTACTTGAACGATATCGTGGACTAGAAAAAACTAACTTTTCCAAGATAGTGTCATAACAATGCATGCCCAAAATTGAAGGAGAACATTTTAACAATAGAATACTTGACAACCATGTCGAAATCAGGAAGTTGAACAAACCCATACTCGCGATAAAGTCTTTCATCTTTTAATTTTTTTGTAAACCGTAGCATAAAACATGATTAACAGTCACGTAACCAGTACAATGTGAAGTGTAATACATTGCAATTGCGAAGCACTGCCGGGATCACTAGTAATTATTAAAAGGAATAATAATGAAAACCTTCAATAAATATGAAATATTTTTTACACATCGGCAAAGCATAAAATTTAATTCCTTTAAATTTAGGTCAAAGAAACGCTTGTGCTATATTGACACTGTCCTGATCCCTCAGCTGTTGGCACAAGTTTCTTTACAATGATGAAGCGGTGCACGGAGGAAAGTCAACCCTAAGTAAATGTTTTACAATTTTTGAAAATCTATATATTTAAAAAAATAAGGTATTCTGCCATGGCTTCGTTTAGAGCTTCTACTGAACCGATTGTAGTATTTTTTCCTTTAAATGAAAGAATGTGATCCCTAGATGTGTTATCAGATATTGTTTGAGTTGATTCACCAACATTTACGGTGTAAATTAATTAATTAAATCATTCTTTAATAGTACGCTTATCATCATCGTCAATTGTTGTCTTCCAAATGGTGGCTGTTTCAAAATCGATTATATGAAATGATAGATGCCAGTCCACGCTATTCATGGTCGCGCTGCTTGATGTTTTGTTTTGATTGTTGAGATGTGTTTACAATTCGTAAAGGTTTTGTTTCAGTGTAATAATTGCATTGTGGTGTTGACAGTTTGCTTTCGTGGTGTATTTTGTAGGACAGTGAGTTTTGCTCGATTGTACTGAAGTAGTGAAGTTGTTCACAGGTTATGTCGAGTTCCGAATCGTTGCCCACGCGCCTCAAACGTACATGGAAAGAGAAAGTCAGTGTAGGTGTAGTGATAGTGAGGTCATTTCGTTTTCTGTTGGGTCATTATCTATGAAATGTCAGTTTTGTTCTGCTTTGTACTTCCCATGCGAGAGAAATTCTGCAAACGAGTTTACTGTGTTGCTTAAATGGGAAAATAAGTTTAGCTTCAAGCAATATGCCAGAAGTAATCAAATTTGTTTATAGGAGATGATGACACATCAAAAAACTTTATAAATAATATCCGTCAGTATAATAGTGCTCTTTCTTTTGTGTCATTTGGTGTATTATTGCAATATGTGCCATATTGCATTGCCACCTGGTCATGGGCCATACGTGTTCTAAATTTTGGGAACTCCACATCACAGAATATCTTCGCTGTACCCTGAAGATCCAAACAATGCAACATATTGTGAACATTAGTCTTGGCACAGTATTTTACATTTATCTCAGATCTCACCGTCAAATTTTGACGGGTTCTCACTAGTTAGTTTTTAAATCGTATATGACTTCATCACCTATAAGCATACACCTCTTCCTTCTCAACTGATACTCTTGCATGCCACAGTAAACAAACATTTGCCCCCTACCTGGATGAAGTAATCAGTTTCCCATTAGGAAAGAAGGGCATAAGTTTTTTTTTGTTTTCTGTTTCAACTCGCACAACCAGCAAAAACCTAGCTTAGTACCAGTGAGTAGTATATCCAACTAGCTATATATTACAAAATGTCTTATACGCACACGAAAATCATAATGCACATAAGCTCCCGTGCAGCCAACTTCGTCACGACCGTGATAGTTCCGATGGAACATACACGCGTCTGATATCGTGAGTCATCCATCTGAGCCCTGAGAAGTAATTCCAGATTAGCCAACCTGGGATTGCCTCTGCGATCAACAAAAATAATTCTCAGCGAACTATTAGTGGCTCGCTGGTTTCAGTGGTTTAGTGATCTCTAACTTCAAGCGTAGACACTCCCGTCCGGTTTATCTCAAGACCATGGACATACGGATATTAATACTTCTATTTATGTTGAATGCTGCCTCTGTCCGGATGAGAATTCTACAGGAAGGTAGCAGTTCAGCCAGTAGTAGTGGTTTTGGGAACGACCGCTAGCGTTGTGGTTAGACCGCAAGCTGATTTTCCTGATTTCCTCTCTGTGTATCGAGGTTCAAATGTCGATCGATCTTAATGGAATTTGTGGTGGACAAATTAGGCTTGCGGCAGATGTTCTCGGGATTTTCCTGTTTCCACTACCTGCCATCCCAATATTGCTTCATTATAACTTAAAACATACCCCCATCATCCTTCCTGCAACCAATCATCTAAAGTGTGGTCGGAAAAGATTCGAAATTGAGGATCGAATTGAAGATGTTTCTGTGGCATCGAAGCCAGACGGATGCCGCAACAGGGGAATGTCAAGAAACGGGCCAGATATCGCATGCGATTTTGCATTCTACTTCCTCTTCTAAAACAGCTAGCTTGCCTTTCTTTTTCAGAATCCACTTTCTCCTCGTAATTAACCAACACGTTTCCGGAGTATTGCATGGTATACTTCCAGGTTCATACAAATTGTGAAGTGTAGTTCTTACCGTTGAAAATCCATAACCAACAATATGTTGTTTGTTTCTTATATGTTTTCGTCAATGAAAACACACTAAAACCCGTAAGTGAGAGAAGGTCCGTATATGGAGAAAAGTGTAAATCTCTGCAAACTAGTCCCTTCTATGTCTGTATACTCAATACTACAGTCGTAATACATCTTCGTTCTACCAAATATGACCGAAAATAAAATGAATATGCATTTTAATTTCCTCTCGAATGTATCTAAATGTGACAATTTTCAACAATTTTCAACTATTTTTATTATTAATAAAAATAGTTGAATAATTAATTAATAATTATAATAAGTTATTTAAATATAATTAATGTTGTTCAATGAAATTTTATCATGTCTTGAGGAATAACTACTTCTTTACTTTTCATGAAAATGTCTAGAAACTGCTAATCTAAATATGTAGAAAATTACACAATGTAAAAACGAAATTCTGATTGGATGCATGAAGATTTATTGAGAGAAGAAAATTTGTACCTAGACGTCCAAGTAAAAAAACCGCCGTTTATATTTTATTTCACACTACTACAAATTATTTTCAAAAGCACATCTATTTTTTCAGCAGAAAAAAAATCATTGCTGGTCCCTGATAAAGAAAAAGTTGATAAATCCAGTTGCTAAATTAAGAAAACAATCCTCTAACACGTGGTGCATCCAGAATCCCTGTTTTGCGAGTCCTTCATGCCGTAAAACCAATTGGAAGCCAAACCTCCGTCAGTCCGGTTGTCGTATGTGAAGAAACTGAGCGCCTAAACCGTGCGGAGGATTTTTTCCAAATTTAAGAAACCTTTGTCGTTTTTGCGAGAGCTAAAGCTCTACGATTTTGAAAAACATTCATTAATTTTTGGGGGACTTTAAATGAAGCCCTAGGAATATTTTCAAAATGTTGTCAAAAACGGCTCCAAATTTTTTTCTACGGTTAGTGCTAAACAAATCCCAATACGAAGACATAAACGGTATATTCGTCTATTCTTTTGTTTTTTCAAAAATTACAAAAATGTAATTTAGTTGTCTCACATTGATAATACTTATTTTATAGGCTATTTCTTCACAGTATTATATATATTGTGTATATGTGCTTTATATTAATACATGAGCTTTAAATAAGGTCAAATAAAGTTTCTCAAAAACCACAACAGTTTTCTCTGAAAATGAATTCAAAATTCTCAAACGCCATTTTCTCAAAAATGGCTCCACATTTTTTCTCCAAACTTTTCCAACGGATAGTGTTCATGGCACTATATAATATGACGTAAATTTCATTTTGGTGTATTCTTTTGTTTTTTCAAAAATAACACAAATAGAATTTTTTCAATATCCTTCACACTGTTAATATGCATATTTCAATGGATTTGTATACATCATTGAATATGTGAGTGAAAGTGCTTCAAATTAATGTTCTATGTTTCTTCTTTATGTTCGTAAAATATAATATAGGTTTTAGTATTTGGAAACCGAAAAAGTTCAAAAAAAAATTCTTTTGGCTGCAATAGATGGAAGCAGGCAAGAAGGAGGAACAATACTGTATAGTATCAGTCCACACCAAGGAAATTGGAAAACTTCACTATGAAAAAGTCTGTGCCATTCTGTAGCAACTCTAGTTTTAAAGGCACATGTGATTGCCTGTTTGAAACACAAAACCGTTAAAAATAATTTTTCTTTTTTTTTAATATTAATTTTTTATTACGAAACTAATTTGAAAGCAAAGTTTTTGTGGCAGTTTAGAAACATGCAAACTCTTACTTTGATATATAAGATAAACGAATTTGTATTTTTGTACACAGGCATACAAAAAAAGTTGTCAGACCCAAAGTCTGTACATGTTTCTCTATGGATTTCAACGCACTAAATACGAATCTGAAGCCGGAATTGCGCTACATTCCTCCAGTTATTTTTTAAATATAACAAAATTCCGTGCAATTCACAATCTACAAATTCACGGTGTTTTTTCGCGATTAAAAAAGAGCTGGAAGGTGGTGGCGCAATTCAGTCTTCAGATTTGATTTGAGCTCCTCGACGTACATAGAGAAACTTGTTGCAAGTCCTTGGGTCTGACAACAACCCCCGAAAACAAAAAAATACAATTTTACAATGCTTTTTTGCGATTGAAAAAGAGCTGGAAGGTGGTGGTGGAATTCTACCTTCAGATTCGGATTCAGAGCATCTACATACATAGATAAACATGTGCTTGGGTCTGACAACAACTCTCAGAAACAAAAAAATACAATGTCACGATGGTTTATTGCAATTTATAAAAAAAATTGGAGTGTGGTGGCGTAATTCTAACTTCAGATTCGGATTCAGTGCGTGAACATACATAGAGTAGCATGTGTCAAGTCTTTTGGTCTGACATTTTTTTTTGTCTGTGTAATCAAACATTTCATACAACTCCTACCGCCCCCATTGCCCCACCGACCTCTTCCCACGCGATGAGAGGCAAGGCTTCCTTCGACCGATGGCCGGTGCCTCAGGCTGGGCAGAAGGGAGGTTGCGGAGAAGGGTAGGAGCTGAGCGAGGCGTGGCCGGGCGGGTGGGCGGGAGCTCTTTGTACTTTAGAGCCCTCGCCCCTCACCCCCTTCTACCCCCCTCCTCCTCGCTGACTTTGTCATCCGAGCATCCGCGTCTTGTGTTGAGTCTCTGCTTCGTATGTGAGGAGTTGCTAGTTGCCAGTTGAGATGAAGCGGCTGCTAATAACTCTGGCAAGTTTCCGATGATAGAACCGGCTTCAAATTCCGCCTCGTTGTCGTCCGCCCCTTTATGTGGGAGGGTGAAAGTGAGTGACCTGTCACTAAGGAGTTTGCTCAGCTCTTTGGATTGCAAATTTCCTTATTGCTTATTGAATTGTTTATGAGTACGGTAACATAACAATTACAGTTAAATGAAAAGTCCGATTTAGAAGCATTATTTAGAAATACTATGAAGAATCCAAATAATTCATTGTGGAGCATAATTGTTACGATATTTTATTGTGTGTTAGAAAATATATACATAATAAAAATATAAATGGAATTTAAAAATTAAAAGAATGCATCAACTAAACTGTTCAAGAAAGGATGCGTTATTGGCGTATATCGTTTAAAAACAAAAGAACTGAAATGTATATTACAACGTGAAAACGACAGCTAAAATAATTTTGAACAAAACAGTGCACATATGAAACATAACATCGATTTTTTTTATCAATCAATATATTTGTATTATTATTTGTATTCTTATTATATTTATTCTTATTTGTTTTCAAATACACATAGCAATAAACAAACCGTATGAGAACCAATTAATTAAACATACTTTGAACTGAAAACTCATTTTCATTCACTACTGGTAATTAGAATTTAAAAATACTAGTTGAATGTGGCGTCATCGACGGTGTTAATTTTTTTAAAAATATTTTCATACTTCTTTTCTTTCATTAGTAGCTTTGTTCTGGCGTTAGACTTACCAATGAATTGTAGTAGCTGATAACGTTATACTCCCCTTCAAAAATTCCCAACATCGAATGACCTTATATGTTACCTCCATACGAGATATCAACTGGTAATACAGCAATTTCAAAATTATAATTGTCGTAAAAATACATGAATAATTGATGATTTGGTTTGGAGGGGGTGGGACTGGCTTAATAATGTGAATAATATTTCTTATCGATGTGATTAATTTATTCCATTTATTTCTCCTACATCATATGAATAATGTCCCCTATTTTTGGAGACATTATAACTCCACAAACTAAGTCTAATTTATATTCACTTCCACTGCTGCAATTGTTCTATTAATCGCTATTTATTCTATTAATCTATTTGTATGCGGATCTATATAAACATTAAAAAGCGACTATTTTGTATGTTTATGTGAATAAAGTGTTAGTTAAGTTTCATAAGAATAAGTTATGGGCCACATGAAAATCGGTATTTGTACGCTTAAAAACGTAAACGTGAGAAATCGTACGTAAAAACCTTCATTCATTCTCTATCATTACTATTTTTAAAAATATGGTAATAGGCCTAGGAAAAAAAGTAAGTATTTAACAGCTCTGGCAAAATTTTTTGGAAGAACGTATCTATTTGAAGCACCAGCCGCCTACGGCTCCGCAGTCCAAGGAAGCGCCCTCGTCGCGTGTAACGCTTCTGCGGAGTGCGTGGGAACCATATTGCAGCGAGCGCCTGAGTGGGTGGAATGAGGAGAGAAATAGAAAGAAGCGTCGACCCGAAGCAACGTCTTGGCCCTGACGGCGGCGCAGCGCGGCGCGGCTCGGAGGCAACCAGACCGGACGTGACGCACGGGACGTTTCGCCGGAGACGTCCTCCCACCGCCCACCGCTCATCGCCCGCCGCCCTGCCCAACACCCTGCCCCCGCCCCCTGCCCGTCATCGCCCTTCGCCTCCACCTACCCTCCACCCACACCCACCCGCCTCCACCCCGCCCTTCGCCAACCCCGCTCCCGCCCTCCGCCAGCCCTCCGCTCGCCCTCCGCTCGCCCTCCGCTCGCCCTCCGCTCGCCCTCCGCTCGCCCTCCGCTCGCCCTCCGCTCGCCCTCCGCTCGCCCTCCGCTCGCCCTCCGCTCGCCCTCCGCTCGCCCTCCGCTCGCCCTCCGCTCGCCCTCCGCTCGCCCTCCGCTCGCCCTCCGCTCGCCCTCCGCTCGCCCTCCGCTCGCCCTCCGCTCGCCCTCCGCTCGCCCTCCGCTCGCCCTCCACTTCACCCGCCTCCGCCCTCCGCCGACCACCCCCATTCCGCCTCGCCATGCTCAATCGATCCGCCCTGCCCCCTCACCCTTCCTCTCCCGTTCTCGTCCCCACTAACCCCGCCCTGCCCCGCGACCCCGCGAAAGTACGTCGAATAACGGAAGCGATTAAGGCCCCCCTGCTCGCTGTCACTTGCTAGTTCTCGCTGCTCTCTTCTCGCCGCCGTCTCCGCCGGCCACGCTCCCTCAGATGCATTCTAGCCATACGGCGCGAATGCCCTCGCTACAATTTCTTGCCCAAAATCTTCTCTTCAGAAATTTCCTAATGGTGGCTCCACACATGGAGCATTCGCCGAGCAGCGAACTACTACTGCTCGCTCAATCCCGAGTAGCTGATATTTTCTGGGAATGTTTGCTTCCTTTGATCTGCCCAAAAGACTGACACGCGACGGGTAGAACGACCAGCAAGGGTACGCAAAAAGCGCGCAGCCTATCCACTCTACTCGGGAGTCGTCGAGGAGTCGCTGGCCTTAAGACGTGCGCTTTCATCACAACTATTCACGCTACAAATGACTTCCTCACAAACGGTTTCTTCCCAATTGCTATATTCACAAAACCTTTAGTCTAATTAACGGTCTCGCCAAAAGTGATTCCATAAAAATTGCACTCCTCCCGAATGCACTAATTATTTTTTAGTTACGTGAACAAACATTTTTAGAAAATAGTTGTATTTTCGTTAGATACATTTTCATGGATATTATTTACTAGTCAAGCAATGTGTAAATAGTTGGTCTGAAAAAAATGTTTTCTGCAGATGACAATTTGTTTAGATGAAAAACTTTCCTTATACACTGATGATATTTATCTTCACCAAAAATCCCTGCCTCACAAGTCACCCTGACTCATTTACCTTTATCGCAAAGACTTGACCCAAATGTTCTATTCGCAAATGATCTGGTCTCAAAATTCTCATTGTGTATGCCCTCGTCACATATACCTTCCTGACAAATTTCCACACGAGAATCGCCCTTATCACCAATCTCCCCATCGCAAATGCCATCGGGTCAAATTCTTTATTTTTAAATATGCGGCAATGATGGTACATCCGCCACCAACGTAATCAGAGCCATAGATTAAATAGAGAGATGGTATACACGAAACGAAGTGTACTCATTTATTATCTTGCAACTTTCAAAGCTCTCTAAATTTACTTTTATTTTATGTTTTCGCTGGACATATCTACTGACAATAAATTTAATGTTGATATATTCATGATTTTGAAAATGACATTTTCTTTAATCTACTTCCAGTACCAGCAGATTAATTAAAACAAATAACTCCGTATTTAAATATTTCAAGAATTTCTCTGCAAGTGATCTCGAGAATCTCTACGTTCTCTTCAATCCCTTCCTATTCCTTTTCTTCCTTCTCTCTAACCTAACCTTATTTTGACCGCCATCATTGATGAAGTAAATTAATATAAGAATTGCTATAAATTCCTAAACCTTGAGCACCTGAAAAACTTTATTTATATATTTTTTCATATATGTTATGGGTCTTTTGACTTACGACAGCAGCAGCTGTCGATTTATTTACCTGTTCCTATAAATACCGATATGGAGTTTGGATGTAATTTTTTCTCTAGACACTGTGATTTCCACCTTTCAGCTCAGACAAAGTAGAATTTTATGTTCATTTCTAGATTATAAACATTTTAACACATCGTAGATGCTTGGCAATATTAGCACAACTCCGGTATTGTAATTTGTGTTTTGCGTTTCACATTCATTTTCTTTCGATTTTAACATTAATTATTAATTATTCTTGTTATGAACATTCTCGAAAGAAAGAAATCCTCAACAATTTCCCCAATCCCCTGTTGTCTGCTTCAGAGTAAACAGCGAGCTCAAGGTAAAGCGCGCAGGCCCGCTGTTTAGGGTGGTTGTGTTGTGAGATGGGGTTGAGCGGCGGGAGGCACGGAGTGGGACGGCGCGGTCGGCGCAGCGCCGGTGACCCAGATGGCGCCGCAACGCGCCCTACATTCGCTGTGCCGCCCTCGCCCCGCCCCGCCCCCCTGCCCCGCCCCCCGGCGCGGTACATCACTTCCGTCGCACGCCGTCGCGCAATAGGCCGGCCGAACGCTCCCGGCCGCGCCGATACACACGCGCACGCACACGCACACGCCCACACACACACACGCGCGCGCGCACTCATTCGCTCACTCAGTCACCGGTAGTGGTAGCTCAGTGCATCATCTGATGTCACTGCAGCGCTTCTGTCCGGGAGGTCCTAGGTTCCCACTCCCCACGGCGGCAGCATTTTCGACACTAGCTTTTCAGCTAGGCCGAGTTCAGTCGCTATCTGGAGGAGAATTCTAGAGGCCGGCTGCTCTGATCGGTAGTTTTCCGTGGTTTCTCCGATCAACACCAGGCGAATGCCGGAGCAGTACCCTAACAAACGGGCCACGGACCGCGCGCGATCTGTCCTTCCTGTTCCTTGTCCTCTCCTCTCCCCTTACACACACACACACTTACACTAACATGCACTATACTACCACATATTCCTGGAGACCGGTCGGGAGCTTAGAGCTTGTCCCGGCTGGGGCGGTGCCCCGCTGGTGGGAGAGTCCTAGTTAGGGGGAAACCCCACTAGCCGACGGTAGGTCGGTGCCGGATCTCACCATCCAGCGGGGAAAGATCACCACCATCTCCCGAGAAAAAACATGCACTACACTAACGGGACTAATGACCGAAGCAGTTGACGTGCCCGAAAACACGAAAAAATCAATTAATCAATCACTCGGTCACTCTCATTCACACTCTTTCACTCACATTCTGTCACACACACACTGTCACTCACACACTCTCACTCTCACACTCTCAATCACACACTCACATTCGCATTGCCGACTCCGCGCCCTGCGATATCTCCGCTCCTACCCTCATCTCACTCCTCAATATTATCCACTCCTAGGACCTCGTGCGATCTTTTCTTCTTCTTCCTTGACCTTTTCACACCCCTTACTTACATACGCTTACACTCACACTTACATGCACTACACTGCCATACATGCGGGAAACCGCTCGATAACTTAGAGCTTGTAGGAGATATCTGGTAAGGAGAAACCCCCTAGCCAACGCTAGATCGGCACCGAATTTCACCATTCACCTCCCGCTATAAGAACATGCACTATATTTACGGAACTAATGACTTAAGCAGTTGACGCACCGGAATGACTAATCAATCAATCAAATCAAATCAAAATTCAACCGGAGAAGCTCTGAGCGCCCGGCTGGCCTACCGACATGTGCGGTACTGTAGTGAATATGTGTGTAAAGATAGGGAATAAGATATGGAAGAGGATGAAATGATAGTGCGCGGTCCGTGCCACATTTGCACGGCAATGTTGGCTCTGAGCTGAACTCAGTCGGCTTCTCCTCTCCCACTTCTCGCTGTCTCAACCTCCAGGCCCCGCGCCCTCTCTTTGTGCTCTCCCCCCCCCCCGAGTTGTGTCGTGACGTTCCGTCGTCTCGAGCACACAGTCGTTTCTTTCCAAGTTGCTATTCTTTAAGACTGCTTCACACGCTACGTAATCTCTTCTTAAGTAGTATAGTAGTTGCTGAAGCAGTGTTTGCTGCCAAACTGACTGCTCCACGATCGTCTTTGCTCTATTTTTACCGGATAACGGACAAAACGCTTCATACTTTTTCCAGGAATTTTCCTTCTCCGAAACGCGTAAATAAATTCAAAATTTCGATTTATCCCTATCACAATTACTCACAGCAGTCATTAATACAGTGTTACTATTTTTTCAACTCGGCAATTGACTCTTGCGAAATTTTCTGGCGTACGATATTCTCATATTTTCCCCGGCATTGAAGAGATCCGGAGATTAACCTCTTTACTCTCTCAACAATGATGAGATAATTAAATAATTCTTATCCTTAAAGAGAAACAAATTATTAGAAATCAAAGAGATCCAGTTATTTTTTTAATATAATTATAATTATAGATCACGGATCTAAGGTCTGGTTTAATAATATTAGATAATTTGTCCAAGAGTGAAGGTGTTTTTGTAAATAATACACGGTACGTAGTAGTTCATTTCGTTTATTTACTTTACCAATTAGTCGGTAGAATAAGATAATTCTAAAACAAAAAATTCTTTTATTCTTGCACAACTATCGGTAGAATAAGATAATTCTAATATAAAAAATGCTTTTATTGTCGCAAAAATACCTATTATTTCATCACGTTTCTTTCCGGGGTCGATAACAAGACGACATGATGTCCGTCCTTATGCTTGCCAACGATATAATATAGTACTCTCGTTTTTAAATTATTTGATGAATGAATTGAGAATGCAAACTAATTGTTTAATAATTGCTTGTTCAATATTTTATTAATTCATTTCAAATTATCAGTATTTATCCAAAATTAAAGTAAAGTATGTTATTCCTTTAAATTATGGATTACGTTATGTATCTGTAGATTATATGCTGGTGTCTTGTCTATATAATTATTGTTTAGCACAATTAAAATCCCTAAAAACGTTTACGATTGAACAGGTAGAAAAAATATTAAAATAATAGACGTTTTCTAATCCAATTCGTGAGATTCAGCGCCTCGCCCATTTCTTCGTCCTAATGACCTCTAATTTCCGGCATCGAACGGACTCGTGCGTAAAAACGAGGTCCCCTCTGCCTTCAATATCGAGGCTTATTTTCAGGCACAAAAGTATCTTAGCGTTCCTAACCAAATATTTACCACAAGAGAGATAGCAAGGTGTTCAGTAACAAACCGTTTTCCTATGGTGCTACCGTTCTATTCTAATTAAGCCATTCGTGTTAGTATCCACAAACTTCTGCTAGTCTTGATCTTCGAAATACGCACCAAATATAAATATGACGGAGGACCTTTTACAATAATCCAATAATTACGAAAAGTGTAAAATGGTAATTCTTCATGATATGATAAATATTGAATACTGCCTTCTTTTAAATTCTTATCTTTTGAAACATGCTTCAAACAATTCGACATTTATACTTATTAACAATTCAATAACATTTTCGTCTTCAAAATTTAACAATCTTTCCTTAAAAAATTAAACCTCGCCGATGTACTCTACGTAGAAAATAAAAAAGAAAAGATAAGAATACGTATCCACAAAGAGGCATGCAATAACAAAGACATTCAGATCGATATTTCCGGCCTTAGGCGTGGTGCAGGCCACTGAGAATTCCAGCTGAGGTGCCGTGGATGAAAGCAAGCGGAATTCAAAGGGGGAGCTTTTGTGCATTGTGTACCGTTTTGTGGATAGTGCCGAGGGTCAGACCATGGGGGACGCCAGTGGTTGTTTACAATACTCGCTGACTTACATGAGGCACCGGCATTCTCGCTTTGCAGAGCTTGCTAAGGCTGCCAGCTTTGGCCACCCATTGCTTTATTTTCAGTACATGACATGTAAGGTGGTATATTATTAATAGGTATTATTATTTTTATTAATAATAATATGTTTTAATTGAAACGAATTTATTTTAAAATATCCATGCCATACAAGACATCAACACTCAAAGACATAACTTTGGTATGAGACTTGTTTATAATAACAAACAAAGTTTGTTAGAATGCAATGCCGCATTTCGAATCAATAGACTTGTCATTTTATTAATTAATAAAACAATGATAAAACCTTTTGTTAATACAAGAAGGACCTCCCCTTCAAATATTTTAATTATCCAAATTGAGATATTTAAAGTATTTACTCTATTTTTTATCAAAAGAAACAATAAATAATTGTTCTCTTATCCCAAAGGTACACGAAAAAGCGCTGCCCATAATGGTTCATGGCGACATAATACAACGACATCCTCTCTAGCGCACAGTGCTCTTATTATTCAGGGCCCTCAAGGCAAGAAGAAGAAACGGGAGCTATGACGTGGGGCACTTTCTGGCGCTTGGAGAAGACGTATTAAGACTCCCACAGACCGACGCGGAATATCCGCAGCCTACACGGATTGGCCGCAGCGGAGGTTTCGCGTCACGTGTTGCCTTATGAGCACGTTCAGACCTGTGCGGCAGGCGAGCGTCGCGGCTACGAATTGGCAGCGTTTAATCGGCGGTGAAATTTGTAACGCAGCCACACGCGTTTCTTCCACTGCAGCTCTAGTTTCGTGGAAGTCCGCCTGTGTTCGGGAGTCTTCGCTACCCTGTGGGTTGAGCGACCTTGCCAACGGTCACCAAACGCTGACTCATAATTGACGCTCCGGTGTGATGGGTCCCGCGATTTCCGCGGCCGCGTCTACCTCGGACCTTTCCGCGCCGCACCCGCTGCGGATCTATCGCGCCGGTCTGTGGGAGCCTTCACACTAAGAAGACATTTGTTACTAGCCGCGAGGCCGCCTTCGCGAAGGGGAGCAGGAAATTTACACTTACGATGTTGGTATTTGCGAGTTTGAAACCGAGCCTCCCAGTGAGATCATAGAGTCAAGTAGCGACAACTGCTAACTTCCGAAACTAAGCACCTGGGTGAAAGCTACTCCAACTGGGTGGCCTCCGGATGTCGATGATGCACCTCACAACTAAGCGCAACCCCTTCTAACCTCATTCTGATTCCACTCCACTGCCCTCTACCTCACCCCACTCCAATGTCGGAGTCATTTTCACACTCAGGATCATAAGCAGATGGGGCTTATCAGCCCATTTTCTCGACCTAAGGATAGAAATGAGAACAGGCCCTGGAATGATCACTAACAATCTATAATCGCGGATTGAGCAACTACTCTGATATCCGCTTGGAACCGGTAACAGGAAATACCGTAAACACATCTGAAGAAAAGCCGGACTCTAGAATTTTCAACCAGGCAGCAGTGTCAACCTGCTCAGCTACTTTCTGTGACAAGAAAATCCGTGACTCTCATCAGTCATCGCATTATCGTGACTTGCATCAGTCACCCGGTCTCCAAAGCGTGAGTTACAGACTCTCAAATACTCTTTCTAATGCGCCCAATCGTTGAAGTTGTAAGAGAGCATCTGGTCCGCAAATGTATAGAACGTACTTATTTGCGGCTATGGGGAGAGTAAGGGAAAAGAGGAATTGGGTCGGGGCTGCTGATCGTGCCGCGCCGTGATGATGTGCTCCAGTAGCCGGGGGAGGGGGAGGCGGCAGACCTTCAAGAAGCCCTGCGGTGGCACAGCAGAACGACAGAGCGCGGAGCGGCGAGATTTCAATTTGGCTTGGAGGAGCCATCGTGCTATTTTATCAGGGAGTTTAAGGCTCTCGATTGACTGATTTTTTGGTTAGCGATTCCTGGCGTATTAACTGTAAAATTAACCGTAAGATTAGTCTCATACGTGTAGTGCATGTTTTTATGCGCAAAGTGGCGGTAATCTTTCGTCGCTGGATGGCGAGATCCGGCGCCAATCTATCTTGCTGCGTTGTCTTGCGGTCTCCCCTATACCAATTATTTCGCACCAGCAGGGTACCGCCTCAGTCGGGACAAGCTCTAATCTGGTCTTCTGGCTTGTGTGATAATTTCGTGCTTGTAAGTGTATGTGTGTGTACGTAAGGGGTGAGGATAGGACAATGAAGGAGAAGAAATGATTGCGCGCGGTCCGTTGCCCGTTTCTTAGGGTACTGCATCGGCATTCGCTTGGTGTTCATCGGAAAAAACAAATTACTGATGAGAATAACTGGACGGTAGAATTATTCTCCAGACAGCGGTTGAATTCGACCTAGCTCTCAGCTAATGCCAAAAACCCTGCCATGTTGCGTCGGGACTCGAATCCTAGGACCTTCCGGTCTGAGATATTGCAGGGACATAAGTTGATAACCTGAGCCAGTACTGAAGCCCTGGAGGTGGGTGCCGTTCTCCCCCTAGCAGCTGCCGGTATTCTGACAATTACAGGATGCTTCAAAAAAATGTATACACACTTTGAACTTCCATAGAAAATTTATTTACCGTTCTACAAAGTTAAATTTCAGGAAATTAGAAAGCTGAAAGTCCAATGTAAATGAAACATAAATAACAAATGTTAATAGTGTTCAAATTGGTGACCTTCAGCATCAATACAATTCTGAGTACGAGTCACCACTGATTCTGTACATCGTATCAAAACGTCCAATGAGATTTCTCTACACACGGCTTGAATCTCATTCCAAAGAATGTCTAGGTTACGTGGTTTACGTTTGTACACCTCATCTTTTACTGTGCCCCATAAGAAGAAATCCAGTGGTGTAAGGTCTGGAGAGCGTGCTGGAAACTCGATTGGCCCCCTGCGTCCTATCCACTGGCCCGGCAAATTTTGATCCAGGTAAGCTCGTACGTCCCTGTGATAGTGCGGCGGGGCACCATCTTGTTGAAAATAAAAATTATCATTACCGTATAATGCACGAATGGCAGGAAATATGGAATCAGCAAGCATTGTTAGGTAATTAATACCAGTTACAGTGCCTTCAAATCGAAAAGGTCCAATGAGTCCCCTTGAAGACAAACCGCACCACACATTTACACCAGGCAAATTTACAGCTTTTTCAATTGTAATGTGAGGATTTTCTTCACCCCAGTAAACACAATTGTGCCTATTGACAGTTCCATTAAGTTTGAATTGGGCTTCATCCGACCAAATGATGCTACCCATAAATCCCGGTTCACGTATCACCATCTCCTGAATCCATTCACAAAATTGCAACCTTCGATCTGGATCGTCGTCACTTAGCTGTTGCACCAGCCTTGGAATGTAAACACGATACTTGCGTCTCTTCAGAATGCGTAGCACGCTGCTAGCACTTACATCACTTTCACGTGCCCCTTGCCTTGAAGATTTATTAGGAGAGCGTTGAAACAGTTCCAAGACTGCCGTTGATGACTCATCACTTGTAGCTGTTCGAGGTCGACCTGAATGACCTTTATGCACATCACACACTGTTCCATGAACTTCGAATTTGTCTCGTATGCGTGTAATTGTTAATCTTGAAGGTGGTTCTGTATCATACTTCCTTCTCCACTGTCTTTGAACTTCATTTACATTCTCAAACTTCCAGTACCACTTAATAACCTGCTTACGTTCTTCAAAACTCAAACGTACGTCCGCCATGTTGATATTACAAATTCCAACTGACAATATAACATAGAGGGACGATTATGCTGGCACCTGGCGAAGAAATATAACATTAGCCTTGTAGAGCGGGAAAACTACGATAGTTTAAAGTGTGTATACATTTTTTTGAAGCACCCTGTATATTGACGCTACCTTCAAAACTGGCCTTTCTGCCTAGGGAGTTCCTCAGATATAAGCCATCAGCTAGGAGGTTGGTTCAGAGCACAGTTCTATAAATGACTCCGAATTAGTATCCAGTGGGTATCGCCGAGAAATGAAGAATCACGATGGAACTTCCCAAACCTCCACCAGTCCGCGAGATTTCGCTTATTGGCCAAATCACGTTGAAACATTCACAGACGAGTAGAGAAGTCACAGAACACAAATACTCGAGGAAACTACGATCTTATGTTTATGTTTTTAATCATTGTTGCAACTTAACAATGATTCAGGATTGTTAGCATTACTTTACCGGTTATCAAAATAATATATCGTACCTGAAGCAAAGTGTGAAACTCACTGGTTCCAAAGACCAATAGGAAATTGTAGAGCGCGAGATATACGAGAAATGACGTAAAAAAGTAAGGCACCCAATGTTGCTGGCTCAAGTAGCCAAGGTCGCTAAGGCACAGCTGCAGTTGGGAGCTCGGTTCGACGGGTGACGTCTTCGAACCATGCGAAGGCTTGGATCACCCTTTTGTACGTGGCTGTCCAGGACACTCATCCATCCGAGGTACAGGAGCCAATGTTTCGGCTGTCATACTTCGACCTTCCTCAGGGCAAACGCGAGGAAGGTCGCAGCATATCGATTGAAACGTTGGCATCCGTGCCTAGGTCGTGTCGAATCCCGGGCAGTGAAGTAAATTCTGACTCCGGCCGCGAAAACCTCCACTGTCAATAGGCCCCTTGCTTTAATATCCGTTCGTCCCTGGCCCGTACCGGTGGCCAAGAGCACGCGCCGTAGCCACATGCGCGCCGCACTCGCATGGAAACACTCCTGGGCGTGGCCTCACGCGTTACCTCGTATGTGGCACTATTGGTCGGCGGGTTTCGCAGGGAAGCCAAGCACGTCAATAAATAGAGCCCCGCAAGCTGCATCGGTGAAAGCTAAGGGGATGGAGCATTCGAGTAGGCCAGGAGACATGCACCTGAATAGTGCACCGGCCTCACTAGGAGTGAGGGGAGACATCCGGGAGGTGTCGGTAAGGAAAAAAAGTGAAGTACACTACCCATCAAGGAATGAGGTACGCATTAAAAGGTTCAAAAGATAAGGAATCCGAAGGAATGAGTTACATTGCGGGAAAGCGGGCGGGCAGAAGCATCAGTTAACGTGAGGTGCGGTTTTATCTTATGATCCGTCATGGACGTTTCGGCAGGGTTGCAGGTTCTCGTCCGCTTTCTCAGACTGTTCAAAAGTATAGTCAATGAACGCTGGATTTGTTACTAGAATAAAAAGGTACCGAAATATATTAGTGAATATCTGTAGAAGATTCGTTAGAATAGTCAATACCCGGGACAAAATAGAAATTCTGACGGGAAGAAAATGTGCAATCAGTCACTCGTAAGTATTTGAGGCTGATATGTCCACCTATTTGCAATCGCAATGAGGGAAGACTCGTTTGTGGAGTACTCTTTTTCCCTATCGATTTCGTTTTATACGACCTTTTCCTTTCGACGTTCAGTATCAAAATCACGTGATGGTTCATTATGCTTCACTTGCGACGCAGTTGACGCACCCGCAATCACTAATCAATAAATCAATCAACGTGTTTGAGATTGATATTTCCATCTATTTGCTATCGCAATGAAGGAATATCGTTAGTGTCTTGTGTGTGGAGTATACTTCTTCCTTTCAATTTCCATTTGTACTACTTTTGTCTTTCCACCTTCAGTATGAAAATCACCTCAACATGCATTACGGTTCACTTGCATAGCCGAACCCTCCCCCTCTGAGATACGTTTTCGTCGCTCCAAATTTCGTCAATCCCAAAAGTATAGTGCGACAGGAAAGTCTCTCCGCAATGGGCAGAGTCAGGGCCTCCTAAAATGGCAATGATATTGGAAGCAACCAGATCATTAGGAAACAAGTGAATGGGACAACACTTCCAACATCAGTTATGATTGTAGTGAGTACCCAATTTACGTTTTCTTTTGTTACAAGCTGCAGCTCGTGCTACCAACATAGTTTTTGTTGCAAGCACTCTCACCAACAAGATATCACAGCGAAGAGACTTTCCTGGCGCGCTGTGTTTAGATTCTGTTCCCTTATCTTTCTATTCCATTTCCCTCGACTCACGCGACGAACCGTGACACCACGATCTTGACTCCAAGATCCGTGCTTCATTTCACCCGAAAAAAGGTAAATGAGGGGTTCTCAAACTTTTATCGTTCATCCACCAATTTTAGAAGAATTGTTTGCTACATCGTTCCTCTTACGTTTCTCTATAATGTACAGCATCCATAATAATGATACAAATAATTGCATGGAAATTGCTGAATTTTAACCTTTTCATACAGCAATATTCTCGATTTTTCAATAATCGCCTTTGCTTTTGAGTAGCTGAGTTTCAAATCTTCATTCAAACGCGATGGTTACAAAATGTTGAGTACTTTTTTTAAGAACTGTTCATTAAATTTCTCCAGTGCGTATTCGGAGAGTATCGTTGTTAATGCAGTTATAATTTTTTGAAATTTATAAACATCTGAATCTAAGTATGAACGATGGGTGTGAAAGGAAATAATTTGTAATTTATTATCATACTTTTGTTTATTAATATCATAAAAATCTATGAAAGTTTATTAATATTTTTGTAATCAATGGAATATTGATTATTCTGAATAGGCGCCCGTTCATGTTCGGCTATTGACCCCAAATAAACCCCTCAATTAACAAAGACATTTGGGGTAAATCAATGTGGCCATTTCAACGTTCTAAACAAAAAATACTTCTAAAATAATCCTCATAAATGATTTCATGAATAAATAATTGCAATCTTTATGTACACAATATCCCATTATTTTTAAAACTATTTTCTCAATGTGTTCTAAATTATTTGCTGGTGGTGAGAAGTACCTGTTATACAGTATGCTATGAAAAAACGAGAATTGAACATAATACACAATTAGCTTTCTAAATACTATTTTTTTCTAATATTATTTAAAATCTATTTTTGAAGTATCATTTAAAAATTTCTTAACATATTGTATTCGAAAAAAATATTGGTATAGCCTACAATGATCTTTCTACCAATTGCTCATTTCTTATTTTCAACCCCCTCTTCATGTTTCATTTCACTGCCACCAAAACTGAACTCATCACACCATCATCGCTCTGACTTACTATGATTCCTGAGTCCTAAACTGCATTTAATTAAGCGATAAAATATATTTTCTGAGATCTGAGTGTGCCATAATACTCCAAAAACACCAACATCATCAAGGGTAGTGGTGTCACGAGGTTGGAGACCAAAAGGCAAGAGGGTGATATACTTCGGCTTATTTTTTTGATCTAAATGATTTTGTAAGTAAATATAGCACTAAAAGTACTCCATGCTCTTTTCAATATCAAGGATTTCTTATATAATGCGAAGCTCAATACTATTATATTTTTCATCTTACCACGCAAAATAAATTTGATGCTAATGACGGTATGTGAATAAATATTAGCTAGAATATTGAAGATATAAACACCTTTGCCTTAAGAGAAATTTCTCCTCGATCGTCGTGGTATCGGCGCCTTCGCCGGAAGTGGGACACGCCGTCGCCCGCCGCCCCCTAACCTTCAGCAGCGCCCCCGCTCGCACAGGGGGGATGCGAGGCGGCCGGATGCAGCCTGCAGCTGACTACGTAATTTCCGCTGCCTCCTCCGCCACCCCTTCCCCCGCCCGCTCTCTTCTCGTACCACCGCCCCGCCGCGTCCGCATTATCGCGCCCTCCCCTCCCTCTACATCCCCCACCCTTCAGCCTTTCGCTCCTCCTCCCTCCCTCCTCTCACCCCCACCCCCGCGAGACTTCCACGGCCACTTCGAAGTTCTGCCTCGTTGACTGCCGCACTAGCAGACGGCCACTCCAGGAATGGTCAAACCTTAAATCATCTCCGATGAAAAATAGTGGTGCTAAAACAGTAGGTACTTTCTCCCCATACTTTCACGCCAAATTACACAAAAAGTGATCAAATTTTCGAAAAATTGTACATCACCTTATTTCAATATCTATCTTTAAGGAACAGATTTTATTAAGGGAGTAAAACTATATCTTTAATATTTTAGATGGAGGAAGGCGCCGAAACAATTTTAACTTTTTGCAATTTTCGAAACAGTTTTCAACTAAAATGAGATCTGCACCATTCTCTTAAATGTCATTCATACTATCCAGCAACAAAATTTAATTAAAATTCGATGGAACCATTTTTTTGAAACTTTTAAAAATGTTCCAAAATTAAAATCTAATTTGATAATTAAAATTAAAATGTAATTTGAAAATTAATTGATACCCAATTAAATTATTTGTATACTTGAATTAAAATAAAATGAAAGTCAGTAAGACTGTCTAAAAAGTAGTGTATGATTCATGTGGTAAAAGTGATTTTATTTTGCCACTCAGCCTACCGGCCTCGTGTCGCAACATTTGCAACTCCCAAAATAATACGTCACTTTTACCACTCGCATTATAAATATTCTTTTTCGTTAGCGAGTGGTAATGGTTGCTTTCTCGCATACTACTTCTGAAGTATATGGATAGAATTGCAATACTGCAGCAAATAACGGTGGTTTTTTTTTTCAATAGAAAAACACATTTTCTTGTCCCTGATACCGAAAAAATAGGTAATCCTTTTACTTTCTCGCATTCTGCTTACGTAGTATAGAAAATGTATGGTATTGATGCGGCAAAAACCAGCAGCGTTTTTTAGAAATACATGTAAAATGAACCGTGATACATAAAAAGAGATAAATCTGATTCCAAAGTGTTGTAAATTACTTTCTCTAATTCGTTGTGTTTTCAGAATTCACGTTTTGTGGGTTTTTAATACCGACAAATGTGCGGCCTCTTGAATTCGAAAAGGATATTTTAATTTTGGGAGTTATTTAATAAGAAGCTTTTTTTAAATGTTGAAAAAAAAGCCTCCGAATTATTTTTTATTTTTTCTGGAATAAAATAAAGCAACACTTATAACAATGGTGCATGTCTCATTTTTGTTGAATTCACTGAATTTTTGGAAATTAAAAAAGTTCAAAATATTATCTTTCTACAACTGCAGTTTTTCACTCTTCCTACAACTGCAAAGATCAAGAGTTTTTTCTTCATGGAATATGTTCTTTAAAGTTAGATCATAAATTGAGGTTTGAACAATGTTTCGAAATTTTAGTACTTTTCGCGAGATTTCGCATGAAATATAGGCAATTTTACAAACAAGATTTTCTCAAAAGCGACTCTAAATTCATTACTTAAAATTTTTTCTGGTAAAGAGTAAGGAACGCTTATAAAAGTACCATTTGGGCGTTTTGTGTGAACCCTTTATATTATCGAACATTGAAAAAAATTAACATTGTAAAAATAAATAATTATAGAAATTAATTAGTTAATGAAATCTATTCTTCAGAATAAGGTTTTTAATTAAAGTCATACATATTTTTTGAAAATATGAGTAGCTGCGTGTCTTTTTTGCAAATCTTCGAAACTGCCAACTGAAATTTCCCCCGTGTCTTTTGCTTAAAAATAAGTTTAATGAGACTTCTCGGTGCAATACGAGAATAGCAACGCCGCGGTATGACATATTCAGAGAATTCGCATTGTTTGGGCGATAATGTATCTCCGTGTTTTGAATGCGCTACCTAAAAGCCCGCTAAGACCAAAAAAGTAGAATAAAACAGAATGTAACATTCATTATTACAGTATTCTCAATAATCATACCGGTTTCTATTTAAAGATGCCCATAAACGTACCCTACCGGCAGTTCGTTAATGAACCGATGTGGCAACAACCATGTTCACAGTTTCAAAACTACTTCTCTCTCCATGATCATATTATTGTGTAGGATGTGAATTTCACTTTATATTTTCGAACACGATCTTAAAGCCGATCATGTCCAACTTCGTCAGCTAACTTCGCTTCGAGGAAGCACTACGTAGCTCCTATGGCGCGACGCGAAACGAGGAATGCTATTCTGAGAAGGCATGAAGAACATTTCGGACAATAGAGAGAATCCCTCTGCGGTGTTCTTCTAGACTGTTTGACTTCATCCTTATAAACCAATGTAATTTTAAAATTGAAATACTTTCCAGGCATTTGCCTGACAAAACCTCTAGTAATGAGCTACATGTTTTGTTTTTTTTAATATTTATTTCATTGCATTTCGCCGTATCCTAGATCGATGCATTATTCATGTCTGGTGCTTCAACAGAAAGAAAACTCCATCTTCTTTTTAAGCCGACGAAAACACATTAGGCACGAACAGGTTTAAATTATGTCAATTAAGGTTAGAAAAACTTTGGCCCTTTCTCCGCACCGTTCGGAGCCCCTGCGCACTGGCGGAGCGCTCGTTAGAGACGCCGTACACGGCTGTTTGGCGGGAAGCCTGCCGAGGAGTACACGATGCTGGACAAGAAAACGTTCATAAAATAGTTTTACAAGTAACTCTGTATCATCAAGAAAAACGGTCCAGAGATTCAGTGGGACAGAAAAGTTTCTCCGTACTGAACCGAATGAGGTACTCCTATTAAAAATTGCATTTATGATGGTAGCAACTAAATCACTGGTCATCGAGAGAAAGGGCTTTTGTAGCATGTGCTATGATTGTGGTGAGTACGCATTTTGTTTTCTTTTGTTACAAACTGCAGCTCGTAACGAACATAATTTCTGTTGTTAGCACTCTCGCCAGCAGTGTCACTGCCACTGCTACTAATGCACTGTGCGGATGAAGCGAATTATCCTGCAAATTGTGTTTTGAAACATTTCTACTCATTCGCAATTATTACTCGATAATAATACAGATACTTTAAATTGCCCCTAACTTTTTATTTACCGTGAAACTCAGCAAACTATTAGTTTTTATGGCTAAGTTTTTAGGTACATGCCTCAATTGGACTTATCTTCCGCCAGGGTCGGTGTCGCACTGTCTTCCACCCCGTGTTGCCCTCTGCCGCCGCGCTCGGGGCACGCCCCTCCCCGCGCGCCGGGCGGCCGCCGCCACAAAAACGGCCGAGGCGTAATCTCGATCGGTATTCCGGGCCGCTTTACGACCGCCGCCGGGGGAAGCCTGGGCCAAGCGGAGCGGCTCCGCTCTGCAGGCGGCGGTGTGGGGTGGGGCCCCCGCCCCGGGTGTGTCTGGGGTGTGGACGGGGGCGAGGTTGCGGCGGAGCGGGATGGGGCGGCGGCGGGGGCAGTGTGGAGACCGGGCGGTGGCGGGGCGGGGACCAGGCCGTGCCGGGGACGGGGACGGGGGCGGGGCGGGGCTGGGCGGGGAGGCGCGGGGAGGGGCGGGGCGGGTTGAGGATGTGGCTGGGGTGGGGACGGGGGCGAGGTTGCGGCGGAGCGGGACGAGGCAGGGGATGGGGCGGCGGTGGAGACCGGGCGGTGGCGGGGCGGGGACCAGGCCGTGCCGGGGGCGAGGCGAGGCGGGGCGGGGCGGGGGTCGGAGGAGGCGCCGCCTGCCAGATAAGGTCGAGCGCGACGCGACGTCGAGGCCGCGACACGGCGCGATGCGACGGCGGCGGGCGGGCCAGCGCTGGCAGAGGCTGAGTTGCACGGGCGGCTGGGGGTTTATTGGAGCGTAGAAGAGGACCGCAGACACGCTCGAGCGTGGTAGTACGAAGCGTAATACAAGTACGAAGGAGAGATGGAAGTTAATATTATTTTGTCGATTTCAATTTACAATACGAATTCAACTGTCATTCCAGATTTTTCAGTATTTTCTCAGTATTTGTACTTTTGTTAATATTAATATTCAATTAAATCGATGTTGTATTTCAAGTAATTTCATTTAATCGTATTGTGAATGACTAAGTATAAATAAAAACTATTAAACTATCGATAAAGAATAGATTTAGCTTTTAATGGTGTTGTTTTGTATTATCAATTCCATAAAATTATTATTGTAAAGTTAGAATACTTAGGCCATATTTTTATATTTTCTATGTGCATAAAGATTTTTGGTTTTTACTTTACACAATATGGTGATGTTTAGACAGTCGTTGCATTCCATTCTAAATGAGAGCGAGCGACTGATATAGTAGAATTTAGTAAAAGAATACTATTTTGTATAGGTAATGAGAAAGTATTCAAAATACACAAACCAGAGGCGATTTGAAGAAATACCGAGAATAATAATATAGGATAAGACTGAGCAAACTATGCACATCAGAATGACTGAGACATAAAACCGCCGATTTAGAGCAGGAAATGAAATCCAAATGGTAGAGCAATCATCTTTGATAAAGAATATAAAACTCATGAAAATCGAAGATAAAGATGCGAAGAAAAGATGTGGTTATCGTAAGAGGAATACTGGAAGTATAATCCTACTCGGATTCGGAGAGAGTTAAGATGGAAGCAGACATAAAAAGACAGAAAATAATTGATGAATACAAAAGTGAATAAAGTTAAAGAGTTGAGAAGTAGACGAATAAAACGAGTAAGACGTCGAGAGAGTAATGGCGATCGGATTGTCCAAACGCAAGTCGCATTGAATTGATCGAAGGAAACAAGGAGCGGGGCGAGAGCGAGGAAAGGGAAAAAACAAACATGGCAGGACGTGTGGCGGGGAAAGCGGGATGCCGGAGGAGATCAATGAGCGATGAACGAAACTTCCAAACAAAAGACCCTCGGAGGAGAGGTTGCGCTAGAGCGGGGTCGGAAAGTTTGCTTTTACTCAGTAACCAGACTGTGCTGCACCAACAACAAGCGATGAAGAATACCCCTTGCTTTCTGTGTCTAATCTAGAAAACGGTGAAGTGCAATTTCTTTTTCGAAATATTTTGAATAAAAAACCAGTAAATTTCCAAGTTAATTAAAAACTGGAAGTTAGTTTAAAAAATAATGTATGAATTTTGCTTTTTAACTAGAAACACATCTAATATAAAAATACACATTTATTTTCTGAGAAACATACGTATAATATAAGAGGGGATGATCTTGTATTTCACTCAGCCTTCTTGATGCATTGTAGTACAGATGCCTTCGAGTGGGTTACTTCTCTGCAAAACCTCTTGTCTGGGTCCATCACTATGTACACTACCATTTCCCCTTTTGCTACTTCATCCTTCCCACAGAATTCGAGAGAAGGAGGTTTTCACCTCCTGGGATGGAGTGGTGCTACAACACTTTGCTTTCGATTACATCTATCGATTCACTAAAAATAAACAATTTCTTTTAAAAGTCTCATTAGGTACAGAACGTAGAGAAAGTTAATTCGCCTTACGAAGAACTTGCAGAATTACTTTTACTATCCACATTAATAAAGTTTTGTATAATCTTCCTTCAAATGTCCCTGTCTTGGAGTTCCTGTGCAAGTCGTACACAGTTTTTAGTCTACGAGTCAAGCATTTTCTATCGCTTTATACACTAAATGCTGCATACGTTGAATTCTAAATGTCGGACGTTTCAGTATATATCATGTGGAAGTCCATGTGGATAGGAAACTATCCGTATACATTTTACATTCGAATGTCTTCATCAAATAATAATGCGATGCATGTTCCTTGCTTGTAACAGAGCTGTCCCAAATTTCTTCGATTTCTCTTGGAGCGCTGAAACGTGGTCAACAACTGGTCAACGCAAGAGTTTGTAGGGGAGACTTCCTCGAACATTATGTTGATCCACTAATTTCTTCTACAGTGACCGTTGTGGACACCATATCACTTTTCATGAAGCGCGTTATGTATTTTGAAACAGTTTGAAAGACCGTTTATGGACCGTCACATTCAATATTTTAACACAGACAAACTGTTTGAGGCTTTTAGAAATTACCTGATACACAAAATATTAGAACCCTTGTTAGGCACGTAAACCGTAGTACTTTGAAACCTAAATATACTTTGCAAACACGCGCCAGGACCTACACTGAAAATGTTAAACAAATTCTGAAAGATCTATACATACCTCCCTAATAATTTTATTCAAAAGAAATCCTTTTTTGCTATTAAGGTTTGCGCGATCTCATATCCAGCGTTGTTCAAAGTAAAAGCGGTTATTTGAGGCACGCCAAGGGCGACGCGACGTGTGAGTGTGGAGCACGCAAATGTCGACATCACCGACGGACGTGATCTTCGCAAGATACCGTCGAACGAGAGGCGGTCGCCCGGGGAGAGGCCGGGGCAGAGGCCGAGGCGGCGGGGCGGAGGTTACAAGCGGGCCCGGAAGGGGCGATAGCGGCCGGGTCTTACGCCGAGCTGTTCTCCATCTGCTGCGTCTTGCGCTGCCCTACCGTGCCCTGCTCTGCCCTGCCCTGCCTTGCCCTGCCTTGCCCTGCCTTGCCCTGCCCTGCACTGCCCTGCACTACTGCTTTCTGCTCTTTGCTTTGCCCTTCCCTGCCCTTGCCTGCCCTGCTCTGCCCTACCCTACCCTGCTCTGCTCTCCTCTGCCCTGCCCTGCCCTCCCCTCCCCTACCCTCCCCTCCCCCCTCCCCTTCCCTGCCCTGCCCTTCCCTGCCCTGCCCTGCCCTGCCCTGCCCTGCCCTGCCCTGCCCTGCCCTGCCCTGCCCTGCCCTGCCCTGCCCTGCCCTGCCCTGCCCTGCGATGCCCAGTCCTGCGCTGCCTTGTCCTGCCCCGCCCTCCCCTCCCCATCCCTGCCCTGCCCGCCCCGACCGGCCCCATCCGGTCCCACCCTCGCCCGCCCCGCCTCTCCTCCCCTCGCCTCGCCTCGCCTCGCCTCGCCTCGTCCCGTCCCGTCTCACCCCGTCACGCCTCACTCCTCTCCGCTCTGTGCTCTGTTCTCCACGACCTAGTCTCATGTTGCCTTGCCCTACAGGTGTGGTTGATAACTTTGCATTCGATGCAGCGGTTCTCCGCACCGCACTGCAGCACTGAACTAATTTAATATACTCTGGTTTTTACCTTCCCTAGCTTTAGTGATGACAAATTATAGTGAAACATCGATACATCAATACATTGATATATCATCAAAAGGCTTTCGATGCCGATGAAAACATCGATGTTTAAAGTATCGATGTTTTAAATATGAAGAAACATTTCGAAGTAAAATGTTCTGGTTCTAATATGACACATAACATGTCAATATTAATTTAAAGTATATATTCTGCCTTAAATTTCACTGACATCTTAATTTTCCAATCAATGTTCTGTGAAGTCAAGGTTCAAATTACTGTTCAACGATATTATCTCGTATAAAATAATCAGAAAAGATAACAACACTGGAGAAAGACAGCTAATAGCAAACTGTTTCGTGCCGCCTGAGAATCGACAACACTAACAGTTGTCAGTGGCTGTTGATTGCGAGCAATCCACAAAGAAAATAGATCCAGAAAATTATATTTATATCGTGAGATTTTATTTGAAAATGTCGATATTTCTGGATAAAATATGTCGATCTGAAGAAAGTATCGAAAACAAACAATCGATGTTATATACGTTCAAAAATATCGATTTTTTAAAAACATTGATCTTTTTTCTATCCCTCGGTAACGTCTAGTCACAATACTTACCCATTGATTATCACTCTCTGGGACGAAGGCAGAGGTGGCAGGCAAAGTAATACAAGACGGTATCTGGAACGTTTCTCTATCGGCTCTGCTCTCTTGCCATTCGGCCTTACCTTGCGATGCTTTTTGTCTGGAGACAATGACAGTCGCCACGTCCCATCACCGTGACATGCTATTCACTTTTTCGTTACCAGGGCCCGGCGATAAGGGGTTTTCTGTCGAAAATTCGCCTTTTCCCCCCGCAGCATTACCGTTCTTTCTCAATATTGCGTAAACAGAAGACGCGAAAGTAAAAAAGGATAATTATGTGTGCATTACATTTCAAAGGAGTATTCCAATTAATACAATCAGGTTGACTTTTATTAACAGATTCTGATATCTGCATCCCTCGCACATAGGGGCATATTTCTTGCTAGGGAGCAGGAAGCGCGATAACGTAATGGCTTCTTAGAAGTATTTCTCAGAGTTCGATCGAGTTGTATATTGACTCTATGATAATGAACGAACATACAATTGCGATTACTTCTGCTTCACAATTATCTGTTCATCATGTTTTCCAAGAAGCGAGGAATAAGTTTGACAATATTCACGACAAAGGAGTCAACATATAAGTGCAACATTACAATGCTTTGCTTCACAAAAAGGCGATTGCAGGAACCAATATTGCAAACACGAATCTAAAATGATCCGTTTCAAAATATATAAAAATTAAAATGAATCGAATGTAATCTTAGGTAAAATATATAAAATTATGTAATTACACCAAAATATGTAAACATTTGCATAATAAAATGTTTTTAATTTATTCATGAATGCCTTGCAAACTCTAAAATAAAGTGATTTGATGCAGACTCCTTTTACTTGTACAAAAAGTACTGTATTTACATGAAAATCCGTTTTTTAATAATAATAATAATAATAATAATTATTATTATTATTATTATTATTATTATTATTATTATTATTATTGTCAGAAGGGTATTATCTCTTTGTCTTCGAATTATTTGTAGAGTTCTTTTGTAAAATTGTAATTAATTTTTCTCTGTATTACTACATTTTTAACTAAATAAAATTGTTTCTTTCACAGGTAAGTGATGTTTGCAATTTCACCCGCAGTCTGCAGGATTTGTGCAGTTGTGGTATGTACCAATATATTACAAACTTTGAATCATCTGCATATGTGTTGATTGCAGTTTATCTTAAATTTACCATGTTATTGTTTTTTCATTTGCATTTTGATACCATATGTAAATCGGTCCAACGAATAACCCCTACCCTACTTTAATATTAGCATTTGTATATTTAGGATACAACATTTGCTGGATTTCAAAGGACAGTGTTGATTTCTCCTTAGCTCTGGAGTTCGAATTTAAGTTATTTTACCTTCAGAAACAGTTGCGCATCTTCCGTTTTATTTCTCTAATTGATATTTCAAACGTCATTTGCGGAAAATGAAATAAATAATACCTGATAGAATCAATAAATTTGAAAAGGAAGTCGTCTTTATAAATCGAAATTACCGATCTAAAGTTCTATGTCAGTTGCACGGTTTACGAGATTCGAATTACGAAGGCAAGTTTCAAACACTGTTCTTGCGCGTTACAACTCCCGCACTGTTCCGTGCATCTGACAGAGGAGCCTGACTCAGGAAATGAGGTGCCGCAAGTGTTTATTCCGTGTCCCCGGCACTGAGCGGTTGAGGAACCGCAGAGCCGCCGGGCAGGAGGGGTGGGGGAGGCGGAGGGGATATTCGAATGGGCGTTCCGTGTCCTCATTCACGCTCCACGTTGCACACCCTGCAACATCATACCGAGAGCCCGCAAGGGAACTGGGGATGTCCGTCTATCAAAAACCGACACGTCTTACAGAACGTATTTATTTTTTTATTAATAAAAAGCGTTTAATTTTCTAATAGCTAGTTTTATTGGATATTAACTTATTTGGTGTCATTATTGTAACTATTGAGTGTTATTGGTATTTTATGTGATATTATGTTTATTTGTGTTAAGAGGGCGTGTTAGTTGGCATCATAAAATCTATTACATACGTAGTGGCAACTATCTACAAGGGCACATCACGTGTTTGGATCTTCTGACTTGTGTGGAGTCAAATACTCTATGTTGCAATGTAATTCTGTGTCTTAATTAAAAGTTATCCGTATTCAGTACGAAGTACTTAAGATAAGTATGAAGTCATTATATGTACTGTAAAATTGCATTATTATAATTAATGAAGATGATTTGAAGAAAGTTCCCTTAAACAATTTATAAATTCCAATTTTGATTTAGACTAAAACGTTTTGCATTTTTTTCTCTCTTTTCATCGCAATTTTACGGTTACATGTTGGAAGTAATTATGCAATTATGAACCTCATGACTTCATTTGCAGTAGTGCGTACATTTGAATTGAAATTTTCTCCCCACATTGATATAGGATGTTTTCAACCTGCTTCTACACGGCTGCAACGTGAAATAACGTAGTAATTACTTTCTTTTTCATGTATACTGACAAAAAGGCAAGTAAAACAAAATCACTCTTTTAGAATGTGTGTTGAATTTAGATCACTGAATTTTATATTCATGAACAAATGTTCACTAGGTTTTGTCCAAACTGTTTCTTGCCAAAAATGTGTATATCGCTGAAAGCTGCTGTTAGTTGTAAGAACATAATCACACTGTTCGAAAAATCATTGTACGACCTTGTTAGGTGTTTAGTCGGTTTGTTGCTTTTTTTCTCTGACACTATTTATTGTTATAGTTTATGTCAATGTCATTCGCCATTCAAGTTGGTTGTCAGGTGAGGGATGCACAATTCAGAATCTTTTAATAAAATTCCAACTGATTGTCTTAATTGGAGTACTCCTTTGAAGTGTGATCCAAACATAATTATCCTTTTTTACTTTCTGATCAATCCAATTTAAGTGGTCCAGCACTGGTTGTTCGACCATCTCGAAAAAAAAATCATATTTTGTACATAAATTTCCTTATGTTTTGTCTATTCAGAAACATCTTTGATTTATTTTTCTGTGTCTGGTTTACAAATGGCGGCCACTTTTGTTTTACGCCGTGCGCTAATTTTCGCGTTTGTAGAGGTTTACTCTTTTCAAAATTATTCAGCTTTGGTTTGTTCTAGCATTCTAGAATAAAAGACATCGGATCCAGTATACTCGGGCCTGCGAATCGAAATATTATTGACCTACCTTCTATGTTTTTATTTGATAAAATATTTGCAACTAAATCTATGGAACGTAAATGAACCAAGCTCGATTTTCAGAGAGTAATTTCGCCTCGCCAAGGAGCTGACCGCCCCTTCCCTTCCAAGTTCGAGTTTTCTTCTTCCGCGGAGTGGCGAGTCGGGTGGGTTGTTGGGCCATTGCGTCGTTCAGAAGTCCGCCCGCGCCGCGCCGTGTCGTTCTCCCCTCCCCCCTGTGCGTCGGCCCTTCTGGTTGGGGCGGCGCCGGGACGTCCGCTCCGTTGGGCACCACCTGCGCAGACAGCGAGGGCGGGGGCGGGGGCGGGGCCGGAGGCAGGTCGCCCACGCGGAGGGCGAGGCGACTCATGCGGTGGTACAATTATAAAGAGGGCTCGGTGAACAACGATGGTGGGTGGAGACGGCGGCGAAAACGCTAGGATTTTTTTAATAGCCTCCATTATTACTTCATGCTCCAGTATAGTTATGGTAATTCCAGATGCTTATTTTGAACTTGGCTATTTTTCAAGAAATAAATTAAAAAGTATTAAAGGCTATTTAATATTAAATATCCGTATTTTAAATCTAAAACTTTTTCACAGCTTTATATACAAAATAACCTTCTTGAATATTCTAAACTTTATTTCCCTAATGTAGAAGCAATTTTCCCTCTCCTATTTCATTCTTAAAGACTCTTCTTTCTACCCTCAGCTTTGTGCATTCAAAGAGGATGTGGTCCACATTCTTTCCTTCATAATCTTTGATCGTAGAATGCAGAGATGGTGTAGATGGCTCGGAATTTTTGACGGACGCGAAGGCGGTGGGGAAAATAGTGCCAGTAACGGTGACGTTCGATGGAGACAAAGACATAGGGCAGATGACCGTCTCTGCCGTAGTGTGTAAGCATACCATAGAGACGACAAGACGTGGCGTATGTAAAGTGGTGGCGAGGAAGTGAGTTAGTGATAGAACACAATTATAAGCAAAAATACCGGACCTCAACATGAACCATGTTGTTAACGATTTATGATGCGTTGAGAAAGTAACTTTTGCTGTACCTATGGCGTTGGCGGAGAGTCACGGGGAAAGACAGCGTGGCATCCTCGAGGTGAAGACCCAAGCGGAAGCGGTGTCTAAAGTGAAAGCGTAGGGGAATGCGAAGGCGAACACGAAGGCAAACGCGAAAACAAATGTGCAGGCGGAGGCGATGGAGGCTGCGAACGCGAAGGTGAACGCGAAGGCGAACGCGAAGGCGAAAGCGAGGGCGAAGGCGAACGCGAAGGCGAACGCGAAGGCGAACGCGAGGGCGAACGCGAGGGCGAAGACGAACGCGAAGGCGAACGCGGGGGCGAACGCGAGGGCGAAGGCGAACGCGAAGGCGAACGCGAGGGCGAACACGAGGGCGAACGCGAGGGCGAACACGAACGCGAAGGCGAATGCGAAGGCGAACGCGGAGACGAACGCGAGGGCGAACGCGAGGGCGAACGCGAAGGCGAACGCGAAGGCGAATGCGAGGGCGAACGCGAGGGCGAAGACGAACGCGAAGGCGAACGCGAAGGCGATGGGGGTGGGCGCGGTGGCGAGACCTGGGGGGGAGGTGGCGGCGTCATGGAGGGCGATTTGTCTCGTGACAGAGGAAGATCGATCGCGCGCTCCGGTGTCCGACGGCTGCTCCGCGCGCCCTTGTGCCTCTCGTGTCGAGTGGCCGCGAGGACTGCTGACTTGGACGGCGACTCGTTCGCGCCGCGTCGTCCGGCGTCGCCTTGCACGTTGACGTGCCACTCCACAGCTGACGTTATGCTGAAACCGATCGGTGTTATTCGATCTCACCGTGTTTGTGACATGAGTAAAATGAAGTAAGATTTATAGCAAACGTCGGAAAAATCTATCAGTAAATTTAAATTCATGTCTGTGAAATTATCGCTGACTATTTTCTTACCTTACAGCACACTTAATATTTTCTTCCTAATAAATAGGAAATACCGTAAGGCTGCAGCAAAAAATGTGATTTTTGTACAGAAATACTCGTATTGTGAGTCTGGGACCGTAAAAGTGGATAAATATTGTTCCTATACGCAGCAAATTACTTCCTGCAACATGTTGTGTAGTCGGAATGAACGTTTTGTGGGCTCTTGATACCGAAAAATTTAATGACGGGAAAACGTCTGTCCATCCATCCATCCATCCATCCCTCCCTGTTTCTAAACCATTCAGACTAATTTCATGGAAATTGATATTCTCCCCTCGATCTGGACGAACTTGAGACTGCTGCCGTCTTAGGTGTGTCATCATAGTGCTTCTTACTGGGAGGTCCTAGAGTTTCAGTAAGGATTTTGGACACTAGATAGGTAGGTCGAATTCAGCCGCTACCTGGAGGTGAATTCTAGCTGTCGGTTACACTGATCTGTAGTTTTCCGTGGACTCTCCGATCAACATCAGCCGAATGCCGAAGCAGTACCGTAACAAACGGGCTTGTCCCGGCTGGGGCTGTGCTCCACTGGTGGGAGATGGAAAAACTCGCAAACCGCGACGTGTAGGTCGGCGTTAAATATCACGGGGAAAAAATCACTACCACCTTAGCAGTTGAGGCGCCCTAAAACCTAATGAAACAATTAATCTGTCTCTGAGAATATGAAACGCATATTTTAATTGTGGAGATACTTTAAATGAAGACTCAGGATTCTCACAAACACGTTTAAGGAAGCACAAAATATAAACTGAGTACGAAAATGGAGTTCCTTAGACCATAGGAAACTAACACGTTAGACAATGCAACTAATTTTGAAAAATAGTATTATTCAGGTCAAAATACAAATGCAAAACAAATAAATGGTGAAGAAAATTATAATTAGAGAGTACAAACTAGAACGTGTGTAGTAGCTGAGTATTCATTAAAGAGAATGTCCATACGCAAATGCTCAGGAATTACTTTTAATTAGAGTTGCAGCTCGTAGCTCGCAAAGACGTGATGAGAACGCTCAACTTTTGTAATAGTGACTGAAAGGAACTGCAGACCTTTTATAAGTAATGCGACACATAGACATGAAACTTCAAACACTTCAATCGTTGACCCGACTCCGCGATGCCAACGGATTAGCAACTGCCCCGCCCTCGCGCATTGATCTCTGGACGCTCCTTTCACTCTTCACGTAGGTAGCGCTCTTTTATTCAATCCAGGGGTGCCCAGCAGGATTGGTAGCCCAGCCACCACTCCCCGGCCGGACGCCATCGTGGCTTGCTAGACAGCTTCTCGGAACCTTCCTATCGTGCGAATGCCGGAGTAGTACCCTACCAAACGGGCCATGGACCGCGCCCGATGTGTCCTTCCTCTTCCTTGTCCAATCCTCTCCCCTTGCACACACACACTTACACTAGCATGTACTATACTACATCATATTCCGGGAGACCGGTCGGGAGCTTAGAGCTTGTCCCGGTTGGGGCGATGCCCTGCTGGTGGGAGAGTCCTGGTTAGGGGGAAACCCCACTAGCTGACGGTAGGTCGGTGCCGGATCTCGCCATCCAGTGGGGAAAGATCACCGCGCATATCCCGAGAAAAAGCATGCACTACACTAACGTGACTAATGACCAAAGCAGTTGACGTGCCCGGAAACACGAAAAAATCAAATCAAATTAAATCCTATCGTGCAACTCACCTCAGACCTCCCGACGACTAGAGAGCGGCTTCTCCCGCGTCCTCAGCCAGACTCGGCCTCTCCGCCGCCGCGCACCCCCTCGGCCGCCTCATCTCGATTCTTCTCGTTCAGGGCCGAACGCACCCAGTAATCCGCTCTCTCCGGGCAAGTGACCAACTTATTCTCTTATCTACAGTTCGCTCTTGCTCAGAGCTTTCTGTAGTTCTTTGTCAAGTTCTTTGTCCACAAGTGAGTGTTTAGTATTATGTGCATATTTATAACCAAAATGTATTTTAATATTGAATTGCATAAAATGCATTAACATTGCGTATTAATCGCTGCACACTACAATACTACCTTTTCCGTTTCAATTCATTTATCCTCCAATCTGTGGTGGTATTATTACTATTATTAAGTTTATATTAATGAATTGACGTAGCAGACGTAATTATCTAGGCGATTAATTATTTATTCTATTCAAAAAAATTTGTACATTTTCGTTACATTTCGTAGTTATCCTTACAAAAACTTCATTTATTTTGTATTACAAATTCTTAGCAACAAAATCGACCCATTTTCATGAACCCACTATCATTCTCAAATCGCCCACCCTCCTCTTGCCATCTCTTTCCTGTTCATGCTCTTGATTAGCCTCGGCGTTCATCCTAACGCTGCGCAGTGGCGGTAGCCCCCTCCCCCATTGCCCTGACACGCCGCACCGTCGACGCTCTGTCGCCCGGCTAAGCCGCTGTCATGTCATGTTGTCGTCAGCCTCGATACCCAAATCGTCAACCCATTGTAGCAGCGCGAGTGAACCCAACATTCTCTCCCACATATTATTCTGGGAACTACGATGATAGCCCTCCCTGAGATTCTTTTTCCATTCTGGATCTTTTCAGCGTCATTTGGCAATTGACTATGAGATTAATAAGACATTTTGGGTATGCCTCGATGATGTTAAATATTTAAGAAGCGATACCCACACAATTTTAGGAAGATGGTTCTGTCTGCCAGGAACACTCTGTTTGATAAAGCATTTTTAGTTTTAAAACATTTTTATTAAAAAAAATTGTTACAAAACAATTTTATTTTCATTTCACTTGATGGTTCAACTTCCGCAATGAGTGCAATATTAGTGCAATATCTCACGCCTGAAGATCTCTGATCAGGTTCACTGTTTCCAGGAGATGCCTCGTTGCATTTTTCATCGATATGCTGAATAAATAAATACATCCAGCCTCCTTTGTTTCTTTAGCCCGCCTGACTTTTTTACCTGCTCCCCAATTCTTTTTCCTTTGCCCGCCTCTTCTCGACGTCTGAGAACATGTTTCACCCTTTCCATACAAAGCTCTCTTTCATCTCCGGGGTGTAAGACCCCAGCGCCCTCGCGCGCTCCTTTCAGAGCACCGCCTCCCCTCCCGCCCGGGGGCGACCGCGGCCCCCGCGACCCTTTGCTCCCGCCCTCGTCCTCGTTCCTGCAACCGCACAGTCTACGTCCATGTATAGTCATCCGCGCCACCGACCACACCCTCAACCACACCGCTGTCCATACCGTCTTATCCCACGCCGCCGTCCACTCGCCCTTCCACGCTCTAGGACTCGCTCTCCTACTCAACTACCCCTCGAACTTACTCTCGTACTCTCCGTCATATTCACCCTCGTTCACGTCATTCACTCACGTCACCGACCACGACCCCTACCACACAGCTGTCCAATCGTCCACTAACCGACCACGCCCCCGACCACACCGCCGTCCAAGTCCCCGATCACACTGCCATCCACGCTGTCGTCCACACCGCCGTCCATGTCGCTGTCCACGTCGCTGTCCACACCGCCGTCCCCGCTGCCGTCCCTGCCACCATCCACGCCGCCGCCCAAGCCCTCGACCACACCGCCGTCCACGCCCCGCCGTCCTCGCCGCCGTCTACATCGCCATCCACGCCGGCAACCACGCCATATTCGCCGCCATCTACACCACCATCCACACCGCCGTCCACGCCGCCGTCCACGTCGCCGTCCACTCGCCCTTCCACGCTCTAGGACTCGCTCTCCTACTCAACTACCCTTCGAACTTACTCTCGTACTCTCCGTCATATTCACCCTCGTCGTCACCCTCGCACTCGCTACTCGTCTTCGGACTCGCTCTCGTATTCGCTCGTGCATTCACCCTCATTCTCGCCCTCATATTGCACTACTGTTCGCAATGCTCTTGTCCGCCTTCCTTTACATTTCCGTTCATTTTTGATTTTGCGCTGATAGCCATTTTCATCGACACAACTATTGATTATCTCGTCTCAAGTTCATTATTTTCTTTCTGATCGCCGCATCACAATTTCTCTTCGTTGTCTTTATCTTTACTTTGACTTTTTCTAATTCGCCATCATTATCACCACTGTCATTTTTATTTGTTTTATTACTATTCCTTTCTTTTTAAATAACGCCAGTGAAGCTGTTTCATGTACGCCATCAAGTACATTAACGTCGTTATTCTTGCCGCTTCATTCTCATTTGCCTTGTTCGTTGCCAGCTCGTGACGTTGTCGCCGATATCTATTTCCTTGTTCTTCTTACTGTCGCCCATCCCGTCGATACTTCATCTTCATTTACCATCCTCTGCTAAACACCCTCACCTCCGCCCGTCTGCCGTGGCCCGTGCTTGTTTCCGCCTTGACGTACTCGAGCTGTTTAATAATCGATCAGAGCGGGGCGCAGGTCATCCCAAAGGGTCTCCCCGGCGCAGCGGGGCGGATTGCGCAAGCGACGAGAAGAGGCGGAGGGAGGAGGGGTGATCGCTGACCGAGAAATGATCATTCCGTATATCGTTGACGGAAGATCATCATCATCAGTGATCAGGCTTTTGAGCTTAATGGATAATATAATAAATTTAACGTTTTCGATGTTCTCGTGGCAGGGCAGTAAGTGAATTCCAATTCGTAGGGCACGACAAGGGATACCAGCCGAAATCTGTATCGATTTTGCTTGGCAAATAGATTTCATTAAAAGGGGGCGAATATGTTTTAATCAAATCTTTCCAAAATTGCTTCCTGTATTCATTATTTAACTTAATATGTGCATGAGTTACCATGAGAATCGAAGAATACATCAATATTTAAGTAATAAATAAGTAAATAAAGGAGAAATTAAGGAGCGCAGCAGGGATAGTGTCCTAGCAATGGAAGTCACGAGCACGGGCTGTGGCCACAGGAATATTTCGCGGGATCTGAGCCGAGTTGATGGTTTTTGAGGGAGGTGTGGTGGTGGGGAAGTAAAGTAGAACAGGACGAATTGGATCACAACGACATAAGAAGGGACCTGTCAAGAAGGCACGAGACGGTGATCGCAGGGTGAACGGTACATGATCGTTTGGGAAGAGGATAGGGACAGAGTAGGTGGAATGAGTCGCCACAGAATTAGATAGGCGAGTTGGAACTGGCCGGAACGCAAGTGAAGGACAGGACTTTAGGATAGAACGGGAAGGGAAGGGACAGAATAGTGTGTCGGGTGGTGACACAATGGTTGGTCGGATGGGACTGACCGGCCGGTGTGGACGAGTCCCGGCGAAAGGATGGGTCGGAGCAGGGCATAGAACGGAACGGAACGGGACGGGACGGGCGAGTCTGGGTGGGATGGGCCGGAAAGGTGCGGGGCGGGCCAGGAGGTGAGCGTCGGTCGAGGCGTGTGGTGGGGTGGAGCGGAGAGGAGAGGGAAGAGCCGAAGGGGTGGGGGAGACCGCTGGAGCGGGTGGGGCGTCGAGGGACGAGATGTTGCATGGTGACATCCCGACCCCCACGCCGAGACGTGACGAGGAGAGACGGGGCGTGGCGAGGCGTAGCGTGGCGGGGGGCGACACGGGGCGGGGCCTTGTGGAACGGGGAGGGGCGGGCCAGGTCGTGACGAGGTGGGGTGGGGTGAGGCGTGGGGGGGGGGCGGGAGTTGGCTGAATAGGAAGGGTGGGAAGAGCGGGGCGGGGCGGCATGGCGCATATCGCGAACAAGGCGAAGCGCAAGGGGCGGTGCCCGCCCGCCGCCCTGCAACGAGGGCCGCGGGGCGCGGCCGTGCAGCTCTGGGCTTCTGCCCCCGCGCCATGGCTCGCTGCCTCCCGCCGTCAGGCCCTCTCCGCTGTTGTTGCTCCGCACGGGTCGCTGCCCTCACAATTTGCTCTATTGTGACTTGCGTTCGCGCTTTGTGCATTTTAGCGACCTTCCCTTTAAAAGGGAAACGCTCTTGTTTGGTCTCTGGGTAAAGCACTGGATGTCGGAAACTGATAGGTACGAGAGGAAATGGCAATTGCTTGCTGTTAAAGACCAAGTCTTTTTTTTTCAAACAGTTACAGAAACAGTGAAGGCATAGAATGGGATCATATAAAATTTACGTGAGTTCATTTACGATAACTAAATTCCATGTCATAAATGAGTTCATGCACATATTTGATCATGTTTTAGAGCGTTTTTCGGAAAGATTCTATTTTGTTTTCAGGTACCTTATGTTAAGTCGTTAATTTTATTTTAAATAATTTATTTTTTTTTCAGATAAAAAATCTTTAATCCCCATGAGAATCAGATAATAATTTCATGTTAAAATTATTTTTTTTGTAGGAACAAGTGTTTTTTTAGTTGACATATCCAACATATGAAATCGTAAGTCTCTTCGTTTAATAGATTTCTTACCATTACACATTTTTCAGTGAAGACTGAGACGATTGATACATTGGAAGTGATTTGTTTTTGTTTCGAAATAGGGTAGCTGGTTTTACCATACAATTAAAATACAGGTCTACCTCGACATCCCATGCTTTTCAACATTTTTCACCGGTTGAGAAGGATCCCCAAAACTGATAAATTTTGTGGATACGGATTCTTCATTTCCTTAAAGTCTCCAAAGTATAAAAGAGAGAAGGAAATAAAAATTGTGTGTATTTTATTTAAAAGTAGGTACCTAAGATTCCACTTCGTTCAAATATTAACATTCAAACGATCTAGTTATTAGAGAAGTGAATGATTTCTTTGAATATGAGTTGTATGTAATGTACTCGATGTTTCTTAGTTTTTATTGCTTTGTAATAAGTAGATACTAACAGTAAAATATTAACAATAGTAATCCATTTTTATTCATTTAAAAACAAATGTATGGGAATGTTTAACCTTGAAGAAACTTTCTTTAAAACAAAACACAGTGTGAAACATTACACCATTACAAAATACTATCATTTTCACAGTTTTTTGCGTGCTGGATTGGATTTAAATTCGTTCGCTGAATTCGATCAAGTATAGTAGGAGTTGCATGTCATTATTTTCCAAATGAGTAAAAGTATCTAAGCCCGATATAGACTTTCACTGCTTGCTTTGAATCTACAAGAACCAATTTGAGTTTCCTGATGAAAGCCGCTTCCTTCTCTTCTCCTAATAAAATGTTCCTCGTGCTTTGCAATTCAAGACAATTTGAGCGAATTTACTTCACAGTAATGAAACGAGCCTACTCTTCAGAGGGTATCGTAGTAATGGAGTCTTGATGGTACGGAGCTTCCAACGGCGGCAGGAGAAATTACGATCTTAAAGCTTAAACAGCTGCATGTTGATTTTCAGAAACGGAATAATATATTATCTTTCCACCATATCAAAGTAATTTCTTTTCAACGTCATTGTGACATAAATGTTAAAATTATATTATAATAATTCTCAATCATTTTAACTACAAAACATTCATCTGAGAGTGTTAAACATTAAGGTGAAAATGTGTGATATAATTTCATGAAGAGACAGATCAGGAGGATATTTTAAAAATTACGCGTAGATAATACTAATGTTATTATCGATGTAGCTTCTGTATTCTTACTCGAATAATAATTGTCCACATTAAATGAAATTTTGAGTGCGAATTTAAAAAATTAATTCAATGTAATGTGAAAGCAAGGTTTTGGCCAGATCAGAATTAATACTAGAATGTAACTTAAAAAACCGCATAAAAATATTTGATGAAGATTTATATTCAGTGTTCTAGAGATAATGCTAGTTTTCTAGTCACAAAATATGACTGATGACTTTTTTCCTAGTGTTAAAGATTTACGTTTGCTTTGAAACTGTTTAAGAGACGTTTCTCATATCCGTCGTTAAGGAGATAAGAACTGGCTACGTAGACCACTTTGTAGACCTTTATATGAACATTTTTTAAATTTATTTAGAAAATGTTTTGTAGGTATCCGTCCTGTCGTAATAAAAACAAAATACCTTGTAGCACTTAAAGGTATTTACGGTGACATCCGGGCAGGAGCGGGTCAGCGTATTCGGGACCGGGCGGTGTGGACCGCGGGGAGCGTGAGCCTAGGGGAGCGTGGAGCGAGGAGAGTTTGGAGAATTCGAAAAGTGTGGAGCGGGGAACTGGATCATGTAGAAAGGAGAGCGGGGAGAGCCTGAAAAGGAGAGGAGTTGGAGTGAGAAGAGAGCGGAGAGGGGAGAGCGTGGAAACGGGAGTCGGAAAAGGGTGGAGCGCGGAGAGCGGGAAGGGCGATGAGGGAAAAGGGAGGATGCAGCAGCATTAAGCGTGTCGGCGCCTGGGCGCGGTGGGACTCAAACACGGGACCGGCCCCGCCCCCTTCGTAATTAACAGAGGGCTCGTAAGGCAATTTCGGGCGAAGCCACGGTTGCGGTCTAAGAGGCAACGAAGGCGGCCAAGCCGAGCCCCCGGAGGCTCCGTGGCGGCTGGAGGAGCTGAGGGCGAGGACGGCGGACGACAAGGGCGTGAGGGCGACGAGGAGCGTGGAGCTAAGGGACGAGTTAGGAGTGGGGGAGTGTGAGGGAGGAAGAGTCTCAGGATGTAGGGAGAAGGAAAAGTCGAGTCTACGAATCGAAGGAGGCCAGGGGACCGGAGATGAGAGTGGCGACGACGACAAGATGAATGCTTTTATTGGCTGTCAATTTACAATTTGATAGTAAAACATTAATTCAATATTTTTTCAAAGAGACAGATTATGCCTCTATGATAAATACGGCAAAATACTAATCTAGATCTTGATGAAGGATGTATAGGTCCGCATCATCAATGTGGCATTTGCAAAGTCACTCTCCACCCATTTTTGTTCGTTTTTGTCATTTAACCGTTCTAGAACAATTCTTTGTAAATAATAAATGTAAAAATACACCAAGTGTTGCGGAAAGTGTGTTGGAAAATCTGTTATTACCGACTAAGAACAAATTCTGGTACTCCCAGAACGATCTGCGGAAGCAGCGATCTCCACTTGCTCCATGAAGAACTATATTAATATTCCATTTCCAGTCTTGAAGGGAATCAACAGTTCATAGGGTGGGCCAGTAAGTAAGAAGTTTTTCGTGCGCACCAACTGCTGAGGACATGAGGAGTTCCTCCCCCGCCATACCTGAGATCCAGCTCCGACACACACGCCGCCTTAGGGCCTCCAGGTATCTCTCCTGCGGAGCATCTGCCCACAAGGCAGCGGTAATGTGATTGGATTATGATTAAGTGCTTCAAAAATAGAAATACATTGAATTCAGTGCGTATTATTTGCACCGAAACTACAAGTCACAGTATATTTGAGTATCAATCAAGTCTAGGGGATGGTATCTCTTGAGGCATTGTCTTCACTATTCCCCATCAGCTTAATGGCTAAAAAGTTCGAGTAGCGTTTAGGCACTTTTATTTGGTGACGTAACGTTGTTTAATTTCGACCTATTTATTCTTCTCATCTCTACGCGAACTGTCCTTTTAGGTGTAATATAGTGACTTTTCATAAATTCGAATTACAACAGCAAGTAAAAGCGGGAGAACGGGGGCAAAGGAGTACGAGGAAATAGAGGGCTGTGAAAAAGAGGGCAATACAAAAGAAGGAGCGAGAATTGTCACAGGATGCTATCGAATGAAAGACCGGCTAAAGAACAATGGTATGCGACAACTAAGAAAAAAATCAAAAATATTTCCACAGAAAATGGGATACGAATCGTAGTAACTGAAAATAAAACATATAACTTCCTTGTACTACTAGTAGTATAATTCTACTAGACGTAGTTGTTAAAAATTAATTCGCTTATTTTCTATCCCCCTCGCATTGCTCTTATAATATAAAAGAGCAAATACACATAGAAACTTTGTCGCTGCATTGTTCTCTAACGAATGTTCCTCGCACATTTTGAGCTATTTTAATGGTAATAAAATTAGACATTTTTGAACATAAAAATATTCGTTTGGTAATATCGAAATGAATTCATATTCTATTAGTATATGAGTAAATGTTATTAAAATAATTCATTTCAAAAATAATTTCTTTTCGCTTTAATCAAATATTATTTTCTCTTGGCTTTTCTCTACGTTATTTTCCTTAAAATCGCTGAGAGTCCTCGGCTTTGCGTTTCCTTACTTTCGCCACCGCCCTTCGTGGGTTTGCAGAAGGTGAAGGGCTGTGCCCGGAGAGCCGCAGGACGTGGTTCGGCCAGAGGACGTGACGCCGGCTCTCCTTGCGCGTGGGGAATTAAAGGATAATGGAAAAAGGGCGCGCCGCAGTCCACGAGATGGAGGTTTAGAACCTTTGCTTTAGAGAAGAATAGAAATGCGTGTGTTTCTACTTGGTGCTGGATTGTCTTATTATGTTACGGGGAAATGTAGATTTCCAATCCTAGGTATCGATCTAATCCATCTGTTTTCTCACCAGTTATTCTGTGAAATGCAATAGTGAGTTTTTGACCTGGTTAGGCATTCTAATTCAGATATTACTTCTGGAACATTCTAACAAAGATAATTGATTACTAGGGGACTTTCTTCTCTACGTACCAATACTACCTGTAACCAGCATCAGCTGATCTGTTCTTTTTTTGTTCTTACTGCATCCGTGGCACTTTTTTGGTGTTTCTACATACGTACAAGTTGAAAACAGAAGGCTGAGCTTGAGTCCGATAATATCCTTTTATTGTTATACTTTTATTAAGTAATTTCCGTCCGTGCGACTCTCACGATTAGCCCCCTCCCTGTCCTCCACTCGAGGCAAATGTGTAATTTGACGCGTCTCGCTCTCGTGGTTAGGAACTGATAATTTTTGTTTCTGATTCATCCAGAAGACTTTAAGAGAATTACTTTTTAAAACCATTAAGCAATTAAAATGCGTGTAGGATTTCTTATATCACCTATAGAGCTAACGAATACATCTATTCTCTCAAAAAGACAAATCGATTGGCACAATTCTTAGACGATTCCCTCTCAGATATTGTAGTTGAATTATAGAAAACATTTTTTGATGGTTTTGTAGTGTGGAGTGATGGGTTTTTGGTATGACGTGAGCCACATAATGTCATTGATTCTTGTATATATGTTGCAAGGTGAGACAAACATGTAAGAGAGAATTGTTTGATACGTGAAGGAAATATACATGTTAAAAACAAGATAATGCCTACAATTGTATGATTTCAGTAAATATAAATAAGGCATTATAATGTTAAGCAAGTACTAATTCATCGATTCCTAAAGAAAGTATCAAGCAGAGTCGTCAGCAAGATTAATATAATAAATATTTATACTATCAAGTTTCAGTTCAATTACGAGTTCATTGGTGATACGCTATGAATATCGATACTTTCGTTCTCTTACATGTATCTTTACGGCTTAATTCATCGGATTGACCATAATTATACCTAATTTTGTAATGAAACGAAAGATAAGCAAGTATGTTATTCAACACCTTTCATGTAATTTCTATGTCTAAAAAAGCACAAACCGGGCCAGTGTAATACATTCAAAATTTATTTCTGTTATAACTTACAAAGAACAAATAAATTTTTTTGGCAAGCAAATACCCAGCGAAGGCCGGACGGTAAGCTAGTATGAAGTAATGTATCATGATCTATCTGTGTATTAATTTCAGCTTGCACAAAATACGCACACGCATTTTCCCCTCATTTTCGATTTTCGTTCACTAAAATTCTGCAACGGAAACAATGTTTCACCAGTATTATTGATGACGTGTCATTTGATAAAAAATAATTTTTACCCTTACCTGCTCACGTCATACATTTACATACGAATCCATCCGTTACCGTAGAGGTACAGAAATGAATGAATATAATGTGTATATATATATATATATATATATATATATATATATATATAATAGATATATTCTACAGGGGTTGTGTCAGCTTCCTATATGTTCTGCTTACAAGTGAATTACGGAAAGTTATGCGGCGACGTGTGATGTAGTTGCAGCGGTGGAGAAGACGCTGAGGTGGGAGCGGCGGATGCTAAGGAAGAATGAGGCGGGGTTAGTGAATTCGGGAAAGAAGCGAGTGGAGGCACGAACGGTGAAGGCATGTTATGGCCGAGTCACGGGCGATGAGGGGTGGATTGGAAGCCAAGGAGGAAGGTGGGGGTGTACGCGGTGCGGGGGAGGCAAGTGGAGGAGCGGACGCAAGCAAAGGGCGACCGCACAGAGGCCAGAGGCGGGGCTCATCGCCATGCCGGGCGGTCCGCTATCGTACGCCCATCACAGAAGCCCCTGCCTGCGTACATTGACGTTCCGAAGTCTGTATTTGCCCGAGAGTCCGCGCTGCGCCCCTTATAACCCTTGAAAAGCGTTTGCCGCTCCTTATAACCCTCCCTCAAACTGCAAAACCAAAATGCGCGCGGAGAATACTACCAAATTTTACCGCCAGATGTCATTCCAATAGCACCACTTTTTATAGCGACTCGGACGCTTTTAAATTGTTTATTTATTATGGAGACGTCTTATCCGAAAAATCTTTCTTGGCAGCATTTCTTTAAACCTATGTAATATCCGCAAAAAATCACAGGTTTCTATCTAGCACTAGTTCCTCGAATATAGCAATACAACTGCAGTGATGCAGAAAATTGTATTATAGATGTTTTTTAGGCATGATACAAAAAATTCTGATGTGACACATGTTACTGATAGATAAACGAGAATTTAATATCTTTAAAACAAGATATGTTCTTTTGAAAAGCTCACCTGGCTCTATCCTAATAACTGGTAGAATGGATTGATTTTTTCGTGTTTCCGGGCGCGTCAACTGCTTTAGTCATTAGTCCCGTGAGTGTAGTGCATGCTTTTTCTCAGAAGATGGCGGTTATCTTCCCCCGCTGGATGGCGAGATCCGGCGCCGACCTACCGTCGGCTAGTGGGGTTTCCCCCTAACCAGGACTCTCCCACCAGCGGGACACCGCCCCAGCCGGGACAAGCTCTAAGCTCCCGACCGGTCTCTCGGAATATGTGGTAGTGTAGTGCATGTTAGTGTAAGTGGAGAGGAGAGGACAAGGAAGAGGAAGGTAAGATCGCGCGCGGTCCGTTTGGTAGGGTACTGCTCCGGCATTCGCCTGGTGTTGATCGGAGAAACCACGTAAAACTACCGATCAGAGCAGCCGGCCGCTAGAATTCTCCTCCAGACAGCGACTGAATTCGACCTAGCTGAGAAGCTAGTGTCGAAAATCCTGCCGCTGTGGGGAGTGGGAACCTAGGACCTCCCGGTCAGAGGCGCTGCAGTGACATCAGTTGATGCACTGAGCTCCCGCTCCCGGTGGTGGTAGGATGGAGATGAGAGAGTAGGGGAGAGGGAGGTGAGCTATCGCAGCTGCTGCAGGGTTTGGGAGCGGCGTCGCCCGCTGGCCGGCGCTGTGGCTGTCGCGTGGGCGGGAGCGCTTGGGCCCTTGATGCAATATTCAGAGCTCAGGCCCCGGCCCCGGCCCCGGCAGAGGGCGCGTCCAGCCCTTGTCTCCCTTCGCGCAGGCAAACGCAGGTGCATGCACACTCATCTTACGCCGGCTACTTCACCCGTATTCTAAAACCGTAGAGCTTGCTACATGCTCCTTGCTACATGGGTCGACCATGAGCATATTTACTTAAAGTCCAATGTTACAGATGGCAAAATCAAAAATATTCTCTGAACGTAAACTAGGTACTGCGAAACAGGAGCCTCCCCTCTTCTGTCGACCCTTTTCCTCCTCCATCCCCGCCTCTCTTCCACTTTCTCTCTGTCTCTCTCCCTCCACTCTCCCTGCCTCTATCTCATTTCTTCCCTCTCGGCCCCATCTGCTTCTTGTTATTTCTCCATTTTAATTTCTCTCTACATCCCTCCTCCCACTGCCTTCTTTCTCCATTCACATTTCTTTTTCTCTCCTTTCCTCTTTCTCCTTTCTTTTTCTCCCTTCTCTCCTTTCTCTCTTCTCTATCTCCTTTAGCTTAAATGAAAACATAGCAATGACATAAAACGCGTTCTGTATTTCATTTCTACGATCGAATCCGTCATATCAACCTGAGTCTGAGAGGTCCATCTGAAACTCGAATCTACGACCTCCCCATCTGCAGCGCTTCTCCTGTCCTAATTACTTGCCAGTATTACATATAAAACTGAATTCCGATAACATATACACATTTTATGGCTTAGTGCGGAAACACCAAGAACTAATTTGTCTACAAATAATATCAATTTTTAACATTAATCCATTACAGAAATTTTTACTATTTTTCGTACCTATGTTAAAACAAAATAAGGAAAGTGTGCCGCTTTTAGATTAAATGAAACTATAATTACGAGGTCGATCGATAAGTTGCTTCTGCAGTGTATTGCCGATAGAAGTGAGTTCAACGTGCGCATCAATGCGAACGAAAATAGCTCTGTGAGGAGCCCCTACTCAACTGGGCTCTCTGCGGTTATCGAGTTAAGAGGTTGCGCTCTCAGCATCAATAAATGTGTCAGCCCACGAGCGCCATTCGTCTTCCCTCTCTGTTTCCCTCCCCCCCCCCACTTTTTTATTTCTCCGTTACTACTTTTCACGGTCTTTTCATCTATATCTTCGTAAATAGTCATGATAGATTTTGTTTTTCAACGAATCCTGATTTGTTTTTCAAACGTTAAATAGGTCAGAACTTTCTCCTTTTCAAAGCATGTCGGTGGTTTGCTAGTACGATATTTGTGACCCACTTCCTTGAATAAAATTAATATTACATAGTTTCCTACTAAAAGCCGACGTTTCGTGGCTCTGAGATTTTAAGCATATGACTAGAGCCGAGAAGTTTGGCACAACATATTTTTACTATTTTGAAACTTTTAACAATAAGAATCACATAACTGTACTTCTGGAGTTGTTTTAAAAGATTTTTAATTTGCATTTTTTGCCTATTTTATCTTCTGATCCATATCTATACTTTATAAGTCCCTACTTTATCCAGAATGAATTCCATTTTCATGCATGTTTTAAGTAAAATAAATGCCTAAACTTCGGAGCTGTACGTATGACACTCAGAGCAATGATGAATTGATTTTGATTGACTTCTATGAACTTGAGATTGATGCCGACAATAAAATGATACGTCGTGGATACGTTAGTTTCCCTTGCCGTTCATGCCAGTATTTATTCTGATTCTCCCATTTTGTAAAGGAGGTACGAGCCAAATAGTGTATTCGCCACCCGGCTTCCTGCGTTGAAAATTTGACCTATATAAAATTACTCGCGCTTATATAAAATGAGAAAATTATTACAATTAATAGTTCAAAATTATCTATCTATAAATCGACATGTATTATATTTTAAATGTATTTACGGATATCCAAAACACGCATGTTATTTCTTTCGATAAAAATCATTTTTTGTTCTTTCTGAATCTCATTGATTTAAGCTTAATAGAATTCTTTCTCTTCTGTGATTAAGTGGCTCAAGGGGGAAATTGATGCTCTAATTCATTCAATATTTTCGAATCTATTATATTCTCGAAGAAATTCGCTGTGATCATTTGATTTTGCTGTGATAGACAGCATTTCTTAATTGTCAAGCTGTCTCGATAACCTAAGTAGTTTTCCTTCAACTTTTTAATCAAAAAGCGCTATTATTCGCTTGAAGTTCAATCTGCAATATGGATCTGTGTGACTCGAATAGACATAATTAAGCGCGAAAATGCAATCTCTTCCCAAGTAATATTTTAACCTAACTGAAACAGAGCCGCCGATAACTTTTCATTATATTATCCGTACGCTAGAATTTTCATTAAGAGTGGAATTCCCTCGATAACCATCGGTTGCGACCTCCGGTAACCACCCGGCAACCAGTTTGAAACCGCCTTCCCGCGTCTTCCGACAGAAAGTTGCATATGTAATATTTGTCGGTGACACTTGATGTTATTCAATCTCCACTAATACAAGGGCAAGTCGCAGATGTTATATTTTCCACTTCTTTAGTCCAGTTGACCCTTGGAATACTCTTTTCCAATGAGAAGCATACTAGGTGTCGGACCTCTGGAACTCCTTGCTTTGCTAAAGGTGATTGCCAGCTGTGAAGTTGTGCACTAAACGCATGCCGTCAGGTGACCCATCCCTTACACCTCAAGAGATAAATTTCTCTTTCAAGGTCGTATAGCCCTTTGACCACCGACGAGTGTAACTCAGTTATTTCGACGCTCATTTTAACATTTTTATTATTCCATAATTTTTTACGATTTTGGCATCTCGCGTAGTTGTAAATTTGATAACAATAAGAAAAACCGTCTTAAAAACATGTTTTTCAATGTATTTTATTTTTACGGTGTGCATTAACACTTAATTCTCTTGGTATCATGTTTTTATAACGTTATTGGGGATTTAATTTTACAGGAGTTTGTGACTGAGTTGTTGTGGTCTCAAATTCGTATAGTATAGTGTTAAAATGAATATTATATAAAACAATATTACTTGGTAATATAATTTTGTATAATTATAGAAAATACATTAAAATTATATTGAATTTTGCGTGGGGGAAACTCATTACCACCCTTGGTATTCGAAGAATGCAAATAACCTTGGTAGTCAAAGGGTTAATGAGCGGTCAATCTGTATTAACCTTGTTAGCAAATGATGAAAGCCATCTTGTTGAAGTGCACCAAAGAATATAACAAATCCGGACTTGTATTGCATTCGGAGGGTGACTAGGGGCGCACGCCTGGATAGTGTCAGTTGGTGTGAATGTCCCATCGAGAATTCCGCTAACTCGTACCACAGCTGTCCTCGACTGATCAGCAGACGGGAAATACTCCCGCGCGTAATGACAGCGCGCCCCGCTAGATATGTTGAATATATTATGCGTAAAACACGATTTAAATAGCAATGCACAACTACCGGAATCGTGGATTCAATGAGAAAATCCGCATTTTCCGGACAAACACGATGGATGATGCCAAAATTCTGTATTCAGTGCGCGTACAATATTGAAGGGATCTAGATTGTGATGCAGTATAAATAGAAGCAAAATATGAAACATGTTTTTCAATGAAGTGTTGATTGTAAAATACGAGATGATGAAAAACATTGTTATATTTTCTTATTTTACTATTCTCTTCATAAATACATTTTTGGGACATACTGTATTGGCTATTGTACTTTAAAATGCCTCTGCTAGTTGGATCATTTTTCTTTGTCAAGTACTTTTAAATTAACGAGGGCTTAAGATGTTTCTACCACAAATGGTTTAAATAATACTTAATTATCAAACATTAGCCAGACATGTTTCGAGTCCTCATTCCTATTATCAATAGCACTATATTGGAGAAAACTAACAAATCATGTATATTATTATACGTAATTAAACCACCAAAATAAAAGCAAATAAATGGAAATAATTAAACATTTTGTGAAATACACATAAGAGCACTCAAAACTTGTGAAGAGAAATTATGTAAGTACCTCATCGTTAATGTCCTTCACTTCTATTTTTTTTATTAGTCTCTTTTGGTTGATGATGGAACACTTTGAAAATTAATTGTTAAAAAAGTTTCATTATTAGTTACGTTACGATGTTACAGTATTAGTTGAGGGAATGTTGTTGTTAATACTTCTTTAAATCGTTTGCACAATAAATGTGTTTCAAAGATTATTTTGAGAGGGAGTGCTTCTGCCTCTTTCTACTAGACGCTCCTTATGAACCTATTTATCCTAAAATACGTTTGTTCGTCTGTCTGAAATATTATTCCTCTTCTTTCTGCCATACCCCTTTCTATTCTTCTTTTTACTTTTCATGCCTTCACTAGTTATGTATCTCAAATTTCTGTACTCGTTCTCATGCTTCTCTCCTGTTCTTTATCTTCTTCCATTCATTTTATCTTTCTCCCTTCTTCTAAGGTCGAATTTCCCCTTTTACATCCCCTACAATAAATTTAAAATGTTTCTGCAATAAACCATTTTTCATTCTTTAGTGTAAGGAAAGAAAAATAGCAATGCATCTCTCTTGTATTAAGTTGAAAGCTTTTTCTCTGTATGTTTGTTTTCTTCACTAACAGCAACATTCTTCGTGGAACCTGTCATTGTCCGTGTCGAAGTGTGCCTTCAAAGACCGTTGCTTTCAATCAGTCTGCCTGACCGATTGAGTTCATTGCAAACGAATCGGAAGTTTTAACATGCGCCATTTAGCTCCTTCTCTCTGCAACCCATTTACGCTTACTTACTCAGTGGCTCGTATAAATACCTACCAGATGCTAGTCGATTAACTGTCGTGTATTCTCCCACGTATTGAATTTCGTATCTCTGTCGCTCAACGATTCTGTCATTTGCCCATCGAATCATTTGCTTCTATGCCCTTCCGTATGATCATTCACCCGCCCGAAATGCTGTGGATCATTCTGCAATTGACTCAGCCCTGGTTATCCAGCTCATTGTTATACATTGCTCTCACTGACTTCTGCTTCATTCCACCATTATCCCTACACAAGCCTCTCTTCCCACACCTTTCCTGCCTACATTTGTACATTTATTCTCCGATCACACTCTAACCTTCAAATCCTGGAATTTTCTCATGCAATCACCATTTTATTATTTTATTGCCGTTCCTTCAAAATGTCTTTTTTGATCGTTTACAGTGTCTGTTGCGTATACCACTCAACACACGAATGTTCCATCCATCCATCCACAGCTTCATTTAATCGACCACGTTATTCGATCGCCCATCTTCCTGTCCTGCACTTTTATTTTTTAGCCCCTAAGCTTCTAATGTGATCAGGTTTTGCGTGAAACATTCTTATATCCATTCATCCATCTATATGCAGTCATTGCAAAACGATTTTAAGACTGGAAATGTGCGGTCGTGTTGCTGAGGCGATTTCAATAGAAGGTGTACCTTCGCCGATGCTGTCGAATTTCTCATTCCCTCTCCCCATCTTCTCGATCCTCTTTCCCAATCGCGTTCTTTAGCCTCATCCCTGACACCTACGTATACCCACCCACCTACCTGTCAAACAAATGGCCTTCCCGGTCGTGGAATCTCGTTCAGAAGGAGAAAACCAACAAAACGTTGGCAATTATGGGCAGAACGCGAGGCCTCTCACACAACCAAAATTCCATTGGCTCATTCCTAGGAAGTCTTCCAGTCTTATTTTCCATTAGTTCTTATTTATTTCATTCTATGCCTTAGAACTTCCATTTGACAGTGCTCTGTGGTTCAGTTGGAGGTTACGTACTCCGCCTTAACTGTCAGCTTCCATCCCGTTTCTCTTTTTTCCTTTACATCTCGCATTTTCTCACTCGAGCTGCCTTTCTTATTCTCTTATTACACCTCCCCACTCTTTCACAATCACGTGAGCTTACGCTTCACACAGAAATGGAAATCACAATGGCCCTCACTGAACATAATAGTGCTACTACCATCTGCCAGTTCCAACACATTCGTCGTATTATGTGTCGGCCCATAGAAATAATATCAACCAAGTTCGAAGAAAATTGTGCAAACTGCATAGTTAACCAAACACAAAATGGTTTTAAATAAAAATATAATCTAATAAATAATTTAAAATCGCAATATTCGACATGCAGTTGGACACTCACTTGGGTCGGTTACAAGATATTCATTTGGTGAATTTCTAAGTACACTTTATTTACAGGTGAGAAACTCATTGGACCTTAGGAAATTTTGATATTTACTATACGTTACACGTGGGAAAGATAAGTGACTGGGAGAATATTCCTGAACACATAAGATAATCCCACAGACAGATTATTAACATATTTGTATTAATGTATTGAGGAATTTGTCATTAATTTGTAACATAACTTATTTATATGTGAAGAAATGTTATCAACGCCTCATATTATACTTGAATGTTCAATCCTCCAAAATGTCAGAAACTTCTTTGGCATCAAAAACAAAATTTATGAAATATTTAATTCAATTGAAGGTTGCAAGTCAATTTTAAAATATCTTTATATTGCTGGACTAGATTATATGATCTGAATTAGTGTAAATTTATTACACTTCTGTATTGTAATGCCTTATTCTGTTATGCACTGTTTTACTGTTATTTCTCTTTATTTTAATTTGTAAAATGTCTCTCTGTTATAAATCTATAATGGTCGCTAATGACCTTATATGTTTTAAAGCGACGTAAAATAAATCTTTTTTTTAACTTCTACAAACCCTGGCTGCAATGTCAGGTGCCCTTTAGATTCCAGAGCAGCTCTTGTTGTAAACAAGAGGTAAACGTTAATAACAGTGGCACTTGCCCATAATGTATCAATATTAAAATATTGTAATATACACATGCAATTTTATTTAAAATTTCAACAAATCGAAAAACAGATTCACTGAAAACAGTGTAGAACAGTGCATTCCTAATTAGTTAGTACATCGAACAATATTTCCACTCTAGGTTACATAAATCATTAGTTTCATCATTACTTATTGCTGCACTTCTTCTTCTTCTTCTTCTTCTTCTTATTATTATTATTATTATTATTATTATTATTATTATTATTATTATTATTATACTGCATTACTATAGTTGTTACCAGTAATATTGCATTGCTTTTTGTTTGCTTAATTTTTCACATTTGTGTGTAACTACTATCGGGCTAAACCTAACCGCAATTCAAATAAATAGAATCTAATCTTACAGCTGCCTGAAACTGGCCATTACGATTCAGTGATTATCGGTGTGCTTCACCTTACGTCCGTGTCCAGTGTAATTGATCCCAAGCATCCTGAACTACGATTTTAAATTTCGATTTTTGGCAATACTTTTTAACGCAGAGAAACTGACATTTGAAGATATTTATTATTAATTAACTCGGTTACTAAATGTTGAACATTTTCTTTATCGCGACCGATAATCATTGAAAATTACAAGAAAGAAAACCAATGATCATGATACTAATTTGTTAGTACAGACGCATAATGTTAATTTTTATTTGTAAAAATACTAGAATTATTATTTAAAAAATGATTTTATGTTGCTTCAGTTTGCTTAAAATTGATGAAGTAAATGGAATCACGGGTCAAGAGCCTACTCAATTGATGTTGCTAATCCACGTAATTTAACGTCAACCGAGACACTGCAAAACGCTGCACTTGAAGTTATAGCTTAGGTCGATTTGTGGAAACAGTCCGGATGTTACTAGCATTGCCTCAGTAATGCGTTTAACATGGAAAGGATACAAGGGTTTAGAGTCTGCTTCGGCCCGTATTTCCCCGTCCGCCCGCCCGCCCGCCCGCGGCGCGTCGGTTCCAGAACTAATTGCCGGTCGGGCCGCACCGCCCGCAGAATTTGCTTCCCTACCCCGTCCACGCCCCCACCCGCCGCCAACCCCCCTCCCCCCGCGGGCAGAGCCACCCCTGCGCATCGTTCGCGCGTGGCGCAGGCTTTGGTTGATCCGCGAGCCCACCGAGCTCAGATTTATTCCCTCCGCTCTGAATGTACGTAGATAGATAGTTTATTTCACTTGCTTTGGGCATTAAAGCCGGTGGTAAATTCTTCACACGTATACATCCAATACAATAAACAACCCTAAAATTCATATACTTCTTTTCAGTACACTTTTACTTCGTTCTAGATATGCTTACGAAATGGAGAGGCCCTTCACAGGCCACAGATCCTGACGGTTACATTTTTATTACTAGAATCTACTCTTTCGTAAAAGTCTTGATGTTTGGGGGAAAAGTTCCATAAGTGCCGCAGACAAGTCAGCGCTGATATCCGAAATTTTTAACCACGCTCCATGAAATCCCGAAAGTTATGTGAAGTTCTAGTCACCATGGGTTCCCGGTTGGGTGATCGTCTGGGAATCCCGGATACTAACGGCTCTGAGCCCCTGGCCGATAGGGATAAAAAAGATGACACTGATTTGCCTTGATCGAAGACTGTCTAAATATGTTCAAAGAGTCCTCGCGTTCAGTGCCACAAGGGCTTGGGACGCTGTTACGTAACAGAATTTTCTTAAATCTATTCCATTAATTGAGAGTTCTATGTACAAAAGAGTACTTTCGAACATCAGTTCTCTGTTTCCTTGGACGTATTTTTCTATTGTGGTCGTGAAGTGTTGTATATATTGTACCAACGGCGCGTAGCTCTCCATGCAAGGCTTTCCCGACCTAACCATTGTGTTCCGTAATGAAGTACTACTTGTTCACTCACTTCGCAATTCCACAACTGTTTTCATCAATTCTTCCGTTTTTTATAAGAAACGCACTTACACGCCGTCGAAATATGTTTTCTTCATTTGAATTAATAGGAATATTGGATCAAAACATTTTTTAAAAACTACTTATTTAAGGTTGAAATAACTAGGTCATTGGTGACGAAAGTTACAAAAATGCAATAGTTACAAATTCACAATGATTACAAAATTACATGGAATGCATTAGAGATAACTCATTAATATGGAACTTGTACGTGAGACTGACAATGTATAATCAATTGCTAATTACAATTTATCAGATTAAATTTGTTAAGAAGATGAAACTCAAAACATTATTTCTCTCTTTCTTGTAACATTCCTATTCTGTCCTAAATATCTAAATTGTATAAGCATTGTAACATTCACGTTGATATTAAATAGTAGACTCAACGTGAATTATTGTTCTTCGATCCGTATGATTGTTTTGTCACGCGCTTTACAGTTCGTAACGCGCATCATGCATGTTGTAAACCCAGGAAGAATCTTACATAAACGCATTCAGACATTTATTTTGCCAACTTAAGCACTCCCCCAAACCTTATAAATGTGTATTATCGTTTCAGCTTCAATTTTTTATCTCATTTTAAAAGGGTATCCAGAATTAATTGGCATATTTTTCTAAAACCCTCAAATAAATAATAACTTTGTAACTATTTCGTATATTAGAATTGTATTTAAATTTAAACACTAAGTATCAGTATTTAAATTTAAAAAACTAAGATATTTTGTCTAATATGTTGAATGAGAAGTTGTCTATGTTTCACTTTTCATAAAGAATATATTGCTTCAAAATTTAGAGACAATTTAAAACCTTCTTTAACTTACTGATCATTTATTACACATCAGTTTGTCGTTATACATGTTTTGCAGTATTTGGTTATAATACATGCATGTATATATAACTTCACTCACCCTTATAAAACCATTATGTACATTACATCAATTCTAACTTCATAGTAAAACCTAAACATTTCAATCACTCCACATCTTTTCAAGACAAGTACTACAACCAGTCTGCCAATTTATTCATGTTACAGTTTGGAATTCAAATCCTGGCGGAATGTGTGAATGACGTGTTCGTGAATATGGAGGTTTAATGGAAAGGCTTCACTCAATTACACTCCACTTGCTTTTGACTGCTTTGGAGCGATGGATACAGAGAGCAGAGCGATTCACCGTCGGGTCGCTTTAAACCATCTTGACAGAGATAAAATGCGAAACGCAAAGGGCAATATTCGTTTCTACCAAGAATCTCTGCGGAGTAATATAGATTAATAAAGGGAGCATTTCTTTGCAGGCACTGTACCTCTTCATTAATATTGGAATGCAAATTTAGAGAAGAGACTGTGCATGTGTCACTCTCATTGTCATTACGCAGTGAATGCAGTTACAGGTATCTTCTCATTTGAATTCGATTTTAAGATTTGAACATAACATTATAAGTTGTTTTCCACCATTTGTTTAATTAAAACTTTTCTGGAACGTTCAAAGGTAGTTATTTTTAGTTGGAATACATCATACCAAAACAAAACTAACATTTTGACCCTACATTACGTTAAAGGGATCCCATGGGTTATATGAAAATACTTTATTTACTACAGCCCCCAGGCTGCAAAATATTTCAGAATTTTAAAATAGAAATTAAAATCACACAAAGGATAAAACAAATCGCTGACCGCACTGCCCCTAACAACTGGCTCATAACTCAGTTGACCTGTGATGTAGCAATTACACCGCTCATTTCCACATGGAATTCCATTCCATTCATTCCGTATGGAATTTGTGGTCAACTACATGGGTTCCCGACTAGTTTTCGCAGGGCAACGCCAAAATTCTCGCACCTCTTATTCCACCATTTCTCAATAGCCATCAGCATCATTTCGCCTGTCGCCATTCGCATCACTTTGCATTCGTCTCACTGCTTAAAAAGCGGTATCCAGGCACAGATCATAGTATTTCGACTGCGGACAGCTCGCAGTGGTTGTCTACCACAATAAATCCATGTGATGAATTCATTTTTTAAAGAAAATAAAAAACAACATAACTGACTGACAATCAACGCAGAGGCACTGACTGACTATCAACGCAGAGACAAAACTCAAAAAGCAAAAGCGTGAAGTATGGAATGTAGGTTCTTGCGTCTGCGTCGAGTGTACCGGTGATTGGGAAGTGCCGGGTTCGATACCCCCCCAGGTGCCGGCGATTTGCGTGAAGTGTTTAACATGGGTGAGTTTGGGGCGCCGGCCACAATTGGAGACGAAGGGCGAGTGCTCTTATCAGTGGTTTTCCGTTTTTTTGCGATCGTTTCCGGAGAATGCTGGAGCAGCAACCTAGAATACGGGCCTCAAATCACGTGTGATCTTTCCTTGCTCATCCTATTCGCATCCCCATTCTTAGCGTCAAGTGGTGGGCCCTTCACCTATCGTCGCATGATAGGTAATACATAGAACCTCCCATATATCCGAAGGGGGTGACGGCGTCCCCGGTGTGAATCCCCATACGCAATTTTGAGCTCGTGGTGTATAACCAAAAAAAAATTCTTATTTTGGTGTGTGGGGACGAGGGTTTTCAAATCCATTCTCCGAAAGTGTGAAATAATTATTTATTATCGGAACCTGCAATGTTTCTAGGCGATCCTGATTGCGGGGTAGTGGTAAGAGCAGGACATTCTCAAGGCTTGAGTGGGCAAGGTAGAGCGGGACGAGGCGGAAACGCCATGGGGAGTGGCGGTCGAGATGAGTGGGCTGAGCCGAACGGGGTGAGCTAGTGGCGGGTGGCGCTTGGCGGCGAGGGGAGGGAGAACCCATGAGGGACGGGGTGTAACGGAGAGAGACAGGGTAGTAAATGAAAAGAATTCTATTTGCACACTGTACATTGAATTAATCCCTTTTTCTTTCTGTTTGATAACTGTGATCAGTGTACCAGGTTGATTGATTGAGCAGTATTTCCGGGCGCGTCAACTGCTAAGATCAGTAGTTTCGTAAATGTAGTGCGTTTTTATCGTTGGTTAGTAGCAGTGACCTTCCCCCGCTACATGGACATATGGTGCCGAACTACCTCCTAACTTGCGGGGCTTTCCCCAACCAGGTACCTCACACCAACGGCGCACCGCCTCAGCCGGGACAAGCTCTAAGCTCCAGACGTGTGTGTGTGGTAGTGTAGTGCTTGTAAGTGGGTGTAAGTAAGGGGTGAGGATAAGTCAAGGAAAGGGAAGGAATGATCGCGCGGTCTGTGGTCCGTTTGTTAGGATACTTCTCCGACATTCGCGTGGTGTTGACCGGAGAAACCACAGACAACTCCCTACCGAGAAAGCCGGTACATGTAGCCGTGCGGCGCTGGGCGGCTTGAGCCCGCGGTCGGCCCCGGGCGCCGCGCCGTGGCGTTCGTGCGGTGGCGGGCGTCGTTCGCCCTGCAGGCGGAAGGCCGTGCGGCGAGCGTCGACCCCGCGCGGCGACCTGCCGCACGCGACGCGGCCCTGCGCCACCCTGGCATCGCGTGGGCGCCACCACTCACGGCCACCAACCCCCTCCCCCGTGCCCCGGGACGTCCGTGCGCCGATAAGCCCTCCGCGCGGCCCTTGGTGCCTGATCGCTCCCGCTAGCCCCACCTGCCTCACGCAGCGGACGCCTCACCTGCTGCTGCCTCTGTAGCGTCTCTGACCGGGAGTTCCTAGTCCTGGTCTAGTTCGTAGTCCTGGTTGAAGGAGAATTCTCCCCCATGCCCCGGGACGTCCGCACGCCGATAAGCCCTCCGCGCGGCACTGATCGCTCCCGCCAGCCCCCCCCCCCCTGCCTCACGCAGCGGACGCCTCACCTGCTGCTGCCTCTGTGGCGTCTCTGACCGGGAGGTCCTAGGCTTCGAGGCCCGACGGTGGCGGATTTGCGACACTAGCTAGAGAAGTCGTAGGTCGGATTCACCACCTGGTTGAAGGATAATTCTAGCGGCCGGCTGCCTGATCCGTAGTTTTCCGTGGTTTTGAATAATTCCAGGCGAATGTCGGAGCAGTACCCTAACAAACGGGCCACAGACCGCATACGACCACTTTCTGTCCCTTGTCCTAAAGTGTCTCATTTCTTATATTCACTACATTACCACATTTGTGGGGAGACCAGTCGGTGTTTTAAGAGCTTGCCCTGGCTGGGGCGATGCCCCGCTATGAGAGATATCAGAAGAGGCAAATTTCCCGGAAGCCGAACTTGGGCTCACACCGGAAACCCACCATCCAGGGGCTGAGTCAGGCCGATATCCTCGGGAATAAACACATTAACGATATTAACGGGACTAATTACCGTAGTTGACGTACCTGAAAATATCTCAGTCAAACAAACCGACTCGACATCACGGTTGGTTTTCGCCTGTGAATACTGGGTTGCATGTCCCGGTCACTCCTGACAGTGGGCTGTTTGAAACTACGACACCGCAATTGACGTGGTAACAGTAGGTCAGATTTCGATCAAAACAACCCTAAAAACCGTAGCGTTTCGGAGAGAGCCATTGTTTTCCACTTCTGAGAAGCCGATATCACTTTCCAGTGACGTCATGTTGTCTTCCGTTAGATCTGCAAAGAAGCGGGAAACAAATTATTATTTTCTGCCTACAGCTTGGAACTAAAAACACACACCAAATGTGTTTATAACTCTAGATCAGATTTCTGCGTCAGTCAGGAAGACTGGTAGACCCAAGGAGAGGGCCCTTGCTTTTCACCCATGAGTATCTGGTTTATATTTTTCGTTACTTCATTTCGTTGTCAGATTGAAACTGCGGGCGTTGAAGTCGCAGGTCCCCTGCAGGCAATTTATTGTCAGCGGTACGGAACTACGGAGTTGGCAAGAATAATTACTTTATTTTGTCGGCAATTGTAATATAAAATACGGAAAACGATTGCAACATAACATACCGAAACGTAAATTTATGTCAAATTTTGACATGTTACAGAGAGTCGCAGCCTAGTGATCCTCCCTTGTATTTTCCCTTTTAGATGCCCAAATCTTTGAAGTGGAAATTTGTGTTCGATAGAATATGTTTGCATTTACCTAGTCTATCTGCTAAACCGCTCCATTCGTCTTCATAAAACTGAATGTCGATATTTCCGCGTGACCTGCATCCTGTCGCCTGCACAGACTTCGTGCTTGTCGATGTCCACGCGCTCCTCAGTTGGGCGTATTTTCCCTCGATCCGAGACCAGCGTCGCGTGTCAGTTTGTGAGCTGATTGCTGGCCGAGTCACCCAGACTCCCCACTGAATTTGTGTCACCCCGACTCTCTCACCACCTCCAGTTCCTGCTGTCAGAGAGCAAACTTTTGTCTTTCGTGCCTTTACAACCTGGCTCATTTCGCTCGACATATCTAGGGTCCTTCCGGCAAAGTAATATCTCTTTCTCGCTTTCTTTCTCTCTCTGTCTCTTTCTCTTTCTTCCTCTCTCTTTCTCTATTTTACATTATCTTTTCATTTATTGAAAATGTATTTCACATTGGGCAAAATTTAAGCAAAATTGTATCTAGTTATAATGCGATAAGTCTTGAATTTTATTAGTAAGCAATTAGGTAGCAAATATTCAGTTGGTGTACCAGCTTAAATCTCAGGAAATAATAATAATAATAATAATAATAATAATAATAATAATAATAATAATAATAATAATAATAATAATATTCACTTTCAAACAAATAAAATTAATACAGGAATGCAGCCGTATGAGCAACTCCTTGTGGTTGGGTACCTTTTGAGAAAAATGTACAAAAACTAAACCAAAGCACAATACAAAAGATAAATTATACAAAATTGAAAATCAAGCAAAAATGATAATTTATAAAAAATAACAACGCAATGCCCGTACCAAAACTTACACAATACAATATTTTAAACAATAAACTTAACACAAACTAAATTATGATTACAAAGATATCAAGAAAGAAAATTGCTAATGGATTGCGACTTACATGCTGAAAGGAGGATCACTGGAGTTAAACAGTGCAAAGCCAATTTAAAGACTATTGAGATTATAGTGAAAAGTATTTCAAATGAACACTCTTCAGAGAATCGAATCCAACTTTATCCAAATAAAGAATATAGTTTACGAAGTTTGCAGGTACGAGACCCGTGTAATCAGAGAGCTCCATGTTGTTTCAGATCCAGAAGGATTAAGCGACTTCCGTTATTTCAGGCGAAGAGAAAGCAACTGAGGGCCCATAGCCACCAGAGATAGAACCCTCCACCAGTAGCTCATAAGCTTTGCCCTTGCGTGCGTGGGTGGAGCAGACTATCGTTGGACGTGCAGTTTAATCGTGAGCACCTCCGGTCGCGCCGCCAGCTTATCACAGCTCTGCGGTTGGGAAAGGAAAACAGCAGCGATCTTCAACTTATTTTTCTTGGGATCCATAAGAGATATCCTCTTTCGTCACGCATCTCTCCCCATTTCTATCCTTAAATTTACTGGTCATTAAGCATTTTTTAAACACAAGTAGTATACGTTTATTTAATTATTTTAATAGATGAATGAATTTTTTTAATGTTTATGATAGAAAAAAATAATAGCAAATCGAATGACATTTTTAGAATGATATTTGATTGTTCTGTACTGTAATGATTTACACGATCCCCAATGGTATGCATTTGCATGATAAACGGTTCAAAACATTTACAGCAAAAACGCCATAGTAAAAAAAAAATAAAACCGAGTAAAGAAGAGAATAAAGCGAACCCGAGACTTGTGCGAGTTTGGACTATAAACATTAGATCCGGCCGTGATTTAGAAACATTTTGAAAGTTATCCCAGTGAAATCGCGTCAGGCAATAAAAAGTTATTGAAATTTTCATATTTTGCATGTTTGTATTAAGGAAAAATATTAATGGAGTCCATTGTTGGAGCGATGAAACGCATATAAAGAAGAGGTTTTTCGTATACTGCAAGAAAACGCGATAACATATCGAATTCAGACTTTCGGGAGGTAAAACAAGAAAATTAGCTGCATCAGATAAAATTTACCCCATTTAAATATCTTGACGGGAAGTATCGAAATTTTAATAACACAGGTAAATTAATTCAAGCAAGACGAAGCGATTAGCGAACAAATGCAGTGCGTTCCATTTCACAGTCAAAAACGGAAAACAGGGAAAATAAAAGGATTTTGACAAAAAGAAAACAAGAGGAGAACATCAAATTTTAGGAAATTGCCGGGAGAATTTTATCAAAACCAAAACGAGAATAATGTGTTTCGGAAAGCGTTAGAAATTAAATATTTTAAGAGAACCAAGGTGACGCGATCGTCAGTTATCGAGCGATCGGGAAAAGTGCTGAAGCAAGGATAACAATGCTAGGTTGAACAAGATTCGTCAGAATGTGTCTGGACTCGGTGAGAGTAGGATGTATGTTCGCGTAGGCGATTCTTAAAAAAATTTTTGTAAAGTGCGGAAGTTACGAGCATCATCCGATATAGTAACCGGAAATATTTTAAGTACGGTGTGTAACAGTCGTGGAAGGAGAATTTCGTAAAAAGAAAAGGGAAATTTTTGGAACTATTCCGAAATTCGGCAACGCCCGCTGGACTTGCGAGAGCGAGCGGCGGTACGAGAAGTTTTGCAACGGTGGGGAGCGCGACGTTGCATGAATAATAAGAGGCGCGAAATTTAATTCGGAACTCGGTGAAATTTAACAATTTGGAGGGTTTATAAAAAAATAAGATGGCAGCGTGAACTCCGACAGCATGAGTCAACTGTGGTGCGTGTGTGAGTGTCCCGGATATGATGGCGACAACGGAAGGCGCTGTTGGGCGTGAGTAATCACCTCCAGACACGCAGATTCATCGCGGAGGCAACAGTATACGTGAGCCAAAGCATTTTGACATTTGTTTGTTTAGTTTTGATGGAAGAAAGCTCTGTCGAAGACCAAGCCGTGTAATCGGTAGATTTTAAGACGGAAAATCTCGACAGAATGCATTCTGGGGTTTATGTATATGCGTGAATGGTATTTGTTTGTTTTTTTTTTGTTTGTAAATAGTTTGTGTGAACGAAAGAGTATTTATATATCTATGTATTGTTTATTGAGGGAGGAGAAGTGTTTATTTTGTTGTTGTTTTTGACGCTGGGTTGTATTGATGTGTGCCGTCAGAGGTACCATTGCCGTTGCGGCACTAAATAGTGGAAATTGAAAAGAACTTGATAACGAAGGCAATTGAATAAACTTCATGGCCATTTTGGGGGGGGTCATGATTCGGAAAATCAATGTGTTTTTCACCATCATTTACGTAGTATTAGACTGATCCACGCGCGTGAGCGCAGTACCTTGCTCGCGTCTGTACAGACGCACCGCAGACCACGCCCAGGTGAGTGAAAGGACCAGGTAAGCTAGCAGAGGGGCAGGGCAATTGTGAGTAGAAAAAGGGGGAAAGTTATCATATGTGGCAACCCAACGCGAGGCTAATGTTTATTGGTTTGTTTGTAAGAAGGGCTAGAGCAGGGCAAAGAGAATAGATAAAAGAAGTAAGGAGGAGAGAGAACCCATTACAGTACTTCCGTGTGAAATACATATAATTATTCTTAATGTCTATTTTGAATAATTGTCGATTTCATGTCGACCTCGTCGTTTTGATAATGAGTTGTGAAAGAAGATCAATGTAGTAATTTTTTGTTTCCGCAATGCCAATCAACTTTTAGGCCATTTATTGGGCGAGTTTCAGGGTAGCATACACATATTATGTAATAAGTAGTTATAAAAAGTAATAAATAAATGACCGAAAAGACACGTAAGTAACAAAAGGTTAAAAAGTGATTATTGATTTATGTTCATGTCTCACAATTTCCTTTTTGGATTATATATGTTACGCCTCAAATTCAAAATGTGACTAATAGAAATTTTTGCTCTCGAACAATAAATTTGTTGAAATTATTCTAAAATTTTAAGTACTTATGGGTTATTTGAAAAGTGTTTGATTAATTGTTTTGAATCATGATGTTTGTTCTTATATTTTTATTAAAAATATAACATGACGTTTCGTATTCCGTTTGTAACACCCCTTTTGTGGAGTCAATCGTAACTGCCTGTGATAAGTAATGTACTTCAGCTTCCGGGTCAATGACACCCACCTCGATCAGAGTTTGGTCCAGTTTCCCTGATCCATTGAGTAAATGCTGAGACGGCCCCTTGTTTTGCTTTTGGACTTAAATGTTCACTTCACGTTTTGTAGAAGTCTCCTTTTGCTTGTAGTGGTGGCAGTAGACCTGAGGTTGAGTTACTAAGCAATGCAGAAGAATCAAATCTGCTGTTCGTTTATCGTTACAAATAGCTTTTCTATAACTTTTCTAAATATTATTATTATTATTATTATTATTATTATTATTATTATTATTATTATTATTATTATTATTATTGTTTTTGTTGTTGTTGTTTTAACTTTCAACTATTTATCGTTAAAATGTTGGGATGCAATATTGGTAGTCAAGAACACGTGCACAAATATTCTTCTCCCACATACGTCATATTCAGATTTTACTGTTTTTACCAAATAAATCAAACCCGTACAAAAGAAACCACTTCCATCGGCAACGAACTATAGATTTAGTTTGATGGTATTTCCATACAAATAAGTACGGAAATACCATCCCCCTCCCCCCACACACTTCTCTGACGTACAGCAAAGTGAGAGCTGAGAGCTCTGTTTACCGTCCCTTCCACCCACCCCACGCGGGCGCTGAGAAAACCCAACTTTTCTCCAACTCGCCTCCGCCTAACCCTCCAAGGCGGCGCCGGTTGTGCCAAGTGACAAAAGCCACTCGGCGCCAGCGCCCCTAGCGGCCGAGTCCGGGAGCAGGCGCGTGACAGCTACTTAACGCCGGCGACAGTTATTCCCCTTAACCTCGCTGCAAATCCTCGGCTTTACGAGGTCCATCGCCGGCGTTAATCCCCGCCCTCCCCCTCCCCCTCTCTCCCTCCCCCTGCCTCCCTTCCTCCGCCCCCACGAAGAAAGGAAAAGCGTGCGGCGCCTAGGCGGACGCGGCGCCTGCAAAGTTTTATCGCCTCTTAAAAAACGGCGTCCAACCCACCACCCTCCGGTCACCTTTGGTGCGCCCCACACCTACATGGAACTTGATGCTGAAGAAGTATATGAAAAGGGAATAAAATCGGAATTTAAAATATAATAAAAACAATTCTGAAATGTTTCATTCGTCGTTTAATGACACTGAGGGTTACTGATTTACCGTCTTCGTCGTAGTGTTTATTTTTTCTTGTTGTTCTTTTTCTTCATTTTTTCTACTTCTTCTTCTTCAGGGGATGCAACTATTGTTTATTGGGAACTCTTTTTTCAATCCTGATTGTTCCGCCGTAGTCTTGGTCTATAAAATAAGACTTTAAATGGAAACGAGTCTCTCTACGCTAGTTTTTATATTAGCTGCAATTTTGTTTCTTGTTTAGTATTATTTCACAAAATATAAGATTATAGATTTTCCTATTTCCTCGTTTTGAATATGGTTTCATGTATCAATGTTTAGATTAATTTAAATGTTATCACTCCTACTACAGATCTAAGAAATTTAATTTCAGTTAAGGTGATTCTGTTCCCTTCAAAATCTGGTATAGAAAGTTAATAAAAAATAATGATAAAATGTGTTTTATTACTTATTATTGAATACAGTTGTATGATATAATAATGATAATTTCAATAATGATGTTAAAGACAAATGTAATTTGGTCTTCATTATTTCGCTGTACAAATTATTTTTTAACAGGAATTATATTTTTTCACCATGCTTACGTGTCAGAAGACCCGCAAAATGTTCCAAGTGACTTCAGATAACAAAAGACTACGCCTCCCAGCCTAAATTAATAGGACATGAGATGGAGTGTGGACAGAGAGCGGTGCACAGTGGTTAGAAATGTGCCCAAACGCGCAAAACACAGTGGGTAAAATTTATTACTAAACTTGTTATAAAGCTTTCTAAATTATATACACGAAATAAAACGGTGTAATTTTCAATAACTGTCAAATGGTGATAGTTCAATGTCGACATGATGGTATAAATAAATATATAAAAGACAAATTACAGTTCTTAGCGGAGAAGTGAATATAGTGCATATTTCACAATAAAGGGTGAAATATCTGACAAGTAACAGTCGTTGTCTCCACAAATTGAAAGTGAGCCACGCGTCGATTATTATGACGTCGATTATTATGAAAATAAATATTGAAAATACAACAAGAACCTTCAAAAATATATTAAAATGACGGATATTTATTTTATGTTTAATTTTTATAAAAATATATATCGTTTTTACTATAGTCAATGATGCGGCTATGAGACCTGCTTTTCTGTCTAAATACTTTCAATGTTTGCATTCAAATAAATGCTTTAAGAAAGTTAAATTTGACCACAACTTAACAATTCTAGAAATACGTAGTATGGACCTTTCTGGTGGCTCCTTAAATTGCCTTTCTGGACGTAACAGATTGAACGTGCTTTGTTTGTGTATTTATACTTTCAATGAAAGCGCTCTGCTCTTTTGGTGTCATTGTGGTCTCTTGGTGCCACTGTGCTGCTGGGAAGGCGTCGAGAGAGAGAGAGAGGGAGGGGGAGAATGACGTCAAAGCTCCTCTCCTTCCGTTCGTTACTGCGGCTCAAGAGGAGCCGCTTACTGGACGGGCAAAGTGAGGGTCACTGCACGGGGAGTAGCACAGGGCCAGTGTAGAGGACTTCCTTCGGGCGCGATGGCCACAGAAAGCGACAGTGACCGTGGCGCGAACTTAGTCTGCTCCGGTGAAGCAGTGAGGTGAGAAAGAGAGCTCACATCTTCCATACGCTTGCTCTTGCTAAAAAACGAATCCAACAACTCTTTCCGATTCTACGCCGAACCCAACCTCACCAATTTCACACCTGTACCCACGTCTACAAAACCTCAGCCCTCCGATTAATCATGCACACCTACGCAAGTTCAATCTGAGAACCAGCAGCTCTCCTTTGAAGCTAGAATACTGTTTAGATAATTCAGGTCTTCCGAATTACTCGTAGTTTCCTAAGGATCATTTTCAAGGCATTCCAGTTCATATCTTCCAGAACCTTTGTTCACGAGCTCTCCAAAACCTTCTAGCATATCAAATAATCCTCCCTTAAATTGTATAGCAAAATTCCCTCTATTTCGTAAGCCCTCCACTTGCTACCCTGTTCTCACAAAAACCTGAGACAGAGACAGAGACAGAGAGAGAGAGAGAGAGAGAGAGAGAGAGAGAGAGAGAGAGAGAGAGAGAAAATGTGTGCGTGAAAGACAGATAAAATGAGAGAGTTTTAAAGAAAAACTTAGTCGTGTTTTTGAGATAATCTTGTTTTTTAAACTATTAATATTAATATTAAATATTATATTTTTATTATATAGTAAACATTAATATTCAATATTAATTTTAATTTAGCACTAAGTTACGCCAACACTACTAAATTTTTCAAAAACTTTAGAGGGCAATAATTTCGAGAATTCCGTTCTATTTTCGAAATAATTTCTCCCCAGTGTTACATAACGTTCTCTTTCTCTACAAGTACGAGTATATTACTCCGTATGTACGTACGTAGGTGAAAGAGTAAAAACTGCATTTGGCATTTAATGAGATCGTCAGGTTCGTGAGGATCGGTGAATAAAGGATTTTTAACAAAGTGTTTTCAGACATCGAATTCCTCAAGAGATTTTTTGAAATAAGAAGGGTTTTATCAAAGTATTTCATTTTGTTAAAATATAACTGAAGATCATTGAATTGTTTGTTTTTCCTATACACACTTCCACGCAATTTTGATACAATATTAGTACGAGCAATGAATTAGACATGTAACAGAATTTAAGGTAAGCCGCAATTAGTTAGCGTTTGGAAAAATTGCAAGAAATATTCATTCGAGGAAAGAGTTAAGAAAATATAAGTCTTCAGGAAGTGTTGAAGATTATATCTTAAGCAGAAAAAACCGGACTCCCAAAAGTCAAATTGTTCTTTGCCGGGTGAAATCTGGGGCTGAAGGATAAATCACCACTTTTTACTGATAAGGGTCACTGAATTCGTGGGATTCGTGTAGTCACGGAACATGAGGCGAGAAATGTTCCTCTGCACGAAAGCTAAGCATTAGAACGATCCGGAAGGCAGAAACGAGAAGATTCATTCAGAGATATTCAACTGTTATTTAGATTATTTTATTATCTGAATTGATAATTTTGGTTTTAATTCATAATATTTCATTTCCCATAGGAAAAATATTATATCGTAACAGTGAATGGCGTTCTTTTGTATATGAATGTCACGTAAGTCACAATGAAGTTCGAGGACTCGTGATTAGAGTCCAGAAGTGTAGAGATTAAAGTACCTCTATTACAAAAATAGGCAAACAAAAAATGCATTTAGTTTTAATCAAATAGGCAAGCAGAAAGGCATTTATTTTCCTTAAATAAAAATAAATGGACTTGTGAAATGAGAAAAATGAGCATTACTTAGATAATAAAACTTAGTCTCTTAGTCTTAAACTTAGTTTTAGTCTCACCCTGCTGACCCGGCCTTATAAAGCAGCTCAGATTTGGTTCTGCGATCGAATGATTAATCTAGTTAACTGTTTCTCTTTTGAGCCTAAAGCTACGTGGCTAAAACTTACGAGAATCATCTCTGAGCGTAGGTAAGGAAGGAGAGGTACGCGTTTGTACATTGCATGAAGGGAGTTGACCACAGTGGTTGGGTGCGATTTTCTTCGTATTGGAGGCATGATTGAGGGATGCTCAAGAGGAAATGCATTTTATGGGGAATGTGATGGATCAGACAAGATGCGTGGATTGAACGAGAAGCCATTCATGACATGGCGACTTGGTGAAAACACACATGCTTTGTACGGGACTCAAACTTGTACGTTTCCCCTTCACGTTTTTGGACCATGATCCAAACCCTCCCTTGAGGTGACTCAGCGCATCAACTGATGTCACTGCAGTGACTCTGACCGGGATGACCTAGAGATCGAGTCCCGACAACGGCAGGATTTTCGACACTAGTTTGTCCTCTAGATCAAATTCAGCCGCCGCCTGAAGGAGAATTCTAGCGGTCGGCGACTCTGGTCGGTAGTTTTCCGTGGTTTCTCCATTCAACATAATGCGAATGCTGAGACAGGACCCTAATAAATGGTATTCATATATATATATATATATATATATATATATATATATATATATATATATATATGTAGAGACCAGTGGGGAACTTATAGCTTGTCCCAGCTGAGGCGGCGACCCGCTGGTGGGAGATACCTGGTTGGGAAACCCCGCAAGCCGTCGGGAAGATCGGTGTCGGATGTCGCCATCCAGCGAGCGAAAGATATCGTCATCCCCGCGATAAAATATGGACTGAACTTACGCGACAAATGACCTTAGCAGTTGGCGTACCTGGAATCACTAATCAATCAGTCATTCCATAGCCACTTGGTGAAAACTCCTATGCTTTGCACGGGGCTAAAACTCGCACCTTTCGCTTTCACGTTCTTGGACGTACTAGCTCCAAACCCCTGCATTTCCCAAGTGGGCAACTACATTTCTACAGAATTGTGCGCGAGCGGAAAAGCTCCACTCCAGCAAGCATCGACGAATGCTCTGGAAAACGCGGTAGCAAACAAGCGGCATCCATCGCTTTATCGTGCTTTCTGCGGGGCGCCGAACCGAGCCGAGTCGCACGCTCCTTGGATATTTTCTTGGAGGAAACCGCAGTCGCTTCCCGATGTGAAATACGCCTTGGCCCGTGGCGCCTCCGTCTGTTTGGCCCTCCCCGCCATTCCCCTCCGTGCGGCCGCTGCGAGCACCTGGCCCAGCGCCAAATGCTGCCCCGAATATTTTACTGCCCGGATCTTACTTCTGCTGCTGAGTAATGGCAGGTAGTTTTTATTCGCGTCTAATGAGCTTCAGAAATATCGAGAAATTACAGATGACTCGTGCGATGGTAAGGCGAAGCTGCTGTGAAAGAAATTAGCATAAACGCGGCTATTAGAAAAATATTATTGTAGGTGAATTATTGCGTATATATTTATAAATATCACTATATTTTTTTAAACTTTTGACCATGAAGTAACACATTGTTTGAAACTTCCAAAACATGCAAGTATCTTTTCTTTAAGAATAAAATAATTTCAAGTAGAAATATATTCTCAGATTACGTTAATATCAATTGTATTTTAATGTTGATTATCGATGGTACGTTCTGAGTCTAAAAAATAGATGGGTGATATCCACTTTCTTCTAGACTTTAGAGATCTGAAACAAGTAGAAAGATTTTGTTTTTATTTCTCTGTTTATGTTAGTGAGCGACATAGCTTAATACAGAGTACCATCTATGCAAACATCTACAAAGAAGGCACAAATGAATATGGTGCAGGCAAAGCTTCTATGTCTAAAATTATTTTTGGTTCATCTTATAAACCTTTATCTATCCCAATCAATACAATTTTGGATATTGTGTTGGAGAGGATCATTTAATGCGTAGACCGTTTTTTACTTTTGTGTGTATCAAAGAGTTCCTATACTACTGTTTATTATCAATTATTAATCCTAACCAAATTAAGATTACGGTGTACTCGTGCTTCTCGTTAACATTCCTAAGACAGCAAAAAAACCTGCACTCCGCTTTCATAAATTTTATGCTATGCCGTCGTTTTGTGTCGTGTTCATTGTATCTGTCATTTTTCTACTTTTTCGTTTCATCATATATTTTTCACCACATTATCATTCTTCACTTGTGTCAGGGTGGTGCAATTTTGCCAGAGAGGCACTTCGCAAAATATCTACTACAGATCACATCTATGCCGCAACTTCCGTTTCTAGTAATACAGGTATACGAAAATAGTGAAATGGCAAAATAATGGATTGAGAGAAAAAAAGGTGAGGTCTGTTCAGCCTGAAGCATAGTGACCAACAAACTCTGTTTCTTCTATATGCACCGGAATTGGAACTGATAGTTCACTTTCCCCTGCAGTAAGAGAGTGAAGAAACTTATTTGGTGGCAGGTTTTTATGTTATTTCTACTCTATTTCCATTATCAATAAAATAGTTCCATCACCTAATTATTTTCTGTATTTCATAACGTTTTTCCATAATTCACCTTGAATAAGACCTTTATAGAATTAAATAGCGAGATTTAGAAATTAATTTCTTCCATGTACTATATACTCCAATATACTCTCCAGTCTTTAGGGTTCAAAGAAAGTCTGACTCCTCATTCCCATGAGGTAAATCCGTCAATGTCAGGAGAGACTTTCTGCGAGTAATCTGATATCAAGCGAAGACACAAATTAGATTGTAACGCCAAAGGCCAATGATTGAATTTTGTCCAGAGGTGCGTACCAGGTCTTATTACAGACAAGAACTAAAGAGAGGGACAAGCGAGGTAGTCTGCAACGAAATTCGTTGTTTGAGATATGAGTTCCTGCAAATAAAGTGATGTATAAAAGCAATTACGTGAAGATCTCGTTAAGAAACACAATTACTGTTTGCAGTAGCCTACGTGCAGCCATATTCAGGCCAGAAATATGGCAAACCTCTTGTTCTGTAGACATTGCCCTTGCGGATCCATTCTCATGCGGTCAGTGGCTCAAAACGCAGTCCTCAAAGCATTTTAGGTTAATCCGCCTCTTCCTTCACAAAAGCGCTCTGCACCCGCTCTAGTGCGAGAACGATTTCAGCATATGTAGTTACTATTTCGCAATTGCAACTATCTAGATTGGAAGGTTCCGAAGTTTAAATCTCAACGAAGAAAGATTTTCGACATTAAGTATTCACGTAAGTTGGGTGATTCTGCTACAGGAGCGGAATTTTGTGTCTACATGTATTAACAGGAATGAGGGTTGACCTCATTCTCTTTAGACTCTCCGGAATAATCGCATAACACCTTTGAGAAGTTAGGGTACGAGTCATAAAATTAGTATGTCCGACTCAGCCTCACCCCATCCCACCCCACCCCACTTCATCCCACCTCTCCTCATCCTATTCCACTCCATCTCAAATGCACTCTACTCAATCCCAATCGAGTCTACCCCAGTTTGTACAACCCACTAGACGTCGATTCTGAATTGTGTGCAGTTACAAATCAAAATTACCTAAAAATGGGTTCTAAACTAGAAAATTGGGGGTGGTATTATTGAAGTGATTCAATACTTTTTTTCTCCCTGACCCGTAAAAGTCATTGGTATTACATAATAGAAGATGATGACATAAAAGGTAGACGAAGTTACACTGAACATAATACCTGTCGGTGATTTTCTTTCAACGAAATCAGTTAAGCAATTTCGGAGATTAGTTGGGGCAAACAGAGAAACAATAAAAATTCCAGGAACAATAGCATGAATTTTTTATCGTATAAAGAAACATATGCAAATATAAAAAAATATAATTTGAAGTCATAGACGCTTAAGTTCTATGAATATAGCCATCTGCTGTTTTCTGAACAACTTTTATGATTTTTTTCTAGTAAAAATCGTATTTCGTCACTTAACTGAACAACAAGGCACGGATGGCCCCGCCTCCGCTGTCGTTCGCGACCCGTTCGCCAGCGATCGATGGCCCAAAGCGCGGCGTAGGCTAATCCGCGTTTCCGCTCCCGCTATAAATACGCGCCGGCCCTGCCCCTCGCGGGTGTCGTCTCCGGTTTTAGCCCCCGCCGCGTGCATCAGGTGCGCGCAGGTGCTCCTCTGCGGGAGGGGAAGTGGACGGGGAGGGGGAGGGGCAGAGCGCGCGCTCGCGAGAACAAGCGAAGCGTGGAGCGCGCGCAGGTTGCCTTGGCAGGCCGCGGACGTCGCGTCGCGCACCGCTACACCGCGTGGGGGAGGGGAGTGGGTCTCTGCCCTACGCCAACTTGGCGGCAGCTCCAACGCACGCCGCACAGGGCGAGGTGGAGCCTTTGACTCGCTTTTGATCAGTCCTTTCCTACTGGAGGCTCGTTTGGAATATAAGAGTCTGTTCTGGCTTTTATTTCAATAGACTAAATTTGAGTGTGATTAAATGTGATCAAAATATTGTTCCCAAACATCCCAACCAAAAATACCCAAACATCCTAAGAGAAAAATTGATACAAATGTGGAAGAACAATAAATTATTTTACGACATCAGAACTCGAAAATGGCAGTATACGAATGGGATAACGTATTTACAAAGATGATGTATTGTGGCCCTATCGCATGCGACGAAAATAAAACACCGATATTGCAACACGAATTTTAGAACTCAGGAATGTTGGACTCTAAAATATAGAGAAAATTGGACATTGGGTATTCAAAATAGAGTACATTTATTATATGGCACGTGATTGAGTTTAAAATATAATTTTTTATTAGAAGGCGTCATATGAAGAATATGAGGAAGGAGTGCACCCACAACGATATATTTTAATACAGGTGTAGGGCGCCTCACGGGTAGCTGACTGGTCAGCGTGCTTTTCATGGCACGATTCCGGGTTCGATTCCCGATCGGGGAAGATTATAGTTTTCGATTTGCTTGCAATGCCCCAGTATTGTTGTTGTGTGACGAAGAGAAAGCTCACTTTGCAGATTGTGAAGACTAGAACATGGCATACGGATGTCTATGTACAAACCACACGCACCACGTATCTCGTGGGCGCCAGGTCGGGACGCCGCTGGTAGGTCCTGGCCCCGACAGAGGCTGTTGTGCCAGAACAGAGACAGGCGTGAAGATATAAGTGACTGAGAGCGTAGGCTTCCGCGACCGAAGTCAGTAACTATTTGGCTATATTGTTATATGGAAAATGGTGCTTGGTTATTTGGAAAATGACATTGTAAAAATCATGCAATCATCGACGAAAAGATGCATTTTTTTCTATTCCCTACCAAAAATAATACGCAGAAATAGCATCAGCCGAAGACACTCCCTGTGGTACTCCGGATATCACGTCGGCTTTCCATGAGAAATTATCGAGAAATAAATACCAAATTTGAAATTATCAAATTTGCACCCGTCGAGTACGGAAACTGAAAAATTTCGGAAAATAAAAAAAACAATTTTGTGCTAATAATTGGCTTACTATTTTTTTTATTAGTTTACCATTAGAATGAACGTGGACGCTTTGCTGGTCTACAATAATTGCGAGAATGATGAAAACATAATGGAGATAATAAGCTATGTCCTTGACTGACTTAGACTACCTGACGGACTAGTAAAGAAAAGATAACAGTTATTTATGACATAAGTTTCGTAAAGTATCTGGTTACAATACTAGATTGGAAAATAGCCAAACGAGGCCGTTAGGCCGTTTGGTAACCAATTGAGTATTGTATTCAGATGTTACGACACGAATATAGTACAACATTTTATCCACTTTGTAAAAGTTTGTTACATTTAATGTAAAATTTCGTCCTACGCCTTCATTTAGTATTCACATTTTTTCTCCTATGAGTGGGCACACTGTTCTCAATAAGGAGAACAATTGAAATACACTTCGTGTATACATCTCGATATGAATGAAAATAGTTCTGATTCGGAAATAGAAATAGCACATCAAATATTGCTTTGGAAACATTGTTACCCAGGAAATCAAGAAAGAAATATGAGCGTCTGTATTTACTTTTTAAAGATTGGTGTGAAAAAACCTCGATTCCATATATTTTGCTTATTTTTCTGGCAAGCCAGAGAAGGAGAAACGAAGTAGTCTATGGACCCACTTCTCTATGCTAAAGAGTACAATATCACTTAATAACAACATTGATATCAGTACGTTTACTCAGTTATTAGCTTTTTTTATAGAAGTAAAGTTTTATAGAAGTAAAATACAAGACGAAGTCGAAAATATTTTCAAAAGAAGAGTGATAAAGTACGCCATTTCTTTGTCGCCCTAGTGTCGTAATGAAGTGCATGTCAGTGCTGAAGCACGTCATTATGAAACTGACTAAAATGGCATAATGTTTGACTTTACCTAACCAAAGCGGATAGCAAATGTATACTCTCTCTTTCTTTAACATGCATACAAGTGCTTTAATACATTCAATGCTTAAATACATGTTAGTCCTTATCCGCGACCTACGGTGTAACGTACGTAGAGTTGACCTCTTGCCTGTTAACAAACAAGTATTCATCTCTTGATATTTTTAAACTTCATTCACAACATCCCGTACAAAACTGTGTGTTTGCTCAGAAACAAAACGGGTCAGCAATGATTGATAGGGCGCGAATTAACTGTCATAACGACTCGAGCGCGTTTAGTCATTATGCTGGGTCCATCGCCTGCGCGAGTGCTTGTTTGAAGCGTGCCGTGCGTGGTTGTCCATTTCGCGCATGGCGTGCGTAGAGGGCGCGTGTGTGAAACGCGGCCGCCTCTCGCGCAGCGGGCGTCAAAGGCATCGCCGCGTGCCGCGCGCGCCCGCACTGCCAAGCTGTGCTGCGGATTGCCTGCCAGCAGGCGCGCCAATTATTTACGCTTCTGCCTTTTTTTTTTCGGTGCATCAAAGAAGGGAGCCAGGAAATCAAAACCAAAAAGGGAAAATCCGCGATAGAGGTTGGCGTGAACGCTCTAAAATATAATTTATAATTAAAATGCTCTCCTTTGCCATGATTATTGTGCCGCTGTTAATTGGAACAGCCAGTGTTCAAATTACATAGTAGTGAAGAGGTGTAGGTGATTTTTATTTCTGGGCGCATCAACTCCTTAGGTGTTTGATCCCGTAACTGTAGTGCGTATTTTTTATCGCGGAACGTGGAGGTGATCTCTTGATGGATGAACGAGATCCAGCGTCGATCCACATGTTGGTTTTGCCTCCAGATATCCCCCGGCGGGGCACGACCCCTGCGTGGGACAAGTTCTCAACTCCCGACACAAGTAGTAGTGTAAGTTTGTGTAATTAAGAGGTGAGGATAGCACAAGGAAGAGAAAGGAAAGATTGCGCCCAGTTGTGGCCTGTTTGTTAGGGAACTGACCCATCAATCAACTGGTGTTGACGGAAAACTACCTAACAGAGCAGCCAAACGCCAGAATTCTTCTCCAAACAGCAGTTGAGTTGAATTTAGCTAGTGTCAAAAATTTTGCCACCGTCGGGAATAGAAGCCTAGGACGTCCTGGTCAGAGACACTGCAGTGACATCAACTGATCTAAGTCGGTAGGTGCAAGGGAGGCAGTACTGATCTGTTTGTCCAAGCGCTAATATTTTTGTCGTGGTAGATAAAATGACATTTTGCTTCAAAATCCAACTCCGTATTCGATTTGCGCTAATGATTATGAAACCACTCACTGACTTCTCATTTCACATTTTTATATCAACAAATAAAATAATAATCTATTTATATAAGCGAAATATTTGCTACGGCGCTATTCGCTAGAGGGCCACGACATAGAACATTTTTCTTTTTTTTTTATTTCCCATTTTCCCTTATGTTAACTTATTATGTGCTTCCAACAATATATTGATATTTTAAAAACTTTAACTTCATATTTAAATGTTTTATTGTATGGCCAATTACATCAAATGATATTATGCTACTGGTAAGTAGTATATTCCATTCTCGTTCCTATAAAATGAGCACAAACCGCAGAAACTATTTGTTACTCATTAATAAAGACACAAAAAGCGCGTCTGTATAGAAGTAAAAATATAACCATTATTCTTCTAACTTTCTCCAAACTGTTGCGCTGACCGAGTAAATCGAATGTTCTGCAATTTCTAGACTTCTGTAAGGTGTAGAAATAGGTCAGGTTTAAGTACTTCTAGAACTGTGCATGGAAATCTTTAGGTAGGTAACGATTTTGCTAGTGCCTGCTATTTCAGATTATGATTTTTTTCAATTATATATATATATATATATATATATATATATATATATATATATATATATATATATATATATATATATCTCAGAAAAGTCACCTTACATTTAAATTAAATACATTCATTACCTGTTCAATTCCTTTTATATCTTTTCGAAATATTATTGTCATTATGGATATTAAAACGGTGAAATATTAGCGCCAATTATTTCTGTTATCGTGTTCCAATGAACAAGTTAAACAGAAAATGATACAAACGTGTGAATGTTTCAAGAATCATTATTTTGTTTACATTTAATCAATGGATTATTTAGTGAATTATATTTTATGTGCTTTATGTCTCGTGGAGTGAGTTATAAATGTGACTGCGTTAATGTTACAATGAAGGGTAGGAAAGCTAGAATCCCTACGCTACAGCGTAAGGCACTAAAGGCACAGATGGCCATGGAGACAGCTTGGAGCAGCGGCGTCTGCAGGGAAGGCGTAGTGCCAAGAACCATCCAAGATATTAGGGCAGTTTCGAAGGTTGTACGTCCGGCACAGAGGACGAGAACCCAACCTCTATGAGTGGGAAACAAGAGACGGTGGCGGTGGTGAAAAGTGTGACTGCGAAGGTGGGAGGAACCATAGTCGAATCATTAGTGTTGAGTGGGTGACGTATCTGACAGTAAAGGGGCACGGGGTACGTTTTCATCTTAAGGCGGCGGGAGAGTTGTAAGGAAACATCTTAAGGCGGAGGCGAAAGCGGCAGTGGAGACGAGGACAGTGGCAGATTGATAAGTGATACCGGGCGCGCCAAATTGCTGAGGTCATTAGTTCCGTAGGTGTAGTGCATATGTTATTTCTCGGAAGGTGGCGGTGATCTGACCCTGCTGGATGATTAGAGCCGGCGCCGACCTAGCAGTCGGCTTGCAGGGTTTTCCACTGCCAGGTATCTCGCACCAACCTGGACACCACCCCAGATGAGACAAGCTGTAAGCTACCAACTGATCTCCCGGCATGTGTGGTAGTGTAGTGCATGTAAGTGAGTGTAAGGAGTTAGGATAGGACAAGAAAGAGGAACGAATGATCGCACACGGCCCATGGTCCGTTTGTTAGGGTACTGCTCCGACATTCGACTGGTATTGATAGGAGTAATCACGGAAAGCCACCGATCAGAGCAGGTGGCCACTATAATTCTTCTCCAGATCTAGCTAGTGTCGAAAATCTTGCCTCCGTGGGAACTGAATCCTAGAAGCTCCCAGTCAGAGTCATTGCAAAAGATATCAATTAATACCATGAGCCCCCTAAGCTAGTGAACATCGGCGGAGGCGGTTGTCATGGGGGGCGATGTCAACAACTTTATTTTTTTATTTATATTTTCTTTCTATTGGCATTGCAAGTTACCTACATCAATACACTATAGTACTTTCACATATAGTTTGTGGCGAGTTAAATTAATCTTATAAACTATTTTAATTATCAAAGTAACTACACAAGGGTAAGGGAGCTAATAAAGCGCCTTACTTATTTCCCAACTCGGTCTGAATGTTAAAATAAACTTGAATTGTATGTATGTTCAAAACCACTTGAACTTATTTTTAATTCTTATGCAAAAACCTGGGATTTGAACAAGGTTGGGTTGCTATGGGATAGGTAATCGTTTGGTTGATGTATGAATAGAATTTTCTGGCTATCTTGATAATGAATGTAAAGGTAACGACGTAACGGCGCTGAAGGGGATAGAGTAACGCGTTGCAGTTCGTGTAGAGGCTGCGGGAGAGACGCAAGTTAGAGATATGGCGGAGACACGGAAGTGACCGCAAGAGAGGAGGGAGCGGGGGTGATTTCGAACGCTGGCGAACGCTGTCGTGCGGATGGAAAGCAGCGGGGAGGGGGGAGCGGCCAACGCGAGTGCCTACCATCGCCGCAAGCTACGAGGGTCAGTCAGAAAGTAATGCCTCCTGGTTTTACTTTCTTGCTACGGAGTAGAGAAATTATATAAAAATTATGTAATTATGTAAAAAGATTATGTAATGCTGCGCAAAAAACGGTGAATTTTTGACTGAAAAACTCGTATTACAGGGCCATGGTAATGAAAAAGTGGATAAATACAATTGCCAAATTTAGAAGAAAAAAATCCTCTAACACGTGGTGCAGCCACAATCCAAGTTTTGTGAGTCTTTGATACTGAAAAATCGATTCTGTCCGTCTACTGTCTATCCGGTTGTGAACAACACTAGCGGCATTCGGCCGATTTTCTCCAAAATTGATATTCCCCAACCGATCTGGCTGATGTCAGGCCCGTTGAATTTCAAACCTATATTTTAATTTTGGGGGTGTTATGCATGAAGCCCCTGGAACATTTTCCAAACAAAAAGAAATGGTTACATCGTTAAACTTTGTTGTTGGAGAGTGCGAACGACGTTTAAGATTTAAATCGTGATTTTTCGAAAATTGCAAATGTTCATTTTTCGGCGCTTTCCTACAACTACAATTATGAAGGTAGAGATTTTTCCCTTAATAAAAACTGTTCCTTAAATATCTATTTTTAAATAGGGCTATATACAATTTTTCGAAAATTTGAGTACTTTTGTCGTAATTTTACTTGAAAATAGTTATCTAATTTTATAATTAATTGGAAAATAATATAATACAAGAATCATCGTAAGTTCCTTTCCGTGTGTAAAATATTTATTTTTAGACGTCAATAATAATTGTGTTTTAGGAATATGTATTTATTGATAGTTCATTTCATAACACGCTCCAATAATTCAAAGAGCGCTCTAATTCATTGGAATATCAATACGTTCTGTAATTAGAATGATGTTGAATTTAGTACATATAATATAATATCCGAAGGTTTTTGAATAAACTTGAGTACAGCTGGAAACGTTAATCAACTGTAGTAAGGTGGAACGACCTCTGATGAGTAGGTAGTCCACCATTGCTTCCCCATTCTCCCCCCCCACCACCAGATTGCTACGCCAGTACTCACCTTCCTCTTCCTTTTTCTATGGCGTCCGTATCTATTCCCACTCATTGCTAGCTACTCCAGCCACCATTGTCAATAATCTAACGTCAGCTTCCACCTAAATTTTCCTCCCCAAAAGCCTTTCTTGTGCCTCATGCCTTCACTGCCACCGTCATCCCAGCCGATACACCTCCGGGTGCTGCCCTCCCCTTCTCCTTAGCGGGTGATGGCGCGCCTCACAGAAAACAGAAATTCTTCATAAAGCGAAGCGGGGAGGGAAGGGGCGGGGGGGTGCAGCGATGCGCGGATGAGCCGCTCCTTATTTGCGCGCGGTAACGAGGCGCGGCCGCGGCTCCGGTGGCTCCCGCGCGCACAAAAGCGACCCGCCCCTCGCCCGTCGTCTTCCCCGCCACGCCCTCCCCCCGCGGACATACATCCCTCTCTTGGTTACCATGCCCACCCCCGGCCCACCCCGAGCCAGTTTGTTCCGCTTGTCCCGCCTCTGCCCTCCCCCTCCCTCCCCACCTGCTCCGCCCCCACCTGCTGCCCCGGCCCACCGCCCTCTGCCCGCCCAAGCGCATCTCACTCGGTCGACCTCCCCCTGCCCTTCCCGCTTTCCCCGGCTCATCACCCTCAATTGCCCGCCCCCGCCCTTTCTCTTCCCTGCCCCCCTCATGACTCTTCTCCATCCCGTCCCCGCCCCGCCTGCTCGTACCGGCTTCCTTCGGATCGGCCCACCCCGCCCGCCACTCGCAGCTCCTCCCCGCCTTCTCTGCCTCGCCCTCCTTGACCCACCGCACCCCACCTCGTCCCGCCAGAGAGCGCCTCGCCCCGCCCTGCCAAGCCCCTCCAAGCACCGTCTCGCCCCGACACGCCTTCCTCTCCAATGACGCCATCCCCAAATTATGCCACACCCCGTCCCTTCCTCTCCCTCCCACTCCTTGCCCCACCCTACCAAACCACTCCCCTTCTCGCCCTGTGCTCTCCCCTCCATGCCCTGTTCCGCCTCACTACGCCTCGCACTTGTTCGTCTTTGTCCATCCTTCCTGAGTCCGTCCCCCTGCCTCTTGCTCTCCCTATTCGCTTCTTTCCGCTTGTTTCCACCTCGTCCTCCGCGTGGCGTGCGTCCGCCTCCTGGCCCGGCCTCTTCAGCGACGTCGCCCTCGCAGTGCGTCTCCGGGCTCTTTTGTTATTGGGGCCGGCCCCAGGTGCGGGAGCTGCGTCTCAGCGCGTGGTTACGCAATGCACAGGGATGTGCGCCCGCTGGCACGCCTCAGCGCGGTAAATAATCAACAGGACTAATAAAGGCAACTCGGCCATTCGCTCGCCCGTTTGCACACACTCGGTCGCCCAGTCGCTCGCCATTCAGTTATTCGCTCATTCACTAACTCGCTCGTCTAGTCCATCACTCACTGACTCCACCTGTCCATTCAGTGTTTCGCTAACAGGACTCTCCTTCCCCTATTCAGTATCTTAGTAGGCATCAATTGTAATAAAAATATTTACTGTGTTATAAGAAACTATTGATTTTATTATTATTATTATTATTATTATTATTATTATTATTATTATTATTATTATTATTATCTAAACTTGTAGCAACAGCTACGATTCGATAATAATTAATATTTCCAGTCTCTTTTCAGTCATTTCAATTAAAATACTCCGTTGTATGTTTTTTTCCTAGACATATGGAAATACACATTTAAGATGTTTTTCATTGAGAATATTGTTTGCTCCATAAGCGTGTTAAAGCGGAAGAGAGCGGACCTCATGGCCTGTGCTTCATCACATTAATAAATTTATTATTATACTATTATATATTAGTATTATGTTATTATTATAATAATTATTATAAACGATGAATACTTGGAATTAGACAATCCAAGAGAATATCAAAACTAGGCGTGTTACTTATCCTACGAATCTTACATCAGTTTGCTAACAAGTGCATATCTCTTCCCTGGATTAATGATCGTCAGAGAGCTTATTGGATGTTCATTTAGAGATTTATCGTAAGAACTGTTTATAATCAATAAATATTCCAAAATCAACGTAGAAACTCCTCTCATAATATTTAAATATATAATTCGTCCTTCATTAACTTACGACTGTCCTATTTGGGGAGGTGTCACGGCCAATAGTCACATACAAAAATTAGAAGTCATTCATAAATTCTTGCGTTGGTCATTAAAAGCTCCGAAGACTCAAACAAGCAAATTCAAAACAACTATTAATAGATCCTTTGAAAATCTTGTTAAAAATCCCCCCCTTTCTACGATTCACTTTTATCATGTCCAGCATGAAGAATATTTACTATCTACTTCCTTCTAACACACTCCGTAAGTTCTCATTTATCTAAAGGTATTTCCTTTTCAATTGTTATAGTTATTGTAGTTATTAATATTAATTTGTCAAATGTATGTGAATATATATATATATATATATATATATATATATATATATATATATATATATTGTAATGATTTACACGATCCCCGACAGTATGCGTTTGGATAATAAACAATTTGAAAACATTTACAGCAAAGGCGCCATAATAAAAAAAACGATTGGGGAAGAAAATAAAGTGAACCCGATACTTGTGCAAGTTTTGACCATAGACATTAGATCCGGCTTTAATTTAGGAACATTTTAAAAGTTATCCCAGTAAAATCGCGTCAGGCAATAAGAAGTAATTGGAAATTTTGTATTTCGTATATTTGTGTTAAGGAGAATATTAATGGAGTCCATTGTTGGAGCGATGAAACGCTTATAAAGAAGAGGGTTTTTCGAATAATGCAAGAGAACGCGATAAGATATCAAATTCAGACTTTCGGGGGGAAAAAGAAGAAAATTAGCGGCATCATGCAAAATTTATCCCATTTAAATATCTTGACGGGAAGTATCAAAATTTTAATAAAACAAATAAATTAATTCAAGCAAAAGTTTAGCAAGAAGAAGCGATTAGCGAACAATTGCAGTGCGTTCCGTTTCACATCCAAAAACGGAAAATAGGGAAAATAAAAGGAATTTGACCAAAGGAAAACAAGAGGAAAACATCGAATTTTAGGAAATTGCCGGGAGAATTTTATTAAAACAAAAACGGAAATAAAGTGTTTCGGGAAACGTTAAAATTAAATATTTTGTGAGAACCAAAGTGACGCGATCGTCAGTTATCAAGCGATCGGGAAAAGTGTTGAAGCAAAAATAACAATGCTAAATTGGAAAAATTTTATCAGAGTGTGCCTGGACTTGGTGGAGGCAAGACGTGTGTTCGCGTAGGCGATGTTTGGAAATTTTTTTAAAGTGCGGAAGTAATGGACAGAATTTGCAATAGTAACTGGGAATATTTCATGTAAATTATTTAATATTTCGTGAAAAAGAATTTCATTAAAAAAAAAGTTTTCGGAATTACTGTGAAATTCGGCAACGCCCGTTGGACTCGCGAGAGCGGGCGATAATGAGCGTGGTCATATGAGAAATTTTGCAACGGTGGGGAGCGCGACGTTGCATTTACGATTAGTGGCGCGGAATTCAATTCGGGACTCAGAGATTTTCAAATAACTTGGAATATTTATGAAAAAGGTGGCAGCGTGAATTCCGACATGTTGCGTGAACAGTGATGCGTACGCGAGTGTGTTCCGTAACTGGTGGCGACAACGGGAGGCGCTGTTGTGCGTGGATAATCGCACAAAACACCCGGATTCTTCGCGGAAGCAGCATCATACGTGAGCAAAAGTATTTTGACATTTGTTTTTTTTTACGAAGTGAAGAACGCTCTGTCGAAGATCAAGTTATGTGATTAATAGATTTTTAATACGTAAATTTCGACAGAATGCATTCTGGGGTTTTAGTCATATGTGTGAATGGCATTTGTTTTTTGTTTGTTGTAAATAATCTGTGTGAATGAGAAAGTATATGTCCATGTTTCGTGTATTGTGGGAAGAGAATTATCTATTTGTTGTTGTTTCTTTTGTTGCTGGGTTATGTCAATGTGTGCCGTCAGAGGCACCAGTGCTATTACAGCACTAGATATTGTGAATTGAAGGAAAATACGAGAAAAGAGGAAATTTGAATAAATTTCATGGCCACCTTTGGGGTCATGATTTGTAAAATCAATATGTGTTCGTAGTCATTCACGTAGCACTAGAACTGATCCACGCACGTGAGCGCAGTACCTTGCTCGCGTCTGTACAGACGCACCGCAGACCACGCCCAGGTGAGTCAAAAGGCCAGGTAAGCTAGCAGACGGGCAATTGTGAGTAGGAGAACGGGAAGATTATTATATGTGGCAACCCAACGCGAGGCTAGTGTTTGTTTGTTTGTTTATAAGAAGGGCTAGAGCAGGGCAATCTATTACAAGTAGCAGTTTAACGTGCCGGGCTTGTAGAAAGTATTACAAGTGGCCGCACGACGGTGGGCTCGGGCTAGGCCGGTGTACGGACACGCCGCCGCCGCCGGCACCCGTTACAATATATATATATATATATATATATATATATATATATATATATATATATATATATATAGCTTATGGTCCAACAAAGATGAATAAATAATAAAAACAATTAGAATTATTGATTCATTACATAGTGTCTGCTAGAGAATATATATAATATATAAGAATGGGGTTACATGTGGATAGGGTTACATGTCAAAGTAAGACTTGTTTGATTCTTGTAAGAAAAGAAAGTTCTTATCATCGTGATGAATAATCGCAATTCCAGAATCCCCCACATCCAACATTTTGTTAATTGTCCATTTATTGAAAACAATTATCAAATGTTGATCGGATGGCTGACTTGAATTTTATTCTAGCCACGGGAATTACTGCAATAAAACAATTCGATAATGTGTTGACGATCAATGTAATTTTTTTTTATCAATTTATTTTTCCATGGTCAACTAGGATATCTGTAAAATAGTGGTGGTAATTTATTTTCCTTACACATCGAATCATCTTGTTGCTATGGTAACAGTGTCTTCTTTGACGTCCGCTGAGCGGCGCCACCGGCGCGACTTCGAGGTCGCACGAGGCGCCGCGATGCGGATCCTTCGCGAACTTCGTCGTTTCCTCACTCACATTTTTGTCCCTCCGTTTCATCTGAGCATTTGTTTACTTGAGCCATAATCCACAGTATGCAAGACCACTTCACGATTCGGTCACAAAGATATTTAATATCTAAAAAATTTATTGCGAAATTGACTTGCTTTCCACACTCAACTTTACTTACTTAGCCTTAATAACTTACCTATATATATTCACGTGTGTTCCACAGAAATGGAGTGGATTGGTTGATTGTTAGTGGTTCTGGGCGCGTCAACTATTGAGGTCATAAACCCCGTAAGTGTAGTGCATATTTTTCCTGGGAGGTGGCAGTGGTCTTCCCCCGCTGAATGCCGGGATCCAGCGCCGACCTAACGTCGGCTAGCGGGGTTTCTCCTCAACCAGGTATCTCCCACCAGCGGATCACCGCCCCTGCCGGGACAAGTCTAAGCTCCCGACCGGTCTCGTGGCCTATGCGATAGTGTAGTGCATGTTAGTGTAAGAAATGGAGTAGATGTGACGGAGGGACAATACGAGAGGAACAAACAGCCTAGGCTGAGAAGGAACTGCTTAATATTAAGGAGCTACTCTCTACAGGTGTCTCTGAATAAGGGAATGTTGGGAGGGCAAGTGACATACGTCTGTCATTGGCTCATGATTAGTAGGCAACCTGTCATTCTTTGGTGTGTGGCGACAGGTTCCTTTTGCTGTGCTAAAACGTGACGGGGAGAGGTGACTCAGGGCATTAACTGATGCCACTGCACTACCTCCGACCGGAACGTCCTAGATTCGAGTCCCGATGGTGGCACGATTTTATACGCAAGTTAGATAGCTAGGTCGAATTCAGCCGCTGCCTGGAGGAAAACCTTAACGGTCGGGTGCTCTGATCCGTAGTTTGTCAGACCAAACTAACACAGGAGCAGAACCCTAACAAACGGACCACGGACCGCGCGCGATGTTTCCTCTCTCCTCCATGTCCTATCCTCACCCCTTACATACAAACACGTACACTAACATGCACTACACTACCACATGTGCCGGGAGACCAGTAGGGACTTAGAACGTGTCCCGGCTGGGGCGGTGCCCCGCTGGTGGGAGATACCTAGCCGTTGAAAATCCCGCTAGCTGACGGAAGGTCGGCGCCGGATTTCGTTATCCAGTGGGGGAAGATCGCCGCCATCTCCCAAGAAAAGTAAATGCACTACACTTACGGAACTAATACCTCAGCCGTTGACGCACCCAGAATCACTAATCAATTAATCGGTCATGAACACGGCGTACCTAATGCTTATTACGCCAACTCCTTATGAGGCCAAACATAGATTAAATATTAAATAATATTGCCGTCATCCACCTACCTACCTTTCCCTACCCCTACATCAAGGAAATCAACTTCCACGCAACAAAAAGGTTCTTGGAATGTTCCGCCATTCCTGTGCTTTTTGTGAGTGTTGCGCCCCCGTTTCCACGAACGAGGCGTCCGCGCGGGGAAGGAACGATGCGTCAAAGGCAGCGGGGACGTGGCACGTCAGCGACACCACATTTTGTGTACAGAGATAATGTGCGTCCTAGTTTTAGATGAAAATTACGATCGATAAATCAATGACGGGCACGCTTCTAAACTAAGAGAGAAACATTCTGGTATTCATAGTATTTGAAACGAAATTTTAGTTGTAACCGTGGGTTGAGACCATAAAGCAGTTAGAGAAATGTTATAATTTATTGTTTACTCCTCCTTTCTGTTCCTTGGGGAGAATAAAATATTTTATTTCTTCCAAACAAATGGGTATGAATACTGTTGCATAATTGTTTTTTTAATTTCTTTGTTTAAAATATAATTAGTACATGTGATGCTATCAATGAAAAAGTTTATGATTTAATCTAATATTTTGTACGCTTGTAACCATTCTAGGAAGTTATTATTTAGTACGTTTAAATCGTTAAATTATGAGCCTTAATCATAGTAATCTTATTGCAGATATTAGCGTTGTATACTACAAAGATACCCGGTATTCTTTGTTCTTTGCCCTTGAACAACTGGAAAACTGTTTTTTGTCCAAGCAATGAAACACAATTGACATAACATTTTATTTAAATGAACGCTACTAATTCGTCTCTAACTAGTTGGCAAAGGTGAAATTTTTAAATCATATGAGCTTGTATTTCATGAACCCAAGTGTCTTTGTAATTCCTACAATCACATTAAACTGAGTCACCGTCGAAACAGCTTCCTTGGGCCGTTAGGATAAGCAGAGGCTGCGAATCATGAATATCCGAAGTCCTCATTACCCTGATTTCCGCGTGCGTCCGAAAGCCCTCCGGCCTCCGCGGCAGAGGGGACGCTACCCCCCCCCCCCGACGAGGCCACTCAGGCCGATTATGATCCCTGCGACGCCACGCCACGCCCTCAAATCCCCGCAGGCGCGGGGGGAGGGGCGGGGGCTGGGTGCTGTCACTGCGGAACCTCCGCGTTCCGAGCCGCGGGCGGCACATGGAGCAGCGAGCAAGGCGCTGTAGCGTTCACAGAAGGTGGGATTCCGCAGGTTTAGAGGAAACGCTGATAATACCGAGGGTTCACGAATCATAAATAGGGCGAGATTGGTATTAATTATGATTGGTAATTATATACTATCCGTGGCCCGTTTGTTTAGGTACTGCTCCGGCATTTGGGGTAGTGTAGTGAAGTGCAAGTTAGTGTGTGTGTGTGTGTGTGTGTGTGTAAAGGGTGTGGATAGGACAAGGAGGAGGAAGGAAAGATCGCGCGCGGTCCGTGGCCCGTTTGGTAGGGTACTGCTCCGGCATTCGCCTGGTGTTGATCGGAGAAACCACGGAAAACTATCGATCAGAGCAGCCGGCCGCTGGAATTCTCCTCCAGACAGAGACTGAACTCGATCTAGCTATCGAGCTAGTTCGAAAATTCTGCCATCGTCGGATAGACCCAGCACACGAGCTCACGCCACATCGCTTCTCATCGCATCGCACTCAAACCTAGAGCTTCCCGGTCAGAGGAAATGCAGCGATATCAGTTGATGCCCTGACCTACCTCTGCTGGTAAAGGAGAGGAGCCATCATATAAATGCTGGGGCGTCCCCCCCCCCCCTGCCATGATAGTAACGCCGCGTTAAGGTAAACAAAGAGTGCAGCACATGTGATAATGTAACACTCAGTAATATCAAAATTAAAGAAGATAGTGAAAAAAGTTTCTGACGTTTTGTCTCTTAAAATTTGTGGTGATTACAACCATAGCAGCAGTCACATAGGTTTTTAGAACATAACTATTAAGTAACGTATATGGACTAGATATATTCACGCAGGTACTTTCAATCAGAATATTTAATAAAATCGTCACAGGGATTCCTCCTTACTTCATCGACAGCAGATATGTTTGGTACTTTATCTTCTTATTTTCTATGTTATCACATTGTGTCTTATACCTACACTTGAATCCGAATTCATTACTAAGTTTTAGGTTTCATTATTTGCATTGTTACGTCAACGCGTATTGTTCGTAGAAACATATGTCAGTAGGAGACGCATTTCCTTGCCCGCGAAGTACCCTCGTTCTGGTTTCAAACTCGAATGTCCTTCCGTCCCCCGTTCCTTGTTCCTTTGACTGGCCGCTACCCGTTGGCTACGTTCGCCATTCAGAACCGAGTGCACTGGACGTGAATAAGGGCTCGCCTCGATGTGGTGTAATTACATCACGGAAAGCGTCAATTACCGGCTGGCCCCACACGAGCCCTCACTTCCATTAAAGCAAGAGCACGATCCCGCCCTTCAGTGCAAACGCCGCGGGCCATTCAGAACGCGACCTATGCCGTGATAGCTATTGCAGCGTGGGCTACCTTGCTTCGCCGTCTCATGCTTCTGACCCTTTTCCTTCACGTCCATCCCTTCCCGTTCATTGCAGTCTCTAGTTGTCGATCGACTATTCAATCGAAATCTTGGGCTAAAAGCCCGGAATCGATCTACAAAAACGATGAGACCCCGTTGGACCTATTTTAAATATGCTAGTAAACGTTGTGGCTGTTTTTAAATAGAGTTATGGAAGTTAATTTTGCTCAGTGACCTTTTTCGGTCTTTGAATTTAACGTAAGTATTCAAATTACGGAATGTTTTGTTAATCAAGGTTGTTCGATCTCGTTACAAACTTGGTGCATTGCCTTATTTAGTTCTAAATCCGCAACGTAAGCTTCGTGTACCGAGAAGATCTACGTGTGAGTTCTGGATTTTCAACATCAGCTCCATATCCAGCTCTGACGGGGACTCTGGCTGCATGAGAATTCTGATGGCGGCTGCGGCCCATGAAGGAGATAGAGACAGAGAAAGAAAAAATTCTTGTAAGTAAAGTTGTGAGTCATTAACAAAGTCCTGTAAGTGATTCAGAATATAACGTAACATAGAGAAGTATTTAATTTGGAGGAGGATTTCTCAATAAAAATTGTTGTACTAGTAATATTGTGAGTCGTCAATGGAATGGGTGGGAGCAACATTACAACCCTCCTTTCACTCTTCGAAAAAATGATCTTATAATTTCCCTCAACTAACAAAATACAAGTATAACGCTATACAAACGTGTTCATAGCTCTGTAATATGAGTGAAGAAACGAGGAAGTGCATAGACAAACTGAAAACTGTATGTATTTGCACACGCCTTTGTTGTTCGTATGGTTTAAAATTACTCAAAGTGAGAGTTCTCCCGACTCTTTAGAAGTGAATTTTGTGTCAAGATATAAAAATGTCTTCAGCTATTTATAAAGAACGGTGCCATTAAATTGGTATACCCCTTGGCTTCCGCATCACTTGTCCCTTGTAACTCTTTATTGTCCATCGGTATTTCCTGTACAGTTTACTTTAAAATTCACTCCTGGTCGCATGGTAAGCCATCAATTTACATAAGGAAGTTAGCGAGTACACCTAGAAGAGAGAACAACTCTCAATTTTCTTTTGAATATTTATTCAAATATGACATTTTTTCAAGAAACGGAAAGTTTCTAACGTAAAATGTTTTCTTAAGGAATAGGCATTCTGTTCCAAGAATAGTTTTTTTTATAGTTTTCAATATATACTTTTCGACTTTTAAAATATTTAAGAATGCGTTTATTTGTTACTAAGATTTCGTCTAGTTCTGTAAATTATATATAACACATTATCCTTCCCACAACAGTCAGAAAAGAATGCTTCAAATTTATTTCAAGATTAATACGCACAACGTAAATTAGGAGAAAGGGTATCTGCCTCCATCCACTACACTATTGTCCATTGTCACTACACTAGAGTCTTTTCCTGGTATCACGTTCCACTGCTGTTTTTCTGGCGTTATTTTTGAACTTCTGCGAGAATTTTATAAAGTTTCTGTACTCTTAGTTTCAGCTTACAGTTGTTCTGTAACTTCTCTAGTGGGATTTCGAATTCCACGGGTCCTCCTCAACAAGAATTCGGAAACTTGAGGCTGTACGAAGGGTTTCTCACTCAGAAAGAACAACTTTGTTGCCTCAGATGCCTGCTTTCGTGTAATCCAGAAATTCTTCCAAAGTTTGCCTGTAGGTGTATTTCGCAAAACAGACGCATTGAAATTTACGCATTTACAATGAATCCGTGTTAATTAATTACAGAATCTGGTTATAATCTCAGAAATTTATTATTTGTTATCATGACTAGATTTAGATATTATTGAGCAATCAAAATTTCGGACGGGAATGTTGGATCGTTTTGTTATTGAAAAAGATGTTTTCGTCTACATATGAGATTCTGTCTACTGTATGAGATTTTAATAGAAAGAAAAAACTTCTATAACAATTTTAGCATGAATTGAAGTAATGAATTAGTAATAATTATTTGATCATCTCCCCCCAATATTCTGTAACTTTTTCAAAGTACGTTTTCTTTTCATTGGTTCCGGGCACGGCACAGCTGTCATTGGTCTTGAATGTGTACTTCATGGTTTTATCGCAGGAGTTGGTGGTGATCTTTCCCGCTGGATGACGAGATCTGTGCGCCGACCTACCCGTCGGCATAATGGGTATTCCCAACCACGTATCTCCCACCAGCGAGGCACCGCCCCAGCCGTGGCAAGCTCTAAGCTCTGGAGCTACCGGTCTCCCGACATGTGTGGTAGTGTAGAGTATGTTAGTGTGTGTGTGTAAGGGGCAAGGATAGGACAAAGGAGAGGAAGGAAAGATCGCGCGCGGTCCGTGGCCCATTTGTTAGCGTACTGCTTGGGCATTCGCCTGGTGTTGATCGGAGAAACCACGGAAAACTACCGTTCAGGGCAACTGGCCGGTAGAATTACTCCTCCAGACAGCAGGTGAATTCGACCTTAGCTATCTAGCTAGTGTCGAAAATCCTTCCACCGTCGGGACTGGAACCTTAAAACCTCCTGGTCAGAGGAAGAGATCCTGCAGAGTCGATTTTCGAACAAAACTGTTCTGGTCGAATAATATTTGTAAATGCTTCCCAAAATATTTCGTCGATTAATATAAAACGGCTTATGAATCTAACCCATTCCTAAATTTAATTTTTCCCTATGGTTGGCACATAGGTGGCGAAAGTTACGCCGGAATTACGAAAGAAAAACGATCTTCTGTTCGCTTAAGAGAAGGTAGCATTGACAACTTCTTCAATATTCAATCATTCTTACGCTGAGGTAATCTGACAGTTCTTAAATAATTGTCTTTCAGAATTTTCCCTTGTGACAAGCGAGGAAACGGTAAAACGCTTGTCGCCAACCCGATTCGTCGTCTGTGTCTCTCCCAAAATCTCCGATGACGCTATTTTGCAGCCTCAACACCTATAAATATTTCAAATTGTGTTCTAAGACTCGTTTGTGAACCGTCCGCTATCACAGCAAATGAAATATAACCCTCGTGACTGTTTAGTTCCAAATCATTATATCGTCTCTCTTTCTCCGTAAACTTCTTTCCTCAAACCGCGCATTATAATTTATTAGTATTTCTGTAAAATGACTTTTCTACAAAAAAATAGCTGCATCTATCCATAACGTTGTTTCAATTTTTTGTTTATTTTTCATACTGATTATGCACAATACATTATGAAGTATCTTTGTATTTGTATTTCATTTGGTAGGAGTATTTGGCTTAGTAACTACCTTTGTTTGAGTTAGTACCCTTATTTGAGTTAGAACCAGGATTTGATAGAACCATAATTTGAGTTTCCCGGATTTGAATTTCCTGGTTCAGAAGAGAGATCCTGCCGGTCAGAGGCCTGTCCCTATCGACTGGGCGAGGGCGGCTCTAGGCTAGCGCACATGTTGGGTCGCTTGGTTGGGGGGCTGCCGCAGTGGCATGCGATGCGATGCGATGCGATGTGGCGCGAGCTCGTGTGCGGGGTCTATCGCCGCGCCTCCTGAGCTGGCACGTGTGCAAGGCACGCCACTGCGCCACAGACAGGGTTCACTGCATTGATCAAGCCCCGGCGGCGTGCATGGGAACGAAGGGTCCCTAGGGTGGCCATTTGTTTTCAAACTATTCCATCTAATATCGCAATACAACGAAAGTGCAAAAGTAGAATGCGGTATAATTTGTAAAAATTGGATTATATTCGTGGGGGTGACACATATATTAATATTAATAAAATTATGAAATTAATAGAATGAATGTTTATCAGCCGCCGTTTGTTTAATATCTGATTGTGTGTTGTACTCGGTCTATTGACACTTTCGGCATGTCTTCCAGAAAATATGCGAGTGTAAGGTTATTGTTAGAGAAGTTAATATAGCGAGTTTTTATATACAAAGATTTGTGACAGTGGAAAACGTTATGTCTAGCAATCGTCTGACAATGTGTCCTTTCACAAAAAAATTAGTAGTTGTAATTACGTGGGGAATTACGTCTTTAAGGAAAGGTGGACAGTAGAATTTTTTTGCCAATTTCCCTACAACATACAGTTCCAGATCTTGGTAAATAAACATTTCCATTATATTTTCAGAAACATGTTGAGCCCTGTTTTCACAACGAATAGTTGAATTGTTCCCGAACGGTAATCCTCCCCCATTTCATTATTCTTCCGCAAAATGCTGTTTAAAATATCTCATGCAATACACTTAGAATCATTCGTACAAAAAGTTTGAAAAAAATTTGGAGTCCTTATTTCAGAAAATCTTACTTTTAATATTTTTTAATGTTCTCCATATTTCAATCAGAATTGCTCGATTCAATTAAAATGTTCAAACAAAATGTTTATGCTAGTAATGAAATAACTCATTATTGAGAACAAATTTTGTCTGAAGAAAAAATAGCTATCTTTAATATTGTAGTTGTAGAAAGAAAAAAATCAATTTTTTGTAATTTTCAAAAATCCAAAACTAACAGTGAAAATAAGACTTATGTCATCTTAATAAGTGTATTACACTGTATTCTTACAATAAATTTAAAGAAGATAATTTGGAGCCATTTTTGAGAAAATTTTGAAAATGTCACAGCGGCTTCATGTAAAGTACCCTAAAAAATTTGAGAATGTTATTTCAAATCGCAGAGCTTTAAGTGAGGCCAGGTCGACCGGATAGTATTCAGTTTGGAAACAGTCCTACTCATAGTTCAGGCGCTAGTATTGTTCTGACAATAGAAGGATGGATGGATGTTTTGAAAACAAACAAAAAAACACTTTTTCGGTAACATGGACTCATTATTAGTGAAATATGACTACATAACGTGTTAGTGGGTGTAGTTTACTTCATATTCGAACAGGATTTATCCACTTTATCTTGATCAGGACCCCACAATACGAGATTTTCTGTCAAAAAATGGCTGTTTTTTTGCAGCAGCATTACATAACATTCTCTATCCTATGTCTATTGCTACGTACGTACGTACAAAGTAAAAAACAAAGGCATTAAGTTTTTAATAGAATTATGCCAAATGCGATTATGCCTACTTGTACTAGGGTAAATAATTTAATGTAATTAGATGTAGATAGAAATGACCTTTTCGTCTATGTGGGATGTCAAATATGATACACATAAAATAGTCATGTCATTGTCATGTACTAAATGAATTTTACATTCCCTAGAACTTAGCAAATTTTACATTGCCTAGAATGAAGCCGATAGGAAAACGGGTTTTCTGTATTAGACACATGCTCATCCGTTATTTACGAACCTAGAACAGAAAGTGAGTCTGTGGCGCACGAATGAAATTGTACGACACGCGTATGTCAAAACAGACTGACGTACGCGAATCACAAAGATGTCATGGGCATTCTGCATTGGACAGTATTACTTTGCGGTTCGCGTACAGCAAAGTATATTTGCTGTACCCACAACCAGTGTGATACTTTCCAATCAATTAACAGTGAAGATAAGTACTAGTTTCCGTGCATGAATGCTTAAAAATATTTTCTTAATAGAGAAACATGAACTCGGAAACATGAAATCTGCTTCTTGTGATCTCACATATCATTTAGTGCGTAGAAAGAACTTACGCCAACAGTGTTCATCTCAAGGTTTGGCGTAGTTACAGAAGGTTATGGTTTAAGGCTAGTGAGCGCGTCCTTGCAAAGTTAAGTTTATTATTGCGGACGGATTGTTGTGTCGTTGAAAGCTGCAATAATACACATCACAGGACGCCGGTTTGGCACTGAAATACATTTATGCTCGTCAAAACAGTCAAAGAATCATTGCTTCTGAAAAGGAACGCAAGATAACGCTAAGAACTTCGGGGCTGAACGTGGCACAATAACAGCTGAAAACGAATTTGCATATCGTAAAACTTTTAGTAAACAAGTGTATCTGTTATAAAATAAGCATATTGCATTTGTCTCTAACAATTAGATATATCGCGTAGATGCTAAACATGAAAATAATTTTAATTGTCAGAAAGTAGATGATGAGCATTTTATGATAACAAACTGCTTATATTTTTAGATTAATTTAAAATTATTTATTATTCAATATAAGATAGTGATTGTAAACGTTTAACTCGAGAAAAAATAGTCGTTGCTACGTGTGTTAAGCTCAATATAATGGACTACAAACTTACTAATCAACAGTGATAACCATGAATAAGAAATCACAATGCAGTAAAATGTCAAAAATACTTTACAGTAATTACCACACACTACTTCTATTTGAGAGAATAACTATATTCTTATATTTCGACTAAACACTTCTACTAGATGTCTAATTCAATTAAAAAACAAGTATATTGATATCACAAACCCTTTTCAACAAACAATATTACTTTGCAAATCATTAACAAACAAAATCACTAGACAACCACTGGTCGGCTTCGTTCTTATTCGTAGAAAATAATTTTAATTGTCAGTAAGTAGTTAATACAGTACTTATTCGTAGACCTTTATTTACCCTCCATTTCCGTTATCTTTCTCGCCGTTTCTTCACCCTCCAACACCCTCTGTGTAGAATACAGTACAGAGCACTTACTTTTCATCATTCTACGTTGTTAACATACAAATGAGCTAATTTTTATTTAGCTCAGTTGTTCACAACCGGTCCTTGCAGACACGTGTTGGTTGTTGCGTGTCGATTAGGTATTGATCGCGCGCCCCGTTGCATCAGCCTGGCCGGGGGTATCTAATCCGGCTATCTGCGCGTACTATCGCGGGCAGTGGGAGGGGCAGGGGCGGGGGCAGGGGTGAGGGGAGGCGCCAGCGCTCCATTGAGGCGCCACTGCCAGCGGCTTCCTTGAACGGTGCGCCTCCCGCCGCCATCGATCGCCTTCTCCCGCCCAACCGGAAGTGGCTGTGGGTCACGGCGCCTCGCGGGCGGTGGGGGCGGCGTGAACGGGCCGCGTGTGGAAGGCGGTGAGTGAGGCAGCAACAATTTCAGGAACAGGTGACGAAGGAGGAAGAGCTCTGCAGTGTATGTCGGAACGATGGTGGTATTGGTGATAAAAGTAATGAAAGCTTACGGTTTGTGGTGAAAGGGATTTGAAAGTCAAACTAATTGAAATGATGGCAGGGTAGTGTCGGAGTAGGTAACGATGGTTGTCATCGTTAGGGCGTGTGGGGATGATCATATTACGAACGTGCATAACGAAGGTAGAGTTCGATATGTATAAGACGCATCGGTGCGTAAGACCCACCCCTTATTTAAAGGACTTCATTCTTTAATGTTATGTTTGTACTTGATTTTCATTTTCACGAAAGGAATGGGAATTGTTACCGGTGAAAAACAATGATCTTTTATTCATATTTCACCGGGAGTCTTTACGATATTTTTCTACTAATCATGGATAGACCGTACCTTTTCATAAATCTTCTACACCATGACGTTGACACAATGAAATTGTCACTATTTTTTCTTATTGCAATACTTTTAGCTTGTGGAATAAACAGTTTTCTAAAAACACAAATTCCTGTTTTTCATTGTAGAAAAATTTGATTTTTGTAATGCTATATACTAAACATTCAACAGTTACAAAAATTCCCGTCCGTTCTATAAGACGCCTCTTGTTTTTTGACGAGATACTGAAGGAAAAAAGTGCGTCTTATACACCGGCAAATACGGCACATATGTCATGTGGTAGCTAGGGCAAGGTTGTTCAGTTGGCGAGGGAAGTGAAGAAGGAACAGGAGAACTTTTAGGAAAAGTTTGTTTCCACGGTTTGAGTGAAAATGCGTACTAAGTACTTTGAAACAAAAAAGTATATTTTAAAGGTGTAATTAAGAGGTTGCTATGAAGATGCGATTTAAAAAAACTGAAAAGGAAGTAGCATCATTTGTATTTATGATACCTGGAGAAGACACTAAAAAAGAAAAAGCTTAATTCACATGAAAGAGAACACATAATGGATAGAGAGTAACAGCACCCTGTAGACGAGGGCAAGAGTCACGAAGTCACAGACTTCATGGCGCCAAGCTGCAAACTCAACCCACATACTAAATTGAGGAAGGGCGATGACACAAACAGTACTATAATGACATGCACCAACATTGCAAACTAACCGTTTCGAACGCCACTGCCCTTTCTCAGCGATGGAATTGGGCCGTAATGATTAACGTGATTTTTCCACTACGCACTTTCGCTCAGGAAGTTTCGAGAAAATTATTTGCGTCATGGAGAGCACTGAAATGACAAAAAATGCGACAGGAAGTCGTTGGATCGAAGGATAGAATAAAAAATAAATGAGAAAACTATTAAGGAATCCACAAAACCAAAGACGTTCAAGAAAGGAGTAAAATGACAAAAATTAAGAGCTGAGGATACGGAGTATCAGATTGCTTTGATCGAGAAAAGACAAATTGCGAGAAAATAGAGATGTAGGTAGTACGCGATGATAATAAAGTCGATTATCGTATTAGATTTCGAAAGGAGAAATAAGTACATTTCACTTATAAGGGAGTGGCTTGTTCCAGATTGAAACATCGGAAGCCTGTAGAAGGATAACGGATGTTGTAGTAAATAAAGAAGGACGAATTTGGTTAGAACTGAAAGATAGACATACGGACGAATATGAAAATTGATGGTAGGATGTAATCTGGTTTTTATGAAGATAAGCTGAATTGTACAACTAAGTAAACTGAATAAAAAAATGGCACGGCATTACTACTCTATGAAGTAATGAATCTCTGAAAAGCAATAGAATTGTTATTGACTTTACCATAAATAGAGGTAGAATTGATGGGGAAGCAGACCATTAAATTCTTCTCTTAAGCATAAATAATTAATTTAAAATTCTTTAATACTTGATTTTACGACGTAGGATTACTGTTTTTTTGTTTTGTTTTTTGTTTTCTTGCAAGGAAAGTTGGATTAATAATATCCATTGTCCTTCCCAAAACATGCATCACTCCGATACAAAACCTGATCTCTTTGAGTCTTAATAGTAAGAAGACAGTACGCATGAGAGAGATGTATGTTAAGGAAGGGAAAGAAAACCAAAATATTTTACAAACACAGCCACGTTTTTATGTCGTAAATCCGTTTCATGACATCTCTGAAATTTGTCAAAGACTGAAGAAAGTCCTAGTGATTCCCATCAGTCTGAAATTATCCGAGGACCAATCAAGACGTGTGACATTTGTTCTATTTGTAAGGAGGTAATAAGATAACGAGAAGTACGTTGAAGAGAATTGGACAGAGAAATTCGGCGAGAGCGCGCCCAAATACTGAGAGTAGCGAGAGTTTCGTGGATGGGTAGAGACTGGCGCAACGACTTCGGCGCGGAGTGCCGACGCGGGATCGCAGGTCGAATGTATTTCACTGGTAATGTATCTGTTCCTCTTCTTTGGCTCCACAGCCCGCTACAGGCCTTGGCCGACCAGCGGTGACCCAGCCTCTCGGTCGCGGGAGAAGGGGTTCGTGTAGTCACCACGAACACATCCCTTCACTGTGTGTACTGGTCTTCATAACCTTAGGATGGGCTTTTTCATCGTCACATAGTAATAGATACTGGGACATTTGTAAGGAAAGCGCTCAGGTATAATTTGTCTCGGCCAGAAATCGAACCCGAGGTTGCGCCGTGGAAATCGAGCAGGTTAACCACCGAGCCACCGAGGGAAGCGGTAATGTAACTACCATCGAAATGGTAGCACTGTTATTTTCTATTCCGTAAATCTACCATGAAATTGCTAACTTCGTTTCCCTCCAACTGAAAGTCGAACGAATGGTTTTCCTTCTCTCTAAATTTGTATCGCTCTGGTTGCACTCCAACACATGTTCCATTGGGAACATATGATTGTAAGAGTAAAACGTATGAAGCTTCAATGGTAGCGAGAAGTCAGTTGCCGCAATGAATCGGACGGCGAAATTCGGCGGAAGCACACCCAAACACAGAAAGTAGAGCGTGCTTGAGAGCGGGGTGGCGGCGGTCTCCGCCGGCGCGGGGGGGGGGGGGGGAGCGGGGGATCGCGTGCCGCGGTCTGGCGCACGCAGGCCGCCTCCCCTCCCCCGCCCCCGCCCCCACCCCTGTCTTCGGCGGCGGCGGCGCCACAGCGCGCCCTAGGCCATTCCCCGGAGCGGCGCGCGCCGGGTCGGCCGCTGCCGCCGCCGCCGCGCAATGCCCGCCGCACCGCCCACGCCGCCGCCGCCACCGCCCACGCCGCCGCCCGCGTCGCCCACGCCGCCGCCGCGGACCCCGCGCTCCCTCGCCGCCGCCGTTGCCGCCGCCTGGACGGTAGGAGCGCTCGCACGCTGAGCACGCGCGCACGGTGGCACCCCGAGCGGCCCACGCACAGGCAAGCCTGGCTAGCGAACCGCGCTCGCCAGTGAGTGGGGCACTTTAAGCCGCCCTGTCACGAGCGAGCCGGGCTTGCCGCGCTTTCAACGCTCCGGCAGTGTTACATGCTTCGTTACTCGCACAATGGAGCGCAGTAGTTTTGCAGCCGGAGAGACGCCGACTCGTGAGTCTGGCTTGCCCGTGTCTGGGTCGTATAAAATTATTGTTTTCCCAAACGTGGCTCATTTCTGACTGCCGCTTCTCATATTAAGTTCTAAGTCTGTCGCCGCAGCTTCTTGCAAGGGGAAATGAATCATGAGAGATCGAGCCTGTCTCGCGGGTCGGACTTGCCGGTGTAGGCCTACCTCAACAGGGCATAGCGTAAAGGGTCTTGTGACAATCGCCATTCCTTGTGTCAGTCATCCTTGGGAAAATGAAGGCTGCCGTTGTCAAAGGTGGAAAAGGCAAAGGTACTACTAGCTCTTCATTGAGAAAATAATGTTTAGTTTAATATTTATTGTTCAAGCGGTAAAATCATGAAGGTATTATGTGTTTGATAATGTGATTGAGATTTTACAAAAATCCCTGAAAATATTGCATTACAGCGTATGTGTTCTGTTAATCAAGTTATATCTTTGACTCTTCAGCCTTTGAGAATTCAGTTATTCTTAATATTTATGGTCAGTACATCTGGAGTAGCTATGTTGACGGCTTAGAATAAATTATATGCGCAGAATAGTTCGTTTTACTTTGGGAAACTTTAACCTAGGATTGTTCGCCTTACCTTGAAGCGCTTTTCGATACAATGTTTTTGCTTGTCAAATACTTTGCAATCAATTCAATAATTTATTTAAATTTCTTGGTAATAGTAACATTGACGAGAATGAACTCTCACTCGTATGATGATAATTAACATAATAATTACTATGTAATAAGTGTGTCGAACATAATGCTAATGAACTATTAACAGTGTATTTAAATATTCGGAATAGATCGTGATGGTGTTTTCAGTTCAGTTAATAATGCTGACTGGAAAGACAAAAGCACAAACTACCATAGTAGTTTTACCACTACTATTTATCATCAGTCACCCTGATGATTGATTCTTCATGCTCACGGTAGGGAGGGGAATTATAGGGAGTAATAGATTCATCAAAAATGCATTTCCTTGGTGAATTATGTCTGAGAGACATGTCACGCTTTATCCAGATATGAGGAGATCATAAATACACTTGTTCCTCACCTGACCAGCGCGATTTTAAGAGTCTAACCTCTGTACGCCGGCCTCGCAAATGCGGACAGCGGCTGCGTGCCTGCCCGCGTAAGGCAACTCACGGCTGCTTGGATGAGGTCATGAGTGGTTCAGCACTTCTCTTATTTCTGCATCCCGCTTCTTAAATTATTCATTTCGTTTTGCGATCGTGTTTACATTGATGTCAGCATGAGATACTAAATGTAATCTAAATTCCAGTGTACGCTTAACTAGAACATAAATCTACGTTTCATTGCATTGTGATGACATAAAGATAATCAAATATACCTGTATTCAGATTCTAGTTCTTTTTTTTCTGTGAGATATAAGTCAAATGTTAACTTCTAATTACTTAACTTGATTGTCGTATTTCTGTCGTGGCGAATGTTTGAGGACATATTTCAATAAACGAATCTATATTTTGGACAAACGTACCTGTTATCTTCGAATGTATGAGTATTTGTGTGGAATCGATTTTTCGAGAGTTAATTCTGCACCTTTGTTAAGTATCCCCCTTCAGGTAAACAGTTAACTATGTTTTCCTAATTCCATTCGTCAGGTTTTCTATAGAGTATTCCATGTGCACTGATAATTGCAATCTCTTGGAAGTGAGGCCTTGTAATACTTTTCGTGCCTCGTCATACCATGTTCGACCGGAGCTGAAGTAGGTCACCGCGCGGAGCAGTCTCCAATATGTTTATGGGCTGCGCTTTGTTTTCTGCGTCTTTCTTGAGTATCTTTTGTCTGGAAGTGCAATGGTCAACTGTTACATGCCTTCATTTTATTTCTTTGATGGTTAGTAGTGTACCATTCGTCTTATTCGGCTTAAAAGTTATTTATATACCTTCTAAATTCTATTCATGGGGGCAATGTGAACCAACGTTCTATGTTTAACTTTATTTTCTGTTCTGTTAGATTTTTATACATTAATATTTTTAACATTTTTACATTAATTGTTTAATATTTTCTATTAGTTAGTCTGCAGTCTTGCTTTGTAATGTTTCCGAAACATAAATTCAACACTCTGTGTTTCAGTATAATATTATCGGGATTTAAAGAAAGCATGCGAATATGGATCTGTAATCACCTTGTACTGTTGGAGGGGAGGCATTGAAAAATGGGTGATATGGGGTATCACTCCCATATATTTATTATGAAATGCATAAATTGAAATGTCAGCTCAGTCATGAAAGGAAATCATATGAGAGAAAAAGAAATATTACACGTGGTTAAACAACTATTTTTCTTCGTCTGTAGAAATTAAAATAAAAATCAACTCTAGACCCATTAATAAGATCCTTCAATTTCTAGAGTTCTCTCCAACAAGGGCCTTATTCTTTGTAGATATTTAACATTCGCGTCGATCACTAATCTTGTTACGAAAATTTTGGTTCTTAAATATGTAACCACTATCACTTTTGCAATTAAGCAACCTACAAGCAGAAATTTGTGTTTTTTTATTGAAGAAAAAAGTACATTCTCAAATCTGAAGTCACGATACCATACTTGATGCTTTGCTTTGCAACTTAGTGAAAACTTTTCTTTATTTCAAACGTAATTTGCAAACATGCGATAATAAACATCGAAAATAATATAGTCTACAAATCCCTATCTTTTCATCAATATTCTCGTTTTTTCCTTCTTATAGGGCAACTACGAAGGTACATCGTTTGGATTCAGCGTTTTTAAGAGTTCGTGCAACTCGAAATGTTTCTTAATGGTCTTGCTCTCTCCCGCAGAATATCGAAAATAAAGAGACAAAGAGACCCTTATATTACGTAATACATGAGGGAATACTGTTTTGGGGGTTCACTGATACCGAAAAAGTGTTCTTTTTCAAACCGGCTGTCCATCTGCCTGTCCGTCTGGTGTATGAGAAAACATTAGCGCCTAAACTATGCGTAAGATTTTTTCAAACTGAATAAACCGCTGTAGATATGGCCTGAGTCGTAGCTCTGCGATTTTGAAAAATATTCATTAATTTTTGGGGGTAATTTACATGAAGCTTCTAGGACATTTTCGATTTTTTTTAAAAAACGGCTGCAAATTTTTTCTTTAAATTTCTTTTAAGAGTATATAAAAATACAATTATTAAGGTGGCGTAGGTCTTATTTTCACTGTTTTTCACTGTTAACTCTGAATTTTTGAAAATTGGAAAAGTTAGAATTTTTCGGCAACTTCCTACAACTACACTATTGAAGATAGAGATTTTTCCTTCAAATAAAATTTGTACTCCATAATTAGTACTTTCATTTCGGTCATGCACAATTTTTTTAGAAACATTTAGTCGTTTTCGGGTGGTATTGCATGTAACATGTGCAAAATAAAAAAATAACAAATACAAGATTTTCTCAAAAACAGCACCAATTTTTTCTTTAAACTTATGGTGGGGATAGTGCTAAAAACACGTTATATGATGACATAAACGTCAAATATTCGTTTGATTTTTCAAAAATTACAAAATGTAATTTTTTGACTTCTCTCTCACGTTGGTAATATTTGCATTAGTGGCGATTTGTTAATATTATTGTATTTATGAGTATACGTGTTTTAAATAATGTCAAATAAACTGTTCCCGAAAAGTAAACAGCTTTCTGTGAAAATGTGCGCAAAATTCCGCATTTTCAGAAACACTGGATTACCATTTTCACAAAAATGGCTCCAAATTTTGTTTTGAACCTTTTCCAACAGATAGTACCGAATGCATTGATTAATATGAGGGATAAAGTTAATTTTCATGTATTCTTTTATTTTTGTAAATACACAAATGTAATTTTTTAAATATCATTAACGCCGTTAATATGCATATTTTCAGTAATTTGTAAACATTATTGCATTTGTGAGTTAAAGTGCTTTAAAGGACTTCAAATAAAGTTTTTCGAAAACTCAAAATTTTTCTGTGAAAAAGATCTTCAAATTTCGTATTTACAGTAAGGTTTAAACGCCATTTTTTAAAAAAGTCTCTAAAACGTTTTTATGAAAATTGCGATTTTGGACGAGTTTTGACTCTTCCTCAATATTCTTGAAGTAATATTTCGGTTTTACTATTAGTAAACCGAAAAGTTGAGAAAATATAAAAAAAATGTAGTTTGGGTGGCGATAGATGGCAGCTGACAAGAGGATACTGCAAGACCATAAAGCTAGTCCACACCGTAGAAATTAGAATATTTTACTACGTTAAAGTCTGTAACCCCTATAGTTTACTGATACTGTATTGGTTGTTGTTGCTTTCGATACGGACCTCCATATACACTGCATAATATACCTGGATTGATAGGACCGTGGTGACGAGGGAAATATGAAAACAGTTGAATGGTGTTACATATTCTCTTATGGAGGGCATTACGAGAGACAATTATGAGAGAGAATTGTGAGAAATAATTATGAGAGGGAATTATAGAAAGGAAATATGCATAGGCAAACCGAGTGAAGTTAACTTCTACTTAGTAAGTAAATCTGCATCAATAAAATTACGTAAAAAATAAAATCATGTATGTATCGCTGGCGTTAACTGATTCTAATGATCCCGGGGTACAAAAAGGTCTCGGTTCAAAGGCCCTCGGACTGATTGTCGCCGCTCTATCATTAGAATCCTTACCCCTTGTCCCATAAGACACCGCTTTTCCCGTTTGCGAGAGCAACATATCGATATAAAATGACATAAATTTAAAACACATACATTTAATTACAGCCCTAAAGTAGGCCACAAAAATGGCGAAAACGTTGACATTATAAAAAAACTGACTTATATTGACCTAACCTCACGATTATCTACATTATAATTATCTAAATTAAAATAATAAAATGTGAATTTTAAACAATCAATTATTCACATTTAAGCAAATAGAGCTACAAGGGGGCCATACAGACCTGTTCTGTACCATCTCCTAAGCGTTAATCCTAAGAGCAATAAATACGCTTGGGGTAGTCATACTCTTATCGGTCCTGATGCACCGCGCTTGTGTTTAACGAAGTAACTTTCACCTTTACAAGCTTAACAATTTTAACCGTGTGTGGATAATTTTCACTCGCGATGGGGTTCACTACACTTGGCCTCAAGTCCGTGTGGAAGAGCGTCAGGGGACGCGACTGAGCGTTTCTCCTTGCGCGATGTCTCGTTTTCCCTGACAACCAATGTCTTTCACGTTGATCGGAGCACCGGGAGCGGTAGCTCAGTGCATCGACTGATGTTACTGCAGCGCCTCTGACCGGGAGCTCCTAGGTTACACTCCCCACGGCGGAAGGATTTTCGACACTAGCTTTGCAGCTAGGTCGAATTCAGTCGCTGTCTGGAGGAGAATTCTTGCGGCCGGCTGCTCTGATCGGTAGTTTTCCGTGGTTTCTCCGATCAACACCAGGCGAATGCCGGAGCAGTACCCTACCAAACGGGCCACGGACCGCGCGCGATCTGTCCTTCCTCTTCCTTGTCCTCTCCTCTCCCCTTACACACACACTTACACTAACATGCACTACACTACCACATATTTCGGGAGACCGGTCGAGAGCTTAGAGCTTGTCCCGGCTGGGGCGGTGCCCTGCTGGTGGGAGAGACCCCCTCTAGCCGACAGATCTCGCCATCCAGCGGGGGAAGATCATCACCATCTCCGGAGAGAGAAACATGCACTACACTTACGGCACTAATGACCAAAGCAGTTGACGTGCCCGGAAACACGAAAAAATCAATCAATGGGAGCGTGTACTGGTAAAGTCGAGACCGTACTCAACATTTTCAGCGAATCGTATTAATGTCACTCATCTCTGACGTGTACGGGATTTTTTTTATGCATACCTCTCCGTAGATTCTTTATCACTACTTATTTATTTTTGGATCCCTACTTCCGCGACGAAATCATGAGATCCGGTTGTCCGCCTCCGTGGGTCTCCCCGTTCGTGAGCAGGCTCGTCTCCTTCACGGGCGCGCGGAGGCTGAGAGCGCGCACGACCGTGGCACGTGCGGAGGGACGCCGCCACCAGAGATCGGCGACCGCTGCGGGTCCGTCGGGAAGCCTCGCTCGCCGCCGCCGCCGCGCGGTTTCACAACGTTCAATTAGCTGCGCAGCTGACGCCTCGCGCGCCCCTCCCACACCCCCTCCCCCGCCCGCCCCCTCCCCCCGCCTCCGCCCCGCCCCGCCACGCCCCGCCACGCTCCGCCCCCGCCACGCCTCGTCCCCCCCCCCACGCCCCCCCCGCCCCGCACCCGCACGCATGCGCCACCGCCCGAATTGGTCGTGATTTGCCGGCAGCGCTCCCGCTCGCCGCTCATGATTCACGAGTTCTTTGCCTTTGCGAGTGCGGATGGGCGCAACAAAAAAGCGCGTATGCTTCACGGAAAGTTTGGTTTCGTCTACATAATGTACGAGATATGTAGGATGCTTTCGTTGATTGATTGATTTTTTCGTGTTTCCGGGCGCGTCAACTACTTCGGTCATTAGTCCCGTTAGTGTAGTGCATGTTTTTTTCTCGGGAGATGGCGGTGATCTTCCCCCGCTGGATGGCGAGATCCGGCGCCGACCTACCGTCGGCTAGTGGGGTTTCCCCCTAACCAGGACTCTCCCACTAACGGGGCACCGCCCCAGTCGGGACAAGCTCTAAGCTCCCGACCGGTCTCCCGGAATATGTAGTAGTGTAGTGCATGTTAGTGTAAGTGTGTGTGTAAGGGGAGAGGATAGGACAAGGAAGAGGAAGGACAGATCGCGCGCGGTCCGTGGCCCGTTTGTTAGGGTTCTGCTCCGGCATTCGCCTGGTAGGATGCTTTGGAATGTAGTTCCGAGTCTGTAGCGAAAGTTCTGTGCGCACGGAAGTTCGAGTTGGAGTCTCGTGAGTAGCGTTCGTAGTTGCGAGATTCGTCGATGAAGATGTCAGGTTCGTGTCAAGAGTGGCTCCATGATTGAACGTTGAGAACCATGGGCCTCTCTTGAAAATGTTCAGAAGTAAATCAGACTTAAATAGTAATTACAAGTATAGTGAAAAATGATATATTATTAGTGAACTTATTTAAAATATTTTTGATTTTTTTTAAAGATCTTTAAGTTGTTTTTAGAGTGGATACAGTTGTCGTCTCTACAGCCTCTCCTCCGTGCTAACGACCGCATACTCACGTCACAAACGTGAAAGTTAGAAGACTGTTTCTACTCTGCTTGACAGGGAAGCAGGAAGAACGAGTAGTGGGAGACTCCGAAATGTATCCGCAATAGAAGTTTTCCAATGGAACCTTGTACGCTTGAAAATTCTTCAATAAATGGGAAATGGGCCATGTCAGGAAGAGAATTAACCTAAATCTCAGACCTGAAGACGGTAAAAGAGACTGGAAACCACCATTTGGAGAAAGTCGGGGGTATTTAGAATTGCCTAGAAAACTTCGGATAGTGTCAGAGAATTTATTGCTTGTCAGAGAAATATTTTTAAAATACATAATTAAACAATATATACAAATTTCGGTTATTAAGTTGTATTGTTTATATTTCATAAGAGTTAATTCAGGTAACGTTAAATTATTTCCTATTTTCATATTTTACACAGTAAAAGAATACACCCATCACATTTAAATACTGAAATATTTCAATGACTCTCTATGTATTTTTCTTCAACATCAATCTTTCTTTATTTTATCTACAAAAAACAATATATAATGCCCATTCCAAAATTAAAATACATAAATTTAAAAAAATTTGAATCAAATCGCACAATTATTTTCAAATTTGCGTCAGGGGAAAGCATGCATCTTTCCAGGGAAATTAATGTAAAAGACGGGGAATTTCGTTGCTGGGAATAGGTGGCCACCCTGTCGGTGCGCAGCGCTGGCGCGTGAATACTTCATGTGGTGCCCTGGGCAACGGGGGCGGCGGCGGCGCGGTCGTGAATAGAGGCGGGCGACTCGCGCACCTGTGCTCTCAGCCGCCCCACCCCCGCCGCCGACCCGCCCGCATTCGCTGTGCGCTCTCTTCCGGCTCTCTGTCGGGGTCGTAACTCCGCGGAAGCTTCGTCGAGATGACACCGGAGCACATGAAGCCGCTCCGAAAGCGCTCGGCTCCTGCGCGCTCAGGAGACGAGTCGGTTGGACCTGCGCGGGCCTGGCATGTCGCGGGTTGAACCGCATCAAACACACACACGCTCTGGGTTGTGCACGACCAAGTGTTAGACGTTTGTTAGACCTTCAAAAGAACTATTTTTCTCCTCCGTAGATCTAACAAAAATTGGGACGTTTATGCGCAAATACCCGCAGGGGACCATCAAAACCATTCATTTCTGGAATGACGAAAAAACAAAAAGTGAGCTTCGTCTTAAAAACAAAGGATTTCTTTCAAAGGCGAAGCTCACGTGTTTTTCGTGCCGTTTTTTTCAGTTCAGTTTATCCGTGAGGTTGAGAAGTCATGTTAGAATTAACTCATTCAGATAAAACGGTGGAATGCCCTGCATGTTTCTCAAACGGGTTACACAAGCCACCCTTTGTAGGAGTTATTTACGCTCGCACTTAACAGTTTAGAGAATGAAAGTATTGGAATCGATTCATCAATACATTCTCCAATTTTCGATCGTGAAACCCCTGTTAAAGGTAATTTTCAGCTGTAATTTCGCGAACACGTTAGAATTACGATTTATTAGTGCTGGTTCAATGATGGTTCAGATTGGCGAAGGTGGGGAGGAAATACATGCAGTTTGGAACCCAAAAATTGGGATGATTGCGTGGATGGATATGTGTCACAAAATTTAATTTGGGGAATGAGAACTTTCCATAACGTCCCTGTGACTTTTCGAAAAATTTCTGAAAATTGACTGGAAAGTTTCTCTTTACGTTTTTTGCGCAAATAGAAGAAAGCGCAATCAATCATTTTTTAATTTGGAAAAGTTCTGATTTTTATTAAAACTGTTTTTTGAGAATTGCAAAAGTTCAAATGTTTTTCGAACGTGTCCTGTATCTCAAAAAATAACCTTTCGCATATTTATTTTTTTCAATTGAATTTATTCCTTTGATTTAGATCTTCGAATGATGTTATAAACAATTTTAAAAAATGCAAGTATTTGTTGTGTTATCTTGACATAAATTGTGACATTGTTCAAAAATTTCTTAAATGTAAGGCATTGGGGTGATGTTAGTGTCCAGAGGGATGGAAGGCGCACTGAACATAAAATACAGTTGGAAATACCCTACGCAAGCTCCGGAAGCTTCAGGAAGAGTACGAAATCTGGTGTCTTACTATTAACATCCAAAAGACGGAATATATGGTAGGAGGTGATAAAGGATATGAGGACCTCGACATAGAAACTGACAACGTCAAACAACGACACGTTGATCCAAAATTAATGACACGTCGTGTCAATAATTTTCTTTAAAAATAATTCCCTTTGATATATATTTTGAAATATATCAATTGTGAGCAAGCTGGCTTTCCTTGTATCCTTTGATTTGAAGTTCTTCTCGTTTACACGGGATACAACTCATGGAGATGGTAATTAAAAATAACTAAAGTGTCATTTACTGGTTGATAAAGAATATTGAAATAAATTGACAAATATGGAACGTAATTTCACTCATTCTTGGTGTTTCTTTCTCAACTAAATTCGCGTTTCCTATTTTTTATTCGCCTTTAAAAGTTTTATACACTTTTACTCTTTTAGTGTGCATCATCCTTTCAAGGAATCTAAGAATGTCAACTTGTGCTAACTAGGGCACAGAAGCGGATACACGCCATTTTACTATATCAATGTGGAAGAGCGACCTTTCTTAAAAAGTAAAATTTTGTAAAATAGATACCTTGTTGCTTTGCAAGTGTAAAGTTCAGTAAAAAAGCGTTATGTTCCACTTTATAACATTTTATTCTCCCAAAGTTATGCAACACATGTTCAGTGCGCGAGTATAATCCACATGTTCCCTGCAAGTCTCTCGGGCGCGATGCGTCTCCCTCCCTGCAGTCGCCGCCTCTGCCTGTGGCGCGGTGCAGATGCTGCTTCCGCCCGCTTCCGTACGCCACTAGCACCCCCCCCCCCCGGTTGGGCCGCCTGTAGATGAGGCGACCAACTCGCTCACTCGCACGGAGTCGCCTCTCGTCGCTTCCCACGGGCAGGATTCGTACGCGGGCCTCATCGGCCCGTCGCGTCGCGGTGCGGTCTCCCAGCGCCTCTCGGAAGCTCACTGCTCTGTGTTCCAAGGCTGCTAGTTGACTGCTGGCTGCCGATTGCGTCCGGCCCATTCCGCGCGGCTGACTATGACTGCCTCCCGTGTTGACTGCAGCGCTCACTGCCGAGCTGACTCCTGAACTGACTGCCTGCCAGCCCTTGCAGCTTCCTTTCGTAGTGATAATGACTAATGCACACCGGTGACTCCCATCTATGGATGCGACATCGATGTATTGAATCCGATGTTTTTAGAACATCGATGTTTTGTGTTCAAGGTTTTTAAGTTTTCTATGTTTTGTTCATAAATGAAACATTTTCATAACCACAATTTTGTAAACGTTAAAACAAGAAATAATAATGAACTTAGTACTCCTTTCACCGGGCACACTATCCCTCGCCCGGGAAATGATCCTCATGTCCTCCTCCATTTCCTTCCTCTTTCATCGTATTTTTTACATGGAGAGGCTTTGTGCAGCTTTATTTTCAGTAAAATTTTAATTATAAATTAATATAGGCAGATACTTGTACTGTCTAATTAAATTTTGTTGCGCAAAATTTGATGTTGGAGATTACTAAACCAGCGTTAAACCATCGATGTTTAAAAATCGATGTTTTTGGATCAATGTATTATTAACTTCGATGTTTTAATTTTTGAACATTGATGGTTGGTTGGTTGGTTGTTCGTGATTCCGGGTGTGTCAACTACTGAGTTCATTAGTCCCGTACGTGTAGTGCATGTTTTTCCTCGGGAGATGGCGGTGATCTTCCCCGCTGGATGGCGACATCTCACACCGAACTACCGTCGGCTAGCGGGTTTCCCCCAACCACGCATCTTCTCGCAACGGGACACCGACCCAGCCGGAACAAGCGCTAAGTTCCCGACCGGTCTCCCGGCATGTGTTTTAGTGCATATTACTGTAAGTGTAAGGGCTGAGGATAGGATAAGGAGGAGGAAGGAAAGATCGCGCGCGGTCCGTGGCCTGCTTGTTAGGGTACTGCTCCTGCATTCGTCTGGTGTTAATCGGAGAAACCACGGAAAACTACCGATCACAGCAGCCGGCCGCTAGAATTCTCCAGGCAACGACTGAATTCGACCTGGCTGACAAGCTAGTTTTGAAAAATTCGGCCACCGTCGGGACCGTAGGACCTCCCGGTCAGAGGCGCTGCAGTGACATCAGTAGATGCATTGAGCCACCTCTCCTGTTCATCGATGTTTGGCAACATCGATGTTTCGTTGTCGATGCCGTATCACTAGTCCCTCCTGCCTTAGGTTCCGGAGGCTGCCCACCTCGAAGCGGCGAGCCCCGAAGCGCGCGCCGCCACGCCGCGTGCGCGCCAGTTCAAATGGCGCCGAGCAGACAAGTCGCAAGAACGTGTGCTAATACGGTTTGTGTCATACCATGTCATACAATTCAGAAGCGTAATGGATTGTCCCTATGTCATCTCACCCGAAGAGGGGTGTTTAAAGAAACAAGACACGAGTAGACACAAATAGATTTTAATTGGCTTTTCTTAATATAACGCAAAGAGTTTAATTGCATGTTGCTAGATACCATTGAAGTCTTAATCAATCAAACAATTGTGTATAAAGTCAGCCAAACAGAATGTCTCACGCTACGACTCTCTTCTTCGACATAGATAAAACTACATCAAATAAATTGTACTAATATTCTGAAAAAATTGCCTTACAAAGTTGAATTTTAGAAGTCCGAGATTGGTCGTGTAAAATAGCTGCGTAATAAATGCATTACTTTACTTAGCGCTTACAGAGCTTATAGCGGAAATATTCACCATTTCACCATTTTTGTCAATTTTCTGATTGGAGAGTATGCGTTTAAGAGATCTGAAAAGCATCTAATTGCAAGCCGACAATCGGTACATAAGGTCGATCAGCGAAAACCTTTAAGAAATTTCTTAAAGGAAAAGTTAATGGTGCTTTCCATTTCTACAGTGAATCGCATTTTTTCCGCTCTTCCAAGCTGAAGCTACTTTCTTACAATTGGACGTCCGGTCTCCGCCTGTGTAATGCTGTGGGCCCTGAGATAGTAGGCGTGAGGCGGGGCGGGTTGGGTGGGACAGAGGCGAGTGGGTCGGAGGGGGAGAGGGAAAGCTGTCGACGAAGGTGTGTGGGCGGGGTGGAGGGAACAGGGCGTGGCGGAGGAGGTGCCGCGCAGGGCGGGGCGGGATGGATTGGGGTGGAGCGGAGGAGGGGGATGTGACGGGCAGGGCGGGGCGGGGTGGAGCGGAGGAGGGAAATGTGCCTGGCAGGGCGGGGCGGGGCAGAATGGGGTGGAGCGGAGGAGGGGGATGTGATGGGCAGGGCGGGGCGGGGTGGAGCGGAGGAGGGGGCGGCCCCGAGCAGGGCAGGAGTGGAAAGGGTGGGGCGGATGAGGGCACGTGCTGGGCTTTGCGGGGCGTTGCGGGGCGGGGACGAGCTGACCTATAATGGGCGGTGCACCTGCAGGGTCTGCGATCGCCACACGAGCTGGCCTGCACGAGCTCATCATTCATTCCCGCCCCCGCACTCCCCCTTCGCATTCCTGCCTTCACGTCCGCCCTTCGCGCAGGACAGCTCTCTCGCCCTACAGTTGCCCTTGCAAGAGGGTGGAGCCTTCGAAGGGCGTTGGCCAATTTTCAGTGGACCATTACCCTTATAATGATGTCAAATATAAATATTTATCGCAGTGCCCAAAGGTAGATCGTGTTTTTCTACGTTTCTACCTGCCCTCATAATATAGGATCGTATTTTCATGATTGGAACGCCAACTTTCAGTTTGGATGTGATTTATCTGGAATAAAGTTATTATGTCTTTCTAGACCTTGTCTAACTTAAAACATGTTTTAATTATCATGTTTTCCTCACAACTTAAAATGTCTTCCTTAAAGTAAAGCAGTAATTAGTGACGCCATGTCAATATTACACTACGCCAAGTTAATATTACACAACGCCACATTGTACGACACGCACATCAGTAGAAACTTCATTACTTTCCATCGTTCTCGCATAATTATAACATATCTATCCGCTCATTTACATTTGTTATTTATTGTTGAATCTGTTTGTAATAATTTGAAAACAATGCAAGAGGCAATTGGCCTCTTAAAATCCGACCATTTCAGCTTACTCCTCTAATATCGTCATCTCCCTCTTTTCATATCGGCCACTGGGGTTCAAAATATGAAGATGAATAAAATGTGAATCTTAGAACAAGGTCTAAGATCTAACTAACTCTACATAGAAGCAACTGAAACAACCTGTGACCTGGTATAAGCTATATCTTAATAATTATAATATTGACATCAATTCCTGACTTGGGTTGGACAAATTGGACATTCCGTACTCTCCACCTTCTTTTTATTCAGTCTCTTCGAGCCATAAACGAGCCTTCGAGTTTTAGAAAAATACCATTTCGAAATATTCATATTAAAAAGACGTACTCGACATTGTTGATATATAAAAATGCTTTGATTTTTTGGTTTCAATAACGTAGTAAGGCCCGGTATGTGCTTTATCTGCAAAAACACTCCGTAGCATGCGCATAGTGAGTAGTTTTGAAGCTTAACTTCGCTAGTACACGCAGGAGCCCGATGTGGTCAGCATCAGCATGTCCGTTTGTTTCGCCAAAAGTAATTTTTTAACGGTTTACTGTTTCCGTAAATTTCGCTTTCTCACATTCTGTGAATTGATTGTTTTAAAAAGTGAGGGCATCTTTCTTTTGTGTTTTCACTCTCCCGTATGGCCAACCCGGTTTTTGTAAGGCGCTTGTTTATTAGGTAAAATGTTCTTATGTACATTTTAAATATAATGAATAAATGGTACGAATGCTCATCTAATTTAAATTTAAGACTGCCTTCCGTATTTGCTGAATATTTTTCAAGGGTTTCCAGTCTTCTCGATTTCATTATATTGTTCTTACCTCGCGTGCTATCTTCCCCGTTGTGTGAATAAACCCAGAGCTGAGATGGAGATCCCAAATGCTGAGATGGCCCCTTGTGTTGCTTCTGGACATAAATGTAACTTCATTATTTGTGCACGTCAAGTAGAATTCAGTGGGAAGTATAGTTATTCAAATAGTCGTTTCCATGTTGTCGCGGCAGGAAGTATTATTCGGAAGGACAACATGGATAAGAGCCAAAATTTATTGCTTATTTATCCTTTAAAATAGATTTTATTACATGGGAGTTTTTTTATTCAAAATTCAAGTAGTGTATGACTGAGTGTAGGAATTACAGAATTTTGAAAATGTGCACACAATTCACTTCTCCCCATAGCACGTCATACGCAGTTTGAACTGTTTTTTGACGTAAAATAAATAAATAAATAAATAAATAAAAAAATAAACCAGAGGCGCACGTTATTGTTGCGCCGCGCTGCCCCACCACAGCGCCTGCTACACGTGTTACTCCCACACCCACAGCGCCTGCTCCCGTCGCCGCGCCGCCCTCTGCGGGTGCGTTGGCGAAAATCGATGGCCTCGGCAGCCACGCCGCGTCGCGGTTTCCCTTCCTCCTCCACCTCCCCCCACCCCATCGTCCGCCGCGCGGTGCCACCATCCCGCATGCAGGCCCCCGCCCCTCAAACGACCCTGGAAAGGATCTGCGGAACTCACCGCTAAACCGCCCGCCAAAGAGCGCGGGAAACCTCCCACATGCCCGTTCACCAAATCGCTTGCTGTGGGTTCCCGAATTGGGAGTAAAATCGTGTGAAAAAACACTCGACAAACCCGCCTTCAGACTACTCGATCGTCTGCCGCCAAACTATTCTCTAACCACCCACCGTACTAATTGCCAAACTGTTTGGCGCCCCTTCCACAAAACAGCGGCGAAATTGCCCAGCAACTTATCTCAAACTGATGGGAAAATGGTGCGCTTGCCACTGGCAATCTGATTTTCCTCTACCCGTAAAACTCATTAACTAACTGCCCGTCGAATTATCCAGATAACACACCACCCAGACGCCAGTTCCTAGATCAACCAATCCAAAACCATCGAAATCACAGTAGCGTAAAGGTAAGCAGATCTCCCCCAAAATTCCTCGTCGACAGTTCTAAAATCTTCAAATCGCTCGCTACACCAACCGCCAAGGAGCCCAGCAAACCATCTGCTAACATCGAATCAAACTGTAAGACAAACAACATCCTCAGCGAAACTTCCCGCAAAATCATTTACCAAGATCTTCACCAAATCGACCGTAAAACATCAGCAAAACAGTTCAGAAAGCCTTTGACGATCCTCATTGTCTGCCGAGTGTCCTTACAGTGGAAGTGAAATCATGCACATATTATTAAGTGAATCACCTTCTAACATTTGCATGCAATGGGAAATTCAATAGCATTGATGTTTTCATATTTGTTTAGGAAGGAGTTACGGTTTCCTCGTTTAGAACTTTTAAAGAACGTGCCTTACCTCTAAGTGTTTTAGTTTCGTTAGGTGTCTTGCAGCTAGAGTTGCTCACTAACCCGTTTCAATTATATTTTAGTATTTGTCGTTGTGGAAAGTTACACAATCGAATCAACATAGTGAATGTTGAGCTAGTTTTTCAAAAATAAGGACGAGGCCATATTGTATCCTCGCAAAAAAGACAAGTACGAAAAATGATAAAAATGTATGTTTACCAAACTAGGTCTGCACAATCTAACATTGCTACTAACCATCAATCATATACACGCCTGGCAAATCTTTGAGAGACATCTCTAAAATTCATTACTCAAGTATCTTCCTAACAACTCTTCAGAAAACAGCATATGTGAACAAACATCCGGTAAATCCCTTTCGTAATCGCAGGGAAAGTATCACCCTCCGAAATACTCGGTCCATTGTCAGGAACCTTCATCCCACGACTGTCAGATAAACTGTTATCTAAACAGTCGGCTACACGCTGGATTAACTGTCGGCCTAACTTTTATCCTGTCGACATCACTGTCGGCCTAACGGTCGGCCTAACGGTCGGCCTAACGGTCGGTCTAATGGTCAGCCTAACGGTCAACCTAACTGCATAATCGTCAGATACACTGTAGGCTAAACGGTGAGGTAAGGTCTCCGCTAAACCGTCGTCTATTGCAAACACGCATGCAGGCTCCTCTTGCGTCTTTCCCTCTCTTTCTTTGCTTTCTCACGCCCACTTCTTTTTTCCTCCTTCCCGTTGCTCCTCGCCCTCGCCGTGGCCCGCGCGCGCTGTGCGTGCGGCCACCGCGCCGGCTGCGGCGTCGCGGGAGGATGGATAGGCCGGGGTATTGCCCGCGTGCCACCGGCGCGGACTCCGCCGCGCACGTGTCCCTACGCCGCACTGCGACTCCGCCGCTGCCCGCGAAAGAAGCGGCCTGCGCCCGGCGCACACTGTGCGGTTTTCTAACCGTGCGTCTGGTACAGACCAACTGTTGACGGTTTCATCCAATCGGGAGCTTCAACGCCACCATAATGACGTCACTGTAGTGACGTTTAAGGTCCCGATTGGATGGCACCGTAACAGCTGTTGAAATTTCAGACGCAGCGAGGTAAAATCCGCCAAGTAAAATCCGCATCGTCAGAATCTGAAATGAATATTGACTGGATTGTTGCGAGAGTCTAAAATACCACAATATTTGCATTTAGAAGCATATTAAGACGCAGTGATTCTAGAAAAAAGAACTTGAAGGTATTGAAGTTTGTTCAAGAAATTTTGCCACCAAACCATTCCGTGAATGTTAAGAAAGCAAGAAAATTGACATATGTAAATAACATCATAACCAATCATTTTTCGTCATGATTGTGTGTAAAAAATGATTACTGAACTTTACACATACTTTCTCAAATTAAAATTTAAGATGTACTAATGTTTACGAACCTTTGTTCACACCTTCCTTTAGCTTGGCACATAATTATGAGCAAACCCCTTAAACTTTTACTGGTGCGTTTCCATATGAAAGGTTCAAAATCGTAGATATTGCCTTTCCCCACATAAAACTCCTATTCATGTTTGCAATATTTATTATTATCAGTTATAATTGTTAAACTATACATTATTGCTCCGTATCTTTAGCCTTGGAGATGAAATAATGTACTTCAAAATATTAGAAAAATTAAAAAATGGTTTTTATTTACGCAACCAATTTCTTTTGAGAATAAACATATATACAATCTTGTGAAATACGTTATTATTATTATTTGCAAGTGTTATTATTATTATTATTATTATTATTATTATTATTATTATTATTATTATTTTGTTTTACTTGTCTCAGGTAAAACCAGGAAATAATGCACGCCAATTCTTACAAGTGCTAAATCGAAATATTTCAAATGCTTCTGATTATATTTACAGTTGACAAAACTGCAACATTAACCTTTTCCACGTAAATCCTTCCAGTAAGTTTTAGCTTATTGATATTGTGAAGAAAAAACGCCAGTACAGTTCCCAAGGCTAAAATGCATGACGGTATAATCCCAACTTTTTCGAGCCTTTCCTTCCCTTGCTAGACGATGGCAGTCGCAATCAGGTGCAGAATGTCCTATTGATTATGTGGAACTGTGCAATGCTAATTTCCCTGTCCCAGCAGTTTCTTCGTCGTTTTTTTCGGTTATGTACTGTTATATTCGTACTGGTAATTTGGGATCTTCCTGGAGACAAGACCACACATCATTGCCTTGGTGAATTATAACAGAGGCACCATTGTGACGACTTAGGTATTGCTTGGGAGCTAGAACAGAGCATCCGGATAATACGTGCTCTGTAGTACTTGCTTCAGAAAAACGGTAGTTACCATTTCCAATTTCCCATGTATTTTCTGTAATCTTTGGTTGCGATTACCTTACCTTATAGTTACGTAACTGTTTTATATCATGTATTTTCAGTAAGTAACGAAAAGTTAAGTTCAGATCTGCAATGGCATCGATGTAAAATATTCAAATTAATTTTGATTTAGTAATGTTATCAAAAGTAAAATTGCTCATATGGAAGTAAAATGAGATTCAAATTCCCGTAACTTTTTCCCAATACATTTTATAATTGCATTCGTGAAACTTTTTTAAGAGGTAAAAATTGTTGCATATGGAATAGAACGAAGTTCTGCTACCCTTCATTTTTCATTCCAATTCACGCATGTTTGTCAATCACAGAATCTATTAGACAATGGTGCGGAAACCATGCTGTCACCATAGAGTATGCACAAACAAACCGCCATTTGAATACGCCGGCTCTCCATGTCACCCTTCAAGGGCCCCACAGACCAGCACCAAAGGGCGTTGATGAACATGAGTGTGCGACAGGGCGGGTGCGGGTCGGAAAGCGGCGGGGGCTGAGCGGGGCTGGATGTGGGGGGAAGGATGGAGGCGAGTTTGGAACGTGACCGCGCTGAGGGAGATCAGGAGTAGGATCGCGAGCGGGGCCGGACTGGAGGAAAATTCTAGCGGACTGCTGCTCTGATCGGTAGTTTTCCGTGGTTTCTCCCATCAACACCAGGCAAATGTCGGAGCAGTACCATAACAAACGGGCCACGGACCGCGCGCGATCTTTTCTTCCCCTTCCTTGTCCTACCCTCATCCCTTACACACACACTCACACTAACATGCACTACACTACCACATCTTACGAGAGACTGGTCGGGAGCGTATAACTCGTCTCGGCTGAGGCGGTGCCCCGCTGGTGGGAGAGTCCTGGTTGGGAAAAACCCCACTAGCTGACGGTAGGTCGCCGCCAGATCTCACCTTCCAGCGAGGGAAGATCAACGCCACGTATCGAGGAAAACCACGACTTACGGGATTTACGGGAGTAATGACGTTAGCAGTTGACGTGCCCGGAATCAGTCGATGAGCGAGTCCGATGGTGAGTCGGAGGCGGGACCGAGGGCGGGGCAGGAGGTGGTGGCGTGGCGGTGGCATGGGTGGGATAGGAAGGGCCTGAGGCGTAATGTGTGGGGTAGAGAATCTGCCAACATATTACAGCACGCCAGTCACGGGTTCTCCCTATCTCCGTCGCCCTTGAAGGGCGCAAAGGGCGAGCGTGGAGGGCGAAAGAGGCAGGGCGGCGGGGAGCGTGTCTGGTTGGCGATGAGGCGCTCGCTCCGCCCCTGGGGCAGAGCGGTAATTAATAGCGGCGCGAGGAGCAGAAGCGGGTCAGCGGGTCGCTGGCAATTTCCTGATTGCTGCGCTCGTTTTAATGATTTTCCTAGCGCGCGCCTCCGCACATGACGCTGCGGCGGAGGGCCAAAGGTTAGCTCGCCCTACCGGCGCACCCACAACGCGCCCTCCGCTGCCTCATTACGCATCTGTCCAGCTCCGTCCTCCCTCGACAAACTCCTCGGTCATATTTCCTTTGCACACTGCGCTATCGACCCTGTAATACTCTCTTCGTATGAACCTCTACCCACACAATCCCTGACCTCTTCACTTCATTCACTTCTCACCATACAATCACATCGTTCATCTATTCCGGAAAGAGGGATTTAGACCCATTGCTCTAGAAACAGTTGGTACTAATGTAGGGTATTGAGTTTACTAATTGTTTACAGCCCATAATTAGTCGTGTCTTCGAACTAACCTATTGCAAATGTCAAATTATCGAACTACACATGAATGTTCGCCCTTGTTGCAAATTATTGGTGAAACGGAAATACACCCTCGTCGAGACTTTACCCTGTTGCTTGGTAAGGGCATGAAAAACCTATCTACGATAACTCCAGCAGATAATTGTTCAGAAATTCATAACTTCCCACGCCGAATTCAACAGATACCACTCTAAAGGATTATACTTAAAAATTAAGCTGAGAACATTATATCCGATGATGAAAGCGTGCGGTCGAACAATGGGAGAAGCGCCACTGTGCAAATTGCGGAGGAGGAGAAATGAAAAAATTCGTTCATGCTGGTTCGGTTAATTCACTTAGCCCCCTAGGACAAACTGTGTAAGCAAGTTTTGTAAACGGGGAAAACGTTTTGGTTGCGGGAGAAAAAATCCAATAGTCTTTTGGTGGGTGTTGTAGTGACACATCATTTTTTGTCATTTTTATGAGTCAAAGGAAAAACAAAGTTTATCTTCAAAGTCACTCTTCAAGTACAAACTACGAGAAAGTACTATCACCTCTTTGTACAGTACGCCAAGGTTAGATTTTTTAAAACATTTTGTATCCATGTTTATAAGAAACGTTACAACATCCCGAAAGAAAGTTACTGCGGAATAGGGAATTAAATCCGCTTGACCGGCGTAAAATAAAAGTCTGACGTTTACAAGTTCACACTCCATGGAATAGGTGCGCATGCGTTTATTCAAATTAAGCTGCAACCCAATAATTGACTATTGTCCATAACTGGAAAACGATGGGGCCTATGCCCTTAAACTCTCGTTTTTATGAGACTACAGGACACGATTTAGGTTTTATACGCCACAATCTGTATCTTTTTACTTTCTCGCTACGGAGTAGAGAGAAAGTCATATAAAAGCTACGCGAAGAAAACGTCAATTTTTCGGCAGAAAACTCTTACTACAGGGCACTGGTAACGACAAAGTCCATTAATCCAGTTGCTAAATTTAGGAAAAAGATCCTCTAACACGTGGTGTAGTTTGTGGGACATTGATGCCGAAAAATTGAATGACGGCAAAACTAGTGTCTCTCTGTCTATCCGTCTATGAACAGCAGCTAAACAGTTCAGCCGATTTCAACCAAAATTGATATTTCTCAATCGATCTGTGCGATATCGCGATCCCTTTTTATAACGATATTTTAATTTTGGAGAGTACTTTACATGAAGCCTCTGGGACATTTTCAAAAAAAAGCTCCATCGTTTTTTATTAAATTATGTTGTTGGATAGTATAAAGAACCCATACAAGAAAGGTGCAAGTCTTATGTTCGTTGAAAACTCTGATTTTTTGAGAATTGCAAATGTTCAAAATTTTTTCGGAGTCTTCCTACAACTAAGATATTAAAGATAGAGGTTTTTCCTTAATGAAATCTGTTCCTTGAAGATAGATTTTGAAAGAAGGTCATGTGCATGGAAAATTTGAGTACTTATCACGTAATTTTGCGTGAAAATGCGGGCGAGAAAGTACATCCTGTTTTACTACACCACTAGTTGTTGTTTTTTTTTACTTTCTATTAAATTTTTGGAGGGTGCCCCTATTTCGTAGCCCAATTTTTCAGAAGCCCTATTGGATTCCAATATGAAACTATTTTCACTCGCTAAATCTCATTTGAGTAACAGGTTGTGATGTGTGCCCGCAGAGCGTGCTGCAGCAGGCGACGAGCTTCGCGCAGGATGGCGACCTGCTGGCCACGCTGCAGGAGCACCACGGCATGGCGGGCCAGGCGCAGCCGCCGCCCTGCACGGCGTCCAGCAAGAAGCAGGGCGTGTCGGGCGAGAGCTCGGACGCCGGCCAGAGCGCCGAGGACATCCAGATCCAGCGCTTCGACAAGGACTTCCGGTGAGCCCTTCCTTCCTTCCTTTCTTTCATTCGTTCGGGAATCGCGGCCGGGCGCCTTCGGTATTCAGTGGCATTCGAGGTACACGAGGATGCGTAAAATACGAGCATATGCTGCTTTTTTTATTAAGGATACGCATCCGTCCTTTTAAGACTATGTGCAACATAATTTTCTACGACCCTGAGATTCATTCTATCGTGAAGTTTGAGGAACTGGAGCAAGACAGAGACTTCAAGCTTTTTGCATGTATATTTTACTTTCGATTTAAGGATACGTTACCAATTAAAATGCTGTAAAATATTTTTCGCAAATAATGTCTCCATGAGCAATAAAAAATGAAATGTCGCTCGGTTGCTATAAAATATGGTACTATGCTTGCATACAGTGGTACGCTTCGGTCGTTTTCGCGGCGCACAATTCGGTTCGAGTGATTGAAGAGTCGACAATTCCTCTCGCACGTTTGTGCAGAAAGTCAGCGCCGCAACCGCGCCCTTCAGACCTCGAGATCTGCGGAGGGAAAGGAGTTAAATGTCCCTGGACGCAAGGCGCGCTAGGGATGTAAGACGTCGATTATTAGAGAAAAAACTATAGGAGTTCGAATGTAAAGGCAACTAAAAGCCCCAACAATAAGTAAAAGAAACGAAAAATACTTATTTATTACAAAGAACATACGTCACAGTACATTATTATTTTGTAAAAATAAACGAGGAATGGATATAATAAACTGATAGGAGTAGATAACCCGGAAGAAATTAGATGCAACTCCCTTCTTCCGAGGCAGAGAAATGAACGATGCCCGTTCAGGCGGGCTGGGCACGCATACTAGCAATTTTTGAGAACACAGATATTCCGATCTGAAGGCGTTGTTGGATTCCAAAATAAACGCAGTATGTCTAAACCTCCATAGTAACAAATATCAGCAGAACTTAATTCAATTCCTTCATGAGACATAAAACCAGTAGTAACAATCACAAATAGCACCAAGTTTTACCTGGTGGCCCCTTCAGTCTTCTGAAAATCGCCTCGCGCTCCCCAGAAGGACCAGGCGTAATATATGGCGTAATCAGAAGATTTTGACTAGTTTATTTGCCGCTAGGGAGTGACAGATCATCGAATTGATCTGAATGACTTTAATATAGTATATTGAATCGGATGGAGACGGAAGATGTCAGAGAATTTAATCATTTCGGGCTCTTAGCCAGTACTCTTTTACGCGCCGCAAGTACGGCCTGGCCACTGTAGATCCTTCCGCCCTCCCAGAATTCCAAGCACCTCATCTGGCTTCAAACTCGCGCTTTGGATGTTGAAGGCCAGTAAGCTAACCAGCGCGGCGCGGGGTTTCATTGTTTCTGTATAATGTAACTACATTACATTTTCCTTCTCAAGACACATTTAATATTTTTACAACTACCAATAAATTGTTAAAGAAAAATAAGTACGGCAGACGGAAACATTGAAGTTGTAATCACGTATGTTTGCTGTTACTACGTGTTTATCAGTAGCCGTATGAAGTCTTTACTGTGTTCGTGATTCCTTTCGTTACCATGAGAGCCCCTGAATTATAAACAAAGAATCATCGGAGCATTCTCTCTCGAAATCACTGAACTCTGCACAAAAAATACAAGGGATATTATAGCCGTATGTTCAGCTCCTATTTTAAAGTGAGAAAACTCAGAATGAAAACAACAAATGTTCTTTCAGTTCTTCAGTTGTTTATGCCATTTCAGTTGATTTTGTCATTTCTATTTCTATACAAGAATCCATAGAATTATTAACTGTTTAAAATATTATCACGTGCTTCCTCCAATAAAATTTTGAGATTTGTCTGTTGTTTAAATATTCTTCCCCAATATTATTTTTATCCTTTGCCAAATTTATATTTATCATACATATTGTGCAAACATATGGCACGAAAAGAAATGGTGATCTTCACTACTTTAATATATGTATATTGCTAACGAACAATTACCTACGTTATAATGCGATTAATATATCTTAATGCACATGTGCGTCACTTGCACAGTTAATTTAAATAACACCCACACTCACACATGTATGAATTTTACCCATTTATTTTTATGCGTTACCTCTTGGGCATACATGTAGGTGATGTCTTTTTGCTTTTTTTGAATTTGAACGATTGAATGTAATTAAAATAGTTTTCAGAAGAGGAAGAATAATTTCTTAAATATCATACATTTCTCACAGTCATTAGGACCTGCAATTCGAAGGAATTTTAATTTGATTCCAACTAACACCTACATGATACATGCGTAAGATATGTATGTCTTATCTTATGGCCTAGCCTTGTAGTGATGTAATGTATTGCGACCACAAGGAAATACCAATATGTCGCGTTTCAACTTCCGGTGTCAGGCAATGCAGATCTCTTTACCGCTTCCGGTCAAAGAGCCTTCGAGTTATATCGCTGATATGAATAAAAATCTTAAGGAAATTCCAGAGAAAATTAATCATTCAGGTTTCATTCATGGAGTGAAAACTTTTGCCGTTAGAATTTTGAATTTCAAAAAATGTCAGAAAGCGAAGAAAAATGTCCCCCCCCCCCAAAAAAATGTTTTAACATAAAACAATTTAAAAGGTCTCACATAAAATCTTTACCTAGTACTTAAAATATCAGATTAAATTTGTCAAAAATTATATAATATTATATTAATATTATCATAATATTATATTAATAAATAAATCATATTAATAATTGAAACAATAAAAGAGTTGTATTTGGAAATTGGAAATATTAACCTCACCTACTTGCCGACCCAAAGTCAAGAAAAATTGAGAAAATAGTAAGAGCGTAGTCTTCCGCGGTCGGAGTCAGAAGCTACTTGACAGTCCGTGATTTCGCCCTGAGGAAGGTTGCAGAGTTGGCACTTGTGCCTAGGACGAGGCGTGTCCCGGACAGCCAAGTAGTTACCAACAGAGAAAATAGTTCTTGAGATAGTTCAGTTCGAATAATTACTGTTTTATGACCGGTTGATTGAATGTTAGAAGGAAAACTTTACTAAAGAGACTAGTTGAAATGCAAAAAAGTAATAAATAACTATACGCACGACATAATGAACTATCATTTGTGAAAAAGTCCATTAATTTATATTACGAGCATGAAGTCCATGAACGTCGTGTATATCACATTAAGACTTTTAGATCACGTTCTTTTGGTATGTAAGTTCGCCATTGAAAAGAAAACTTGTAAAAATGCGCAAAAAGTTAAGAAATAATGATGGTGTAAAAAGATAGTAGAAAATAATTATGGAATAAGACGTAGTTATGGTAAAAAAAGTTACAAAGTTTAAACTGTTTGGACGTCTGAAGAGTACACGTATATTGTTTTAAAACCCTATTGAAATTGAACCATTTAAAATTGTAGAGGTTGGCATAAAATTAAAAGTCACAAAGTATGTGCAATTTAATGGGTATTGGTGACATTGCGGTTTTCGCAATAAATAACGCATGTGCTCACATCGATTCGACAGTTAATCGCAACAAAAATGCGTGTTTTTGCTTTTTGTTTTGGGAAAATGCCATACATGAAAATGAAATTCGCCAAATATTTAGCGAGTAATTGTGTTAGTTGGTGACATTGTGCCTGACATTTTACTCGACTATCTTTCGTTCAAGAATACCCGAGGATGGGAAGTGCGAGAGGAAGAGTGAAATAACAAGTAAGTCGAAATATAAATAATAAGCAGAGACAAATAAGTAACCCATACTTTGTCAATAAGCCTATTTTGCCCACCACACATTTACGGGTTACCTTTATGAAACTTCTTGTACTCATAATGTGTTTAATCCCATACAAAATATACTGAGCTGTATAGTAATGTAATAAATATCTAGTCGTTTAGGGAATGAAAATGTTATTTATACAGGATTATTCAAAATGTGTCTTTGACTATCTGAGTGTCAGACACGTCACTGTATGGTAAGTCGTGTATAATATTCAGTTCTTAAAAAAAACTGTAGGCATATTTTCCTCAGCGAACAATAATGTTACACTCCATGGAAATAAAACTTTCTATTGACATTGCCAGAGGACGTCAGATTGGCGCCACAAGAGAGAAGCCTTCCTCGTATCAGAGTGATGACTGGAGAAACGACGAAAGTCACGCGTCTAGTGTGCGGCAGCGTGGTGCGGACGTTTCATAATTGGATTCAAATTATCGTGCGCTTTACATATAAAGTGATACACATTGTATACCTGATGCATACATTTGTAATCGTGCTACAACAAAATTCAGCATATTTATTTGGATACCATGTTCTATCGAAAGTTAGTTTCGTAATTCTCTAATAGACAGTATGAACCCTCTCTGATAATTTCAAAAGAAGGAGAGATTCTCATACATCTTTTCAGAAAATGCCTTCATCATGTATATTAGAAGCTCTATCCCTCCTGTACGAAAGCAATTTTGAATTATCCTGTTCAATGGTACTTAAGTAAAATCTGCAATGACGCTGAGTCCACACCGAACACTGGCCAGATATCAGCCTAAGCGCTTTACTGCCACAGTTATTCAGAGATCATGTGAGATCCACCTATGGGATTATCCCATGAACGTGATGTAGGAAGGGGAGTCAGGATAGAGAAATAAAGATTGCATGGCATTATCTTCCTACTAAATATGACCTATATTATGCGATAATATGAACCTAAACAATATGCCCTCAACGATTCTAAACGGAAGAACAGTTCTCTTTGTGGATGATGCAAACATTCATTGCAATAAAGAAACCGTAAATAGTACAATATCATATGTTTCAAATTAGTTCCATAATAAATTGATAGTAAATCAAAAGAAAATGGTTTAATGCAGTTTTCCATTTCAAATAAACAATTCTGTGCTCTATTGAAATTAAACGGTGTACCATTTACTGATGTTAAGGAAACAAAATTTTTAGGTTTTTCAATTCGGTCAAACCTCAAATAAAATGTCTTCCTTCATACCTCAGTTGACAGCCTTCATACCTCTCGTTGTGTATATTTCGCGAATGTTCATTGCCGCCTGAGATATGGCATAATATTCTGGGGAAATACATCTTATAGCTTCCAGACTTTTAGATTACAAAAAAGAATTGTTCGAGTAATAATCAAATCCCACCCACGTGATTCATGTAAGCCTCTCTTTATTCCTCTAGGAGTTTTACCATAACCTTCTCTATTGATTTACGAATCAGCGGTTTTTGTCAAAAATGACTTGCTTAAGGGCGGCAATATATTTTCAGAAAACGCCGATGTCTATAACTATAACGCTCGACGTAGAATCATATTCATCAGGTTACAGTAGCAACAACCCATTGCAAAAAATGCACATACAATACATGTACAATTTTTACTAGACTTTGCCAGGTGACATGATTAAATTCCATAGAAAAGTTTAAATTCCAAGTGAAATCGTTTCTGCTGTATTACTGTTTCTGTACAATTAGAGACTATACTGATCATCACATGGAAAGTAACATTAATTTTAACATTGATATTTAATGTACTATTTACTATTTTTACTGCATAATTCTAAACTACCTGTAACAAGTATTGTACTGCAGATTCCGGGTCAATGACCTCCATCTCGATCAGGTTTTTCGTCCAGTTTCCCTAATCCTTTGAGCAAATGCTGAGATGACCCATTGATTTGCTTCTGGACATAAATGTAACTTCATTATCTGGGCACATTTTCTAGAATTCAGTGGGATTTATAATTATTCAAATTCTCGTTCTCCATGTTGTCGCGGCAGGAAGTATTGTTCCTTCACAAAGGACATGATGAGGCATAAGATTCCAAATTTATTGGGTTACGCTTGAAATTAGATTTCATTACATTGGAGAGAATATTTTGTTAGGAATCCTTGCAAAAAACGCTCGTTTTCTTTCTATATTCCAAATTCAAGTATTATATGGCTTAGGGTAGAGAACACAGAATTTTAACAACGTGCACAGAATTCACTTCTCCCCATAGTACGTCACACACAGTTTTTAACTGTTTTCTATGTCAAATAAATAAATAAATAAAAATTAATTAATTAAATGGCAGTCTGTCGTCCACTGATCCGTCATTTCACGGGGATTGTCCATAAGAAATACGAAAACTACAAATAAGGGCAGCCAGACTACCATTCTCATGCACTCGGCGGCCTCACCGCTCCACTTTCTCAGCCGGTGTGAAACCGGTGATGGTCGAGAATCGAACCTAGAGTCTCTCAGGCTACGAAGATTTCATTACGGATACACCTATATGCGCTCAAGCACCCTGTATTTCCCTACGAGTGCGAATCTCTTGAAGAACGTGACGGCCGAACAAGAAGAAAAACTAGAACAAAGTAGCCGTTCCCAGATGCTCCGTGTTCCTGGGGTCATGAGGCCCGGAGCGAGCGCCCGAGCGGCGGCCTTGGGGCGCCAGGGACTCGAGCGCCAGTCCGGCCAAGAGGCTCCGCGCGGTAGCTAATAAGGCGGCTGGCAGGGAGGGAGAGGCGGAGGCGGGGACGGAGGACGGCGCAGCGGGGATAGACGACGACTCGACGCGGTGTACCACAGGGCTATCAAATTTTGCTATCCTCGCGGGTTCAAAGACGGGAAGGTCATGGCGCCTCTCTCACCAGTGTAACCAGAAGGCATATCCTTCTTGAAGTGAAGTGGAATGTGGATAAGAGGTTTTGGGTTCCTTATATCGAAAAATGAATAATTATTTTTCCTATACGAAGAAAATAACTTTCTTTGATACGTGGTGCTGTCAGAATTAACGTTTTTTAGGTCCTTGATACCAAAAAATTGGTTCACTGGAAACGTCGGTACGTTAGCCGACGCTAGCGGCTACACCGGAGGTAGGATTTTCACCAAAATTGCTAATCCCCATCTGGCAGATAACGCGGCTCCTTAAATTTGAAACCGGTATTTTGATTTTTGGGCGTACTTTACATGAAGTCCTATGAATATCTTCAAAATGTTCTTAAAAATCGCTCCAAATATTTTCTTTAATCTTTTTTTCAAATAAAACTTTAAAAAATGGCGCACGTCCGATTTTTTTCGAACTTTATGAATTTTCAACAGTTGCTAAAGTTTAATTTTTGGCGACTTTCTACATCTACAATATTAAATATGCATATTTTTTTAAGGAATCTGTTCTTGAAATTTTAAACTTTAAAATTAGATCGTGTACATTTTTATATAGTGTGCCCTTGTTCTTATATATTTATTATTAAAATAGCTGTAGTTTTAATTTTATTTTGATGAAATAAAGGCAATTTTAAAAAATTAGATTTTGTCAAAAACAGCTCAAATTTTTTCCTATAGTTTATTTGCTCGGATTGTACGAAGTACTCTTATAAAAACCTCAGTAATACAATTTTCGTTGAACCCTCTGAATTTTCGAATATTTAAAAAAAGTAGGATTTTTATTAAACTATCTGCATTTTCAAGAATTACAAGTTACAAATGATGCGATAAAATAAGTTCTGTTCTAGCACCACCAGTTTTTAAACCTGATTTAAGTACGATTTTAATGACACTTTTGCTAAAGGTAGTATTTATCGTCGCCGTGAACAGAGAGGCGCTTACATCCGGAGAGATTGAAGTAACAACCGAGTAAATAAATTGAGCCTCCATTTTGCACTCGTCCTCTCATTGAAGCGGAACCTACTGATTGGAACTATCTCTGTCTACCGAATGCGGTATAAATGGAGGAAGAGGTGATAGCAATGAAATTATTGGTAGTCATAGTCACTAGGCAATGTGTCATAAGCATGTATCAGTGTGTGACCCTAAATAAAAATTGTATAAATATAGTTTAAAAATAGTTCTATTTATTTCACGGATTTAATAGACTCTATTCCCTGGGAAGTATTTTGTTCTTCTAGCTATCGCGCTCGGATCCTAATCTTCCTCCCTCGTGAAAAAGCACTTAAATCTTTTGTAATACAAATAACTATTAAAATGTTTGTCAACATGTTAGCATCTGCATAAATGATGCAAACATTTTTGCTTAAATCGTATAGCGCTTTGAGCTCCGGGTGCTTTCGCGGAGACGACGCCACGCGGACGCGCAGCGCTGGCGAGTGACGTGGGTGGGGAGGGGGCGGGGCGGGGGCGGGGCCGGCCCAAGGAGGCCCTGAATAGCGCCCCCTCGCGCCGGCGTTAATGAGCTGCAGCGCAAGCGGCCTCGAAAACGCTCCCTCTGCACTTCCTCGCCCGCCCAGCCCAGCCCAGCCCACTACACTGACTCCGGGCGGACGCCCTCGTCGGCGCGGCGGAGACGGCGCCGCTTCTTGCCGCACAATTAAAACAGACGCGCAAGAGGAAATTATGGGATCTGACATGTTCATTTTTCATTGGAGAAATGTATTTAGTTGCAGGATTATGTCACATCGTTCAGGGGAATGAGTTTTGTTTGTTTTCTACCACGCTTGGAGTGCAGAAAGAACTATTCACTTTGATTAATACAAGCCATGAATCTTAGTGTCTTTCACTTCAAAAGTCAGATATTAATATTTCAACCCCTCTCATGATAGTTTCTATTACTTCTTGTTTATTGATACGTCTTATAAAATACAGCTCGGTAATTTATTATTTACTTCTTTTTTGACAAAAAATATTGGTTTTAATCAGTTCCGAAGGGCAACCATCATTTGAGAATTTATTCATTGTTATAGTTATTAACACCATTGCCGACCCGGAGGATCGAGGTAGCTAGAGCGGGTCTGAGCGGGTTCGACCGCTGTGGGCATGCTTAGTTGTCCCTTGTCTTTGATATCGGTGTTGAGGCGGAACGCCTTGTGAATCTGTTGGCCACATACCGAGCAGCCCGCAACGATAAAAAATTACGTATAATTTACTGTGAATGTATCAGCCTTACTGAATGAAAGTGAATTGACCTGGAAAAAAGTTTACATGTTTTTTAGATAACTGAGTAATTACTGTAATATTCAATCGTTGATTAATAGAATGAAATAAAACAAGCTAATAAAATGCTTCTTATTATTTATTAAATTTGCTAACTATAATGCATGCGACGTATTCCCTCTTATCTCTCAGAAAAAAGGCGCGCAATAAGTGAGACTAAATTGCTTCCTGACAAACACCACTCGGCTCACAAGAACCGAAAGAAAATTTTTTTTAACGCATTAGAGTGCCAGAACCGCAGCTGCGGTTTTCATTATTTCATATGAAGGTCACTCGACAACACAATTGCAGGAGTCTTCCTTACATGGAACTGCAATTATTAACTAAGAAAAATGTGAACTCTTATAAATAAGCATGTTACCGACGAAAAATTATTTATAAAGAATCATTTGGTTGATAAAGGTATAACCGAATAAGGGGGTGAAAAGTGTCCCCAAACCAAATCGATAATCGCGATGCTCATATGAAAGAGAATACAAAATGACGTAGATTCACAAAAAATCAGCTCTCCTGTTGCAGACATACAACGAGAAACGCGTTTTGCATGTTTTTTTTTCAACATCTACTACGTGTATCGGGTTGAAAAAAATTGCAGAAACGGGACAACAGTTTAATTTGTATTTTTGTCAACGAATTTGGACGCCAAATTCATATAGAAAAAAAAATAAATATTTGAAATTCATTTTCGACGTGATAACGTTGGAGTACTGTCTCAATTTTTCCACTAAAATGGGCCCCTATACCAAGACATAAACGCCACATTGCTCTATTCTTTTGCTTTTTCAAATATTTTAAATATGAAATTTTTTTGACTTGTCTCTCACGTCGGGAATATTTCCATTAATGGCAATTTCTTCAGATTATTATATTTATGAGCACATGTGCTTTTAATAATGTCAAAGTTTCTCGAAAAATCAACCGTTTTCTGTACAAATGAGTTCAAAATTCCGCATTTTTAGAAACGTTCAAACGCCATTTTCTCAAAAATGGCTCCAAATTTTTTCTTTACATTTTTCTAATAGATAGTGCTATGTGAACGTTTTATTTTGGTGTATTCATTTGTTTTTTTCAAAAATTACATACATGTAATTTTCTTGAAATACCTCCCACTCCGTTAATATGGACATTTTCATCGATTTGTATGCATTATTACAATTGTAAGTGGAAGTGCTTCAAATGATTTCGAATGAACTTTTTCGTAAACTCAATAGATTCCTGTAAAAAAGAGCTTCAAATTTGGCATTTACAATAATGCTTAATCGTCATTTTTTTAAAAAGCGCTTCAAATTTTTCAATGAAAATTTCTATTTAGGTCGAGTTTTTACTATTCTTTAATATTCTTGAAGTAATATTTCGGTTGTGCTACTAGGAAAGCAAAAAGTTGAGAAAATGTCAAAAAAGTGTACTTTGGGCGACGATAGATGGCAGCTGGCCAGAGAATGGAGCAAAAGCTTAAAGCCAGATCACACCAAGCAAATTAGAAAATTATATGATGAGAAAGTCTGTGCCATTCTATAGCACCTCTAGTTTATGTTTGGAATAGTTCTTCTGAGTGCCCTGCTATTTAGCATGTATGAATGATCAGAAACAAACAAAAACTCTAAATCTTTGAAAAATTAAATTGACGCATCAATAGGGGTGTCAAGACAGACCTATAATGCTTTAATTATAGTCAGTCAAGGAATACACCCTGTGATAGTTTTTCACTTTTACCATTATTCAAGTTATTTTCACTTTTACAACAATTATTTACAAACTGCTAAATGTTCGCTCTGTTTCAGTAAGTACTTCATAAAATTACGTTTAACAAATAGTTCATCTTGCCCAGAATTGGGCATTTGTGATTGTCAAAAGAATATCAGCATCGAAAAGACCGGAATTATAATTCTGCGGTTTTGGTCTCAATGTAGAATGAGATAGCGAATAAGTATCAGACTTGCTTCCTTTTCCGATGCTAGTTTTCCCTCCGGGAAGAACATTTTTGTAACGTTGGAATTGCAGGTCCATAGTTCACTGCAAAAAATTCAGCTAAGCCTTGTTATCTGAAATGTAGATAACAAGAAACTTCGATTTGAACATTCTTTCCTTGATAATTTTTCTATTTTCACCTCGATAAAAGGATGTTCCAATGAATAGAAAATAGCATTACGGAACACATTATATCGATGTTCATTTACTAGAAGATATTTTCAAATCATTACAAGTTCAGAAATACTACAAATTTTACAAATACTTTCTCCTTTCTTTGGTTTGTTTAGCATTTCAGAAATTATTTTGGGTATTTGGATACCCTTACGACGGCTGCGCAGTTACGCTTGATTGGTGGGGCTGCCACGTTTCAGCTTCTCACCATGCATGGTTTCATTTTGGCGCTCCTTCCCCTAAATAGATTACCTTGTCTACGCAGTTATATCTGTGCCTGTTAGATACATGGAACGGGAAAATAATGAATACGTTTTTACGATTGTTGCAGACCATTTTGTCCAAATTTTGCTGTTCTATCTAGGTCATAACACTCAAGATTTTTTATAAACCTTATTCAAAACCTATAAAAATGTGATAATGATCCAAGTGATGATATGATGATGTACTCGTATCAGTAGATAAAATGACAATGTAGAATCAACGGAAAACGTTTTGATGTGTAATGTATAGGAAGCAGAATTCTATGATTTTGCATATTTTTGTCCGTTTCTTCAGTGCGTAGCTAAATGAAATTTCTTGACATTCGCTTAGAGTATGATATTATAGAGATTATTACGTTAGTGCATATTGGATCCGATTTTTCCTGTTGGTGCATATTATAGTAATTATAGGCGCAAATTATGAATATTTTGTTAAAATAGACGTATCTATAAAACATTACATCTTTTCATGGAATCTATTTATTTGTGAGTGCTCACTGATTTTTTTTAATTAATTTTACGCCAAAACTGTTTAAAAATGTGTGTGACGTGCTACGGAGAGACGTGAATTTTGTGATCTCTACCCTAACCCATAGACTACTTGAATTTTGAATACAGAAAGAAAATAACCCTTTTTGCCAGGATTGTTATCGAAAATATTCGCTCCGATGTAATTAAATCTATATTCAAGTGTAAATCAGCAATCAATTTGAGCTCTTATCCCTCATCACGTCCTTCGTGAAGGAATAATTCTTCCTGCCGTGGCAACATGGAGAATGATCATTTGAATAACTATATTTTCCACTGAATTCTAGAAGACGTGCTTAGATAATTAAGTTACATTTATGTCCAGAAGCAAAACAGGGGGTCAATCTCAGCATTTCATCAAAGGATCAGAGAAACTGGAGAAAAACCTGATCATTGACCCAAAAGCTGCGGTACAATACTTGCTACATGTTGTTTAGAATTATACAGTCCAAATGGTAAATAAAACATTAAATATCAATGTTAAAATCAATGTTACTTTCCTTATGATGTACGGTACAGTCTCTAATTGTATAGAAAACAGTTACACAGCAAAAACGATTTTACTTGGGATTTGCCACACTTTGCTTTCAAATTTAATCGTTTAATGCCATCTGGCAAAGTGTTGTACAATAATGTACATATATTGTATGTGAAGTTTTTGTAATGAGCTGTCGATACTGTCGCCTGATGAATATGATTCTGCGTCGAGTGTTATAGTTAGAGACATTGGCGTTTACTGGAAATATATTCCCGCCGTACATGAGTCGTTTTTGACAAAAAACACTGATTCGTAAATCAACAGACAAGATAATGATAAATTTCCTACATTAATAAAGATAGGCTTTAAATATTCACGTGGGTGGGGTTTGCTTATGATTCGTTCAATACTTTTTTTGTAATATAAAATTCTGGAAGTTATAAGATGTATTTACCCAGAATGCTATATCTCAGGCGGGAATGAACATTCGCGAAATATATACAACGAGCAGTATTAAGGTTGACTGAATTTTGAAAGAATTCTGAACGCGTAGCATAATGAACTCATTTTTGTGTTCAATTCATTTAAATGGATTTCTATTTGAGGTTTGGCTGAATTGAGAGACCTAAAGTTTTTGTTAACTTAAAATCAGTCAATGGTGCATCGTTCATTTTCAATGGAGCACAGAATTGTTTATTTGAAATGGAAAACTGTATTAAAACCGTTTTCTTTTCATTTACTATTAATTTGTCATTACGAAACCAATTTTAAAACTTTGATATTGTACTATTTACGGTTTCTTTATTGCAAAGAATGTTTGCATCATCCGCAAAGGGAACTGTTCTCCCGTTTTGAACCGTGGAGGGCATATCGTTTACCTATTGTAGGAAGAGAAAAGGACCTAAAATCGGTCCCTGCGGGACTCCACTTGCAATCGGCAAATAGTCGCAGAGGTGTGTACATAATGTTCCAATGTACATAATATTTAAATGAAAGAGTTTGTCACAATTCGCGCTTTTTTGTTTTGTTTTCTGTAGATGATAAAATACTTGTGCAAATCTAGGATATTTCTTGCTATTACCTTTTTTACACCAGTCATCAGAAATATAACAAGACACAATGTACTTCACTAAGGTGAACGTATACTTCAATTATTTCTTTTTCCAAGTAGGGTAGATTATATTTGCACAAAAATACATATTTTCATTCCAAGCATGCTTCTCCTGAATTTCATCAAGCAAGGGTTATTAGTGGAAATGAAATATTGTTAATTTTAATTGTATATTAATGTTCTTATTTCAGAAGTTTTAGTTCGTAAATACATAATTTTAAAAGCATATTTCAAGATTTTTAGGGCATTAAAAATCCTCTATCTAGTTATGTATATCTAAAATTGATGCTATGGGAAGGAAGTGTATGATAACATATGGCTGAGGTCCAAAAGGTTTTGTGATACAGCGTCAAGGATAAAAAAGAATTTTCAGATAAAACCGTGGTTTTTCAGTTGGGGATACCCCGTCTCGACCTAGATTTTTCTTCAATTTCTCAGAAAATCTGGTAGCGAATGCCGAGATATTCCTTTTTTTCTAGGCAGTAATGTTTATTTTCTCGTTCCCGGATATCGCATGTTGTACGAATAGCTTATGGAAATAATAAATTACTATCACTTAACTGGTGAGAAGTGGTCACGGATTGAAAACGTGAATATCCTTGAAGTATTCATGAAAATATAATATCTATCTCTAATCAATCCTTGAAGCGTGTAGAAATGGATGTCAATGAACTTATGATATGGGTCTCTCTTTTTAACTTGAAAGGTTCTTTATATCTGAAGGTGATATAAATTAAATAATAGCAGAGCTGCGACAATTGAAATTAATGGTGCTACAGAATATCATGTTTCTCCTATTAGTTTCCTAATATTTTTAGTTTTTCAACATTGTCACACACTCTTTGCAGCTGGTATCTTTTGGCGCTTAAAATACGTTTGTTCATAAAATAGTTTTGGACAGTATGGACATTTCTTCATAATATAACTTAAAGGTAAACGCTGCTTATTACATTATATTAGTACATCATATTCTCAATTATTTAGACCCCTAACCTTGTCCTATAAGAAAATGTTCATTGAAAAATTTGAGGTCGTTTTTAGAGAAGAGTTTGAGCGTTTCTGAAAAAATTCTGCATCTCTGCGAATCTGCAATTTTGAGCTTATTTTCACAGAATTCTTTGGAATTTTCGAGAAACTTCATACGAAATAATTTGAAAGAGCACTTCTCATAAATGAAGTAATGTATCAAAACGATAGTAATGTAAACTTTAACGACAAGATACATATTTAAAAGAAATTACATTTGTGAAATTTTTGAAAAATTAAAAGAATAGATCAGTATGGCGTTTACATCATATTATTCCGTGCATATTGCACTAACGGAACAAATATTTAAGGAAATAATTTGGAACTATTTTTTAGAAAACTTAAAAAGTCTTAAAAGCTTTATGTAAAGAACTCCAAAATTTAAAAAAAATCTTCAAAATCCCAAGGTTTTGACTCGGAATAGTTTGACTGACTTCATTTTCGAAAAAATCCTACGAGTAGTGTAGGTGCTAGTGTTGTTCATCGATCCACAGACGAGCAGACGGTCTGGCAGACAGATGGTCACGAACGAAAGTTAGAGAGACAGGAAATACCGATGTAATAAAACACATTTTCGGTATCAGGAGAAATACAAGCAACATCTGTAATGGTGACAGAAGATCAAGCTTTACTAACGCTAACATCAGTATACTGTCCGCCTAAACATAGAATAACAGAACAAAAGTTTCAAGACTTTATAAATACATTAGGATCAAGATTCATAGCTGGAGGCGATTTCAATGCAAAGAATCAGCACTGGGGCTCACGAATCAACACATCACGAGGAAAAAACCTTCTCAAAGTATTAAACAAACTAAATGTTTCTACTATATCGACCGGTGAACCTACGTACTGGCCCACCGACGCCAACAAGCTTCCTGACCTCCTGGATTTCTACTTAGCAAAAGGTGTGCATCTTGGTACAGTAGAAGTGAAATCTTGTTACGACCTTTCCTCAGACCACACCCCAGTAGAAATGACCATCAGTTCAAATATAACTGAAAGAAGTTATTCTCTGAAACTATCAAGTAATAAGACAAACTGGGACAAGTACCGAGATTACGTGAACTATAAACTATCTGCAAATGCACCGCTAACAACAGGTGAAAACATCGAAGACGCAATACAGCACCTAACAGACACATTACAAGACGCTGCCTGGGCCGCAACACCAAGAGAAACAATAAATAAATCGCCAACGTATCCCGCAGAAATTAGACAAAAATTGGTAGAAAAACGTCGACTCCGACGAATATTCATGATGACACGTCAACCAGATGACAAAAGGAAATATAACACCGCAGCCAGACAATTAACACGTCAAATTAAGGAATACGAAAACAAATCGTTTTCTAATTATATTCAAGCTCTATCACCTACTGCTGAAACGAATTATTCACTTTGGAAAGCAACAAAAAATTGAAACGACCTCAACAATACATCGCACCAATTCGAAAAGATGGCACGTGGGCAAGAAGCGCAGAAGAAAAGGTCGAATGCTTTGCAAAACACTTCGCATCAGTTTTCAAACCTGCAACAAACCCAAGTACTATTGAAAATAAAGTACTAGAGTTTCTGGATGTACCTCTACAGTTATCACTGCCCATAAAGCATTTCAACTCACGAGAAGTCGAACAAACAATTAAAAAACACACGCATCCCACGAAAAGTCCAGGGTTCGACCTTATTACTGGTAAGATTTTACAGGAAATGCCAAGAAAAGGATATGCATTCGTAACAAGTATATTCAACGCAATACTTCGAAGTAGTCATTATCCTTGTCAATGGAAATATGCACAAATAATAGCGATCTTGAAACCAGGAAAGACTGCCACGGAAGTAACGTCGTACCGACCGATTAGTCTGCTACCTGTCCTATCAAAAGTTTTTGAGAAACTTCTCTTACAACGTCTCAAGCCAATAATTAAAGATGTGATTCCTGACTTTCAATACGGCTTTCGAGAAGGGCACTCAACAATAGAGCAGACTCATCGTATTGTAAACACAATTTCTCAAAGCTTGGAAAAAAAGATGTATTGTTCTGCAGCATTTCTAGACATTCAACAAGCATTTGACAAGGTATGGCATGAAGGAATTTTATTTAAAATAAAACGCCTTCTCCCACACTCCTACTATTTACTTTTCAAATCGTACCTTTGCGAACGCCAATTTCAAGTGAAATACCAGGACGCTCTATCAGAATTCCAACCTATTTCTGCAGGGGTGCCACAAGGAAGTATTCTTGGACCATTATTATATCTTTTATCAACTTCAGACTTACCAATTACAGAAAGAACTACAATAGCCACCTTTGCAGATGACACTGCTATTCTCTCTGCAAATAAAGATCCTTCCTGTGCATCACAACATCTTCAAGAACATCTTAACAAAATCGAAGATTGGAGTCATCGTTGGCGAGTCACAGTTAACGAAACAAAATCAAAACACGTAACTTTTTTACTAAGAAAAGAAAACTGCCCAAAAGTAAAACTAAACAACACAGAACTCCACGAAGCTGATACAGTCAAATACCTTGGACTGCACTTGGATAAACGCCTGACCTGGAAAACCCATATCAAAACCAAGCGAAAGGAAGCAGAACTTAAAATCCTCAAACTGGCATGGCTAATAAACAGACATTCAAAGCTGTCTTTGTATAACAAGGTTCAGATCTACAAGGCTGTAATCAAACCAACATGGACCTATGGTATTGAATTGTGGGGCTCCTCAAGTAGGTCGAACCTGGAAATTCTAAGACGATTCGAAGCTAAAACATTAAGAAAACTATGCAACGCACCGTGGTACGTGACAAACAATATGATATACAGAGACCTTGACATCATCCTGCTAGAAGAAATTATCACCACGAAGAGTCAAGCTTACCAGAAGAGGTTGTACGAGCATCCAAATCATCTTTCAACGAACCTGCTAGACAACAGTGAACATGTATATAGATTAAAACGAGAGAATATTTTAGATCTGCCATACCGATTTCTTAATTGAAAATTTCATTGTCACCATAACTCACGTCATTAATGTATTTATTAGATACCATTTACTTATTGTTCCAACAAGAACAGATTGTAAATTATGCAGAAGTGAAAATTAAAAAAAATGTTTTGGAAATTAATTTTAGACATCTTTTTCTTAAAACAAGCGAAGTAATATCTGTTGTCAGTCCTTGGCCTGTTGCGTTGAATACAACGCTCTTCAATGTCTTGTTCTGAAGTTGCGTTCTTTCCTTGTTTTTTATTCTTGTCATTGCAGAGAAAAGCTGATCACAACAATATGTTGACCCAAATAATGATATGATATTCGCTGCATTTTATGAAGCTAGGGGAAAACCGCCGCATGTAAATTCTGATATCATCGCGACCAATAAAGAGTATTAAAATGTCTGTTAGAAGTAGGGAGTTCTGAAGGTCTGCTATCCCTTCCAACTGTATCGGCGATGGTGAGACGGGAAAGAGGGTTGTGGCTTCCTCTGCCAGCCATCGCGCTACTCATACAGCTTCCACGAAAAGCCGGGGTGGAGTGTGAATGTGCGGGGCGGCCTGTCCCTTCATTGTCGTTATTCCGCGAGGGGGTTTTGTGGTGGGGTGCTGGAACCTATCAAAGTCCTGCCTCGCATACGAGACTATGGCAAAATTGGTATACTTGGGTTTCTTTACCCTGGCTGATGACACCACAGTGACGTCACCGTGATGACATTTTAGCGGTTGGATGACACCGTAGCAGCTGATGTAGTGTCGTGGGCCAGTTTAGAAAAACCCAAGTACTCTTTCTGGTCTAAACATTTCGTTGTTTTTTTTGATTGATTATTTTTTTTTTTGTGTTTTCGGGCGCGTCAACTGCTTTGGTCATTAGTCTCGTAACTGTAGAGCAGGTTTTTCTCGGGAGATGGCAGTGAACTTCCCCCGCTGGATGGCAAGATGCGGCGCCGACCTACCGTCAGCTAGCGTGGTATTCCCTAACCAGGACACTCCCACCTGCGGGGCACCGCCCCAGCCGGGACAAACTAAACTCACGACCAGTCTTCCGGAATATATGGTAGTGTAGTGCATGTTAGTGTAAGTGTGTGTGAAAGGGGAGAGGATAGGGCAAGGAAGAGGAAGGAAATATAGCGCGCGGTCCGTGGCCTGTTTGTTACGGTACTGCTGCGGCATGCGCCTGGTGTTGATCGGAGAAACCACGGAAAACTAGCGATCAGAGCAGTCGGCCACTAGAAATCTTCTCCAGACAGCGACTGAATTTGACCTAGCTGAAAAGGTACTGTCGAAAATCCTGCTGCCGTCAGGAGTCGAACCTAGAAGCTCCCGGCATTAAGCCCTGCAGTGACATCTCATGCACTGAGCTACCGCTCCCTGTAAACATTTCGTCGTGAGACGCAACGGATACACTTAATACGGTGGTATTAATGAAAAATTAAAATGGTAGATAGTATAAGAAAGTGGTTGGATAGGAATTCTGAGTGAATTTTATAGAGCGTGTGGCTAATCTTCTTAGTCTTGTGATAATTTGGAGGTATACTGAACTAAGTTACAGCCATTTTATCCTATATTTTAAATTTACATTTTATAAGTTGTATATGGCTTTTATTTAAGGCGAATATAAGCAGAGAGCGTCGCATGGAAAGTGTTTCATTCCTTCTGATGGCAATTTATTGTAATATTGAACAAATTGTTGAAATAAGCTTTTTAAAATTGGATTTTAGACGATTTGTTCAATTTGAGTTATTGCCGTTTCTATGATGAATTGGTTTATTGGTGGAGTTTGTAATTTTTTGAGACAATTTAAATATTAGTGTCCTGGTTCTGGGCGGTCTGCTAAGCAAATAAATCTATTTTCCGCTCTTGTGAGATTTTCGTTCTTGTGAGATCATAGCACCCAACCCACCACCCACACCACCACCCACCCAACCACCCACCCAACCACCCACCCAACCACCTACCCCACAATCCCACCACCCACCCAACCACCCATCAAACCACCCACCTAACCCATACCCAACCACTCACCCAACCACCAGCCAACCACCCAGCAACCACCTACCCAAGCACCCACCCAACCACCCACCCCACCACTAACCCATTCACCCATCAAACCACCAACCCAACCACTTACCCAACCACTCACTTAACCTTTCACCCAACCACCCAGCCAACCACCCACCCGCCCGACCACCCACCCGCCCGACCACCCACCCACCCAACCACCCAACCACCCACCCAATCACCCACCCATCCACCCATCCATTGACCCAACCACCCACCCAAACACCCATCAAACCATCCACCCAACCACTCACCCCACCACCAAACAACCACCCACCCAACCACCAAACAACCACCCACCAAACCACCAAACAACCACCCACCAAACCACCCACCCAACCACCCACTCACCGCCCACACAACCACCCGCCCAACCACCCACCTAACCACCAACCCCACCACCCACCCAGTTACCCACCCAACCACCCACCCACCCAACCATACCCAACCATGAAAAGGTAAGTAGCTGATTCGTAAATAAAACCCTTCTAGAATCAAAGTATACGTTAAAAACTCCCAAAGTCTCCAGTCCGGTCAGATCGATCAGGGAATATCAATTTTGTAGAAAATCTGCTGAACGGTTTATGTGCTAGCGTTGACCACAGACAACGCAGTTTTGCCGTCAATCAATTTTTCGGTATCAAGAACCAACAAAACATGGATTCTGACTATACCACGTCTTAGAGAATTTCTTTTTCTTCTAAACTGAGCAACAGGATTTATATACTTTGTTGTCACCAGAGCTCGGCAAGAGATTTACTGGTGAAAATTCGTCGTTTTCCGGCGCACGATTACATAACTGTCTCTTCTTCCAAAGTTCCTTCGTGAGTATAGACAATTATGCAGTAAAAAACGTATTGTACATTATGCAATATTGTGCAATGATGCAATGCAAAGTTTTAGTATTATTGAATTGCAAATTTCATGTATGTGTAACTTAACGCAGCAACATGAGAATCAATTAATGAGCTAAATCCTTTGCGATTGTTATGGTACCATCAGAAATTTTAGCTCACAAAATAATAATAATCATAACAATATTAATAATAATAATAATAATAACAAAATGGTTTTCTTTAAAGATAGGTAGCTTTGGAATATTTAGCCTTCTCGGCTATTTGTTACTATATTAAATGCATATTTACATACATTGTTCACATCTTAGGTAAACTCTACTAATTATTTACAAAATTAATTTTCATTCTTTATGTGTTTTATAATTTTTCTTCTAAATTCTTGAATTTGTTTATATTTTTTATTTCTAACGGTAATTTATTACATAATTTAAGTTCTTGGTCAAATAGCCTCCTTTTTTCCAGTTTTAGTGAAATTATACAGTAAATGTTGCGCTTGTCTTGTTTCCCTTGTTTTTTCTTTTACTCTGGATTTTGTTCACTAAATGCCTTGTTGTGTCATTAGGTAATTTAAAAATAAAAATTAGCGTTTTGCAATGAATTCTCTCTTTTATTGACATAAATTTCAGAGTGTCTAGCATGTCTAGCACTGGAGTGTATTGCATTGAATTATTACCCTCAAAGCTCTATGTTGTTGTATCTGAACTTTTTTAATTTCAGTTTTATGGGCTCCAACAAGTATTGTTGCACAGTGTAATGATCCATAATCCCTCGGAACAGTTTTGGGGTATATAAACTTGGCAGGAAAATATCAAGATTTAGATTTGAGAAGACAAAAGACGGCGGCATCGCGAATAAATATTTTTATTAAATGAAACAAATGCGTGATACAAAATGGAAATAGACATTAACACTCAATTATACATAATTTTCGGAACTAGTAGAAGGTGGAATCATGAAAATCGAGTCAGAGGTTCAGGAGATTTGCACAGAATTATAATTGTATTTTTCGTGGTTAAACTAGAATACGAGAACCATTGTTACGATTGCAAAGCTTAAGACAAAAGAGTAATTTTATTAAATATCAAGAAAACGCGTGAAGGCATCAAGAGGAGACTTTCGGAAATGATAGGGCAAAATTTATGGAAAATTGTTCGAACACTCGCAGTTTCGAGAAGAACCGAGGAAACACGTCAAAATTAAAATTAATATTGTATAATTGAAATAAACACGGAACAAATGACACATCGCGCAGAAGTCAGAGTTTACGTCACGATGCAAGAGGATATAAATTAATAAAATTTAATGAACTGAGACTAAAGATGAAAAGAGTAATAGTATAATAATTAGCGAAGAAACAAGAAATAATAGTGGGAAGCGATGACGAAGCATAATAACGTTGACGAGCACGAATTAAAGAAAGGTTTTAGAATGTCATTTGTGGCTACGGGCGAGCGATCGGCGGATGTTCGCCAGAGGTAAATAAAAGATCCGGACAACAATGGGCATCAGAAGATGAGTAGAAGCGCTGAGGCTCGGATGTGCAGTGTTGTGGTCGGTCGGAAGAAAAGTTCGCGTAATGTAATTTTCTTAAAAATAGAAATGTGCCACGAGCACATAACATTTTATTGGTGTTTTAACCAGACAAAGAGGTGATCTAACATTAATTTCGTGTGTCGTGGACGGTAGCTGGAAATGCAATCGCGATATTATTTGCGTAACTAATAACGTTCGTTCGTTGCGGGAGTTGACGAGACAAGACTAAATAATTTCCGCTAAGCGATTGGTGGAATTTCTCGGCAGTGCAACGCGGTGGAAAGGTGCATTTCATAAAAACTGGGAGAAGCCGCGCTATGTGCAGAGATAGCCAACGGACGACGGTGGTGTACGCCGCGTGTCGCAGCATCAAGTCGGCGAAAGGGAAGTGACAGATAAATGTTCATTTGTTTGTTTCGTTTGTTTTGAAAACAAAAACAAAAAAAAATCCATGAAGAGCATTTGCCGAAGATCAAGTTCTGTAGTAGCATAAGTAATACAATAATTGATTTCGACAGAATGCGCATTCGGTTTGAATGAGTTGTTTTTTTTTTGTTTTTTTTGTATATGTTGTAAATTTATCAGAGTGAATGAGTAGTATTTTTCTCGTTTTGGTGTCATATTTGTTTGCCTATGTTATTGCATTGTTCATCCGCCATGGGGTGTTTTTGTGTGTGTTGTTAGGAGGCAGAAACCCCGTTGTGTGCATAATGTTTGGGATTAACAAAAAAATAGGAATTACTAAAAAAAGGAGGTAATAAATGATGAACATCTTCAGGTTCGTCAGTAAATCCGCAAAATGTGTTGTGTTTTAAGTAGTTAGATTCCCGCTACGCCCGCGTGCCTAACTACTTCGTTTCAAGCCCTGTATTGGGCAATCACAACCTCACGCCCATCAAAGGAAGTAAAAAAAAATGGGAATTTTGTAAATTTAGCTAGCGGACGGGCATGAATAAAAGTTGAAACCGGATTAAAAGGAACACGTGAGTTAAAAAAACGACGCGCCCAAATGTATTCGTAAGCCCCAGTTGAGTATAGGAAAAAGAATATTAGTAAATAAGTAGTAGGATTCGCGCGATACATTACAACAGTAATAAAAATTTGTTACAATTATGGATTTATATATCAAACATCTTGTATAGTCATTTATATATTGCCCATTTCCGTTCAAAATATTCATCCTTTTCTAGTTTCCTTTATTATGTACTCTATATAATTTTTAAAATTTAATTTATATCAATAAATACACCCAGTCTCTGTTAGTTATCACAACTCAAGAAGTTATACAAGCTCTGAAAAAAAAAGAAAGGGAATCAGTCAACTGACTTTGGAGGTTTACGTTTACAATTATTAAAATATCCACCAAGCTTCGTTTTCGATATTGTGACAATGTTATTAAAAAAATGTATTTTAACCAATTGTGTGCTAAAGAATGGAAGAAAGCATGGATTAGTTGCATTCATAAAAAAGAAAATAGAAACGACTGTTTTCGACGACAAATTATCGAGGAATGGGAGTAATAAGCTACTATGTGTAAACTGTATGGACGATTTTGACTCGAAGACTGGAAATAGAGATCAATGAAATTGAGGAACAAAGTCGTTTTGGGATCGCAGGAAGATCATGTATAGATAATACATTCTCTATTAAACAGCTTATTCAAAAGGAAATCTAAACGAGCAGAGAATTACTTTTATTTTTTATTGATTTAAGGAAAGATTATTATTATTATTATTATTATTATTATTATTATTATTATTATTATTATTATTATTATTATTAGTCCGTTTACATACCTTGGTAGCGCTAAGGCCTCTTACTTTCTAAGGTTCTAAATAAGCTAGCACTTCACTTATTAGTTATCATCACATCACTATCAGTTATCACATCACTTACCATCTCGTCACTATCTCTTCACATATCTTTGTGTTTTTATTTTTGTGTCACTCTTCCTTTCTACTTTAATCTTTTTCTCTTTCTCTATGGACTCTTTCGAGTGTGTCGATGACTTCTCTACATTTGGCGGGGTCTCCTGCTGTTCTGGTCAATACTCTGCTAAAAGTAAACTAAATTTTTTGCTATTTTGGAGAAGGTCGCCTAGCATTTCTTGTAAAATCATGGCTGATGTTGATATAAGAACTACTACTCAGCAACTCGTAGATTTGATCTTTTTTCCCCATTGATATTTATGCCGTGGTTTTTCGTTTTGCGAAAATTTATTTCTAAAATGCTTCTATAAATAATTTTTGGGAAATGGGGTCACCTTGTTTCACTCTCCTCTGTTGATCAAAATCTTGGCCTTCTGAATCTGTTTTCATTTTTGCTTTACTATTTAGGTATATTTTTCCTAAGATTTTTATATTCTTCGTATGTATTCCTTGTACGTCTAATGCTTCCAGAATTGCTTTATGTACCACTGAATGGAAGGATTTTTTTGAAGTCTATGAAGACAAGACACAGATTCATATTGTATTCTTGAACTTTCTCTATAAGCTCTAATAATGAGGCTTCTGATAGTGTTCCCATAAATAAAATGAGGGAAGTCCTAACAAAAGTAAAGGTAAATCCCGCTTGATAAATGTAATGAAGAGTCTCTATAAAAACAGTATGAGACATGTTAAGATAAAAAAAAATGAAATATCAAAAGGATTTACTGTAAATAAGGGTCTCAGATAAAGATGTCATCTATCACAAACTTTGTTCAAGATTTTTACTGTCGAAACTCTAAGGGGATGGTCCAGAAAATGTAGAAATGTGGGAGTGACAGTAAGAAACGAGATGATTTATAATCTTCTTTTTGCTGATGGCGATGTAATTTTGGCTGATGATCAGACTGCGGGGGTTATTGATCGGAATCGCACCCTGCGAGCGCGTGGAGGAGGGAGAGGTTGACAGCCATCAGAGGGGCGAGGGGGGACAGGGCCTTTTAATGAAATCATCGCTTTGCAAATGGAGCTCATAAAGCTTTGCCTCGCGCCGGCGCCCATCCGCTGCGGTTGTTTCCGCCCCCGGTGTGTGATTGGGTGGGCGGTTGTGTGGTTAGGTGGGTGAGTGTGCGGTCACGGAGAGTAATCAGTGGAAGCTTTGTGCCATTTCCATGGAGAGAAAATGAAATTTTCCTCGAAGAGGAAATTTAATTATTGCGTTGGTAACAGTAATATATGGACTGTTCTATTGTGCTACCCGTGTCATATGACGAGAGCGAAGAAGCAAATCAATTATTTTTTTTTATTTTTTTCTTACATGTTTTCGAAAAATTAAGTACATCTATATGTACATATTTTTCATTTTTTATTACAATAAATTCCGTTCCCTATTTCTATACTATTACTACAATTATTCCGTTCTCTATTACTATAATTATTATATATTACTAGCGTGCCCGTGCGAGAATTCTCGCATGTTCTACCCCACCCTCCTTCCTATTTTTCAATTTCCATATTAAGCCTGTATGATATATTTTTCTTCAAGACCCTCTTACTCTCCGTCACTTGTTCTATGTGTCTCCTGGTAATTGATAATAAGGAAATACATCATTGTCAGTACAAACTATTCGTATTTAACGTTATTACCGAGTAGACAGGTACATTCGTGTAATTCACTCGCGTAGAAGACCAAGTAATTAGTTTAATCTCACATATAGTTGCAGATTTACAGATACTACAGGCTCTGAACAGGCGGGGTAGAATCGAGAAGAGTCGAACGAGAAAAAGTTTCTTTTAAATTTATTTCTTCTCATTCGACCGAAGGTCTTTCGAGAGATTTCAGTTTTACATTCAGACTTTTTTGGGATTTGGGCATTCCTTGACAAAATGAGGTTAACATTCTCTGATTTATTTAAATACATATTTTTCTTTTAGATGATAATGAATTTTATCTTGATTTGGTAGGATAAACTGTTAGGATTGCCCTGTCGAGCAGTAAGAAGGGAAAAGGCAAAGATTTTACATGATGTTATTGGTTTAGGGAGTTTTAAGCATGTCTTTGGGAAATTTGGATTTGATTAGATTAGAGATGTTTGCTGTTCAGCCTAGATGGAATATCAGAGCTGGATGATATGAGTGGAGGGAAAAATAAAAGATATTTGCTACTTTTTTGTATGTTCTAGCACGGTATTGATTCAGAGTTCTCTGTGAATTTGATAATTCGGTATAAACCGTTGGGCTTTAATTCACTTTCTAAGGACTTTATTTTGGACTATTTGAATTTTTTGAATGATGGTAGGAGCTACCGGTAGCGGTAGCTCAGTGCATCAACTGATGTCACTGCAGCGCCTCTAACCGGGAGGTCCTAGGTTCGAGTCCTGACGGCTGCAGGTTTTTCGACACTAGCTTTTCAGCTAGGTCGAATTCAGCTGCTGTCTGGAGGAGAATTCTAGTGACTGGCTGCTCTGATCGGTAGTTTTCCGTGGTTTCTCGCATCAACACCAGGCGAATGCCGGAGCAGTACCCTACCAAACGGGCCAGTGGCCTCTAGACCAGAGTTGCTGAGTCCTGCACACGCCCTCCGGTCGCCCTCCGTCCGCCGATCTTGCGCCCTGCGGTCGAATGGCGGGCAATGGCGATAGGAGCGGAGGCTGAGGGTTTCGCTTTGGTGACGGAAGATTCAGCGGTGACGTGTGTGACGGTGGAGAAAGCGGAGACGACGGCGGCGACGGCGGCGACGGCGGCGACGGCGGCGACGGCGGCGACGGCGGCGACGGCGGCGACGACAGCGGCGGTGACGGCGGCGGCGGCGTTGACGGCGGCAACGGCGGCGATGGCGACGGCGATGGCGACGGCGACGGCGACGGCGACGGCGACGGCGACGGCGACGGCGACGGCGGCGACGGCGAGGACGGTTACGAAAGCTGCAGTGGCTGCAGCAACAACGACGGTGGCGGCGGTGATGGCAACAATGCAAGAGGAGACGAAGACTACGGCGATGCGGGACGGAAGAGTGGACACCGTAAATGTTCAGGTGTGAAAAGGCTTCACAAGGCTGTTGCAGGTGAACTGTCGCAGAATAAAAAATAAAGAAATCGAATTTTGGAATTTAGTAGATGCTTGTGATCATGATGTAATAATAGGAACTGAATCTTGGCTAACGGAAGATATAGCTAACTCTGAAGTTTTTCGTCCGAATTACAGATCGTTTAAGAGAGATAGAAATACTAGAGGTGGGGGAATATTTATTTGTGTTAAGGATGTAATAGATATAAGGAGAAATTGGGTCAGTAAAGAATTTGAGATAATGGGGATAGAATTAAGTGATTCAGGAAATGTATTAGAAATTATTGCTTGCTATAGGCCACCGAATGAAAATTACGCGATTTTGGAAGCCATTTCTGAGAAAATAGAAAACGCCAATAGTCATCCTATAGTTATTGCTGGAGACTTGAATACTCCAGACGCAAATTGGAAAGGCGCCGTGAGCGAAGCGAAAGTACAACAGTTAGTGAACAGACTCGTCTGGGAAGGGGGATTAGCGCCGGTCGTAGATAGACCCACGCGGCAGGAAGCGCTTCTAGATGTTTTCTTAATTAGGCCTCGAGAGCTTTTCTTATCTTGCGACGTCGTTGATGGCATAAGCGACCACAAAGCGGTGTTAGTAGACTTAGACATGAGTATTTTACAGAAAAGAATTACTCAGGGAACCAAAATATGGCAGTTCAAAAAGGCTAATACAGAAAGGCTTCAACACTACCTTAGAGAACAGTACGATTGTTTTCTGAGAATGGAGGGGGGCATGGAGGAAATGTAGAACGCGTTTAAGAGCATTCTAGACAAAACATTGCAAACGTTCGTGCCGTACAAATACTTAAAAAGTAATTCAGACCCCGAATATTACAATGCAAAAATTCGACGTCTGAAGAGGAAAAATCGAAAGGCTTTCAATAGCAGAAATCGTAGTGAAAATCATAAGATACATTATCGTAATTGTTCGAACGAATTAGAGCAGGAAAAGAAAATTGCTCAGGAGACTTTTTTAAAGCATATTCTCGACAGGGAGGGAAATAATTGGTCGGGGTTTTACAAATACGTTCGCAGAAGACGAGGAAATAAAGAAGAAAATTCTATCGTTAAAGATACCAAAAATAGGTTACTTACAGATGATCGGGAAAAAGCAAACGCTTTCAATGTCTACTTCAGTTCCGTTTTTAAAACAAAATCTCAACTCACTCAGATATCGAGGGAAGCTGTGCCAAATCAGTTTACTATAGAGGTAAACACATTGTGAAAACGAATTAAATCTATGAAAAATGGAAAGTCGCGGGGTCCAGATGCCATTTCAACTGACATAATTTAACTCGGTGGAGAGGCAATATTACCGTATCTAACAAGATTATCTCAGGTTTCGATCAACAATTCAAGCGTGCCCGATGATTGGAAGCTACCTACCGTTGTTCCGATTTTCAAGAGTGGTGATAGAACTGTATTAGCCAATTATAGACCAGTAAGTCTCACGTCAGTTGTATGTAAGCTAATGGAGCACTTCATAACTAGCTATATTAGACAAGTATGGGAAAGAAAAGAATGGCTTTTTCAGGGACAGCATGGTTTTAGGAACGGTTTCTCTTGCGAGAGTCAGATAGTGTCATTGTTTCAGGATATAGCTGATGAAGTTGATAATAGTGGGAGGGTGGACGCCGTAATAATAGATTTCGCGAAGGCATTTGATGTTGTCCCACACGATAAATTTTTTCATAAATTAATGCAATCGGGTATTGACCCCAGAGTTGTGGCGTGGATTGACGAGCTTCTTCGAGATAGGAAACAGAAGGTCCGAGTTGGACAACAATTTTCGACTCAAGCAAAAGTAACTTCAGGGATCCCTCAAGGAAGCGTTATTGGACCTCTCCTGTTTCTCGCATTTGTGAATGACCTACCAGATAATTTATATTCAAAGGTACGGCTATTTGCAGATGACTGTATAATATATCGAGTTATTCAATCAAATGTAGACGAGGACATTTTGCAGGGTGATCTAGACAGATTACATTTTTGGGCGAAAAAAATGACATGACAATAAATAGTTCGAAAAGCAAAACCATCACGTTTGGTAGGGGCCGCAAATACAATGAAACTCAATACCTTTTAGGCAACGAAAACATTCCAAGAGTCGTGTCTTGTAAGTACCTGGGGATAATTTTTGATAGCAAATTGAGTTGGGAAAATCAGATAAACTGTGTTGTAGGGAAAGCCTGGAGGTCCTTGCATTTTACTATGCGAATACTAAAAAAGAGTACTGCGAAAGCGAGAACATTAGCTTATTTATCTCTAGTTCGTCCATTAATGGAATACGTGGCTGTTTGTTGGGACCCTTATAGAAATTCCCAAAAGGAATATTTGAATAGAGTACAGAGAAGAGCGTATACATTTGCTTTCCGAGGGAATAGGAAGAATGTTGAATGGGAGTCTATAGAAATTAGGAGAGTTAAGGCAAGACTCTGTGCCCTGTACAAAGCGTATGCCGGTTATCCAGCTTGGAAAGATATCTACATCCGATTGGGTAGACCTTCGTACTTTAGTAGGGCGGATCACAAGCACAAAATTCAGTTTAGGCCACAGAGAACAGATGTTGGAAAATTTTCATTTACAAATAGAACAATAACGGACTGGAATAAGTTACCTGCGACAGCCTTGGAACCCTTTCCTCTAGGTGTTCAAAGATTTAAAAATAAATTAACTAATGGTATTTGTAAACTTTATTAATTTAATAAGTTGGATTATTATATCAGTTATTATTTGATTATTATTGATATTTTTATTGCTATTATTATTGTGTCAATTACTATTAAATGCGTTCCTGTTCTAAATATATAATTATATTCAAAGTAGTATTGTATTGAAGTGTGGTGAAGTGTTGTGCAGTGTAGTGAAGTATAGAAGTAGAAAGAGAAGTGAATTTCAAATGTGATGTGAAGTGAAGTGAAGTGAAGTGAAGTGAAAGCAAAGTGAAGTAAACTTAAAAAGTCGCGTAATCTTCTATTTAATAGTTTCAAATAACTGTGCAGGTCAACCATATAATGTAGTTAAGGCTATTATTGTTAGCATTTTATTATTATTATTATTATTATTATTATTATTATTATTATTATTATTATTATTATTATTATTATTATTATAATATTTATTATTATTATAATGTCTTTAAATAATTTAAAGTTACATTGTTAAGTAATTTTAAGTAAATATTAGTAATATGTAAATTGTTGAGTTCTCCCATCAGGTTGTATATACCTACCTGCAGAATAATAAATATCTATCTATCCTCTCCCCTTACACACACACTTACACTAACAAACACTACACTACCACATATTTCGGGAGACCGGTCGGGAACTTAGAGCTTGTCCCGGTTGGGGCGGTGCCCCGCTGGTGGGAGAGTCCAGGTTAGGGGGAAACCCCACTAGCCGACGGTAGGTCGGCGCCGGATCTCGCCATCCAGCGGGAGAAGATCACCACCATCTCCCGGGGGAAAACATACACTACACTAACGGGACTAATGACCGAAGTAGTTGACGCGCCCGGAAACACGAAAAAATGAATCAATCAATCAATCAATGGTAGGAGCTGCGTTTCCCCACACTGGCCAAACATAAGTTAGTGTGGGTAGGATAATAAATTTATACAGTAGAATCTGGCATTTGGTTTTTAAGCGTTGAATGTTGATTTACGAGCGGTATTGTTTTGATATTTTGACAGTTGGATTATTTTGGTCTCTTTTGGTTTGATTGGTGTATCCTTTGAGTTGTGAATTGTTATTTTTTGATTTGTAATTGTTATTTTTTTGTCGAACAGGAATATGTGAATTTCAAAAATGTTAGCAGATTTAAATTTTTTGAAAGTATAAAGTAAAATACTCGTAATAAAATGCTACACATCCGGTTTTTTCTGTTAACTCTGAATTTTTGAAAGTTTCAAAATTTGAAACGTTTTCGGCTTATTTGTATGTTACAAAATTGATATTAGAGATTTGTGCTTCAAGTAAATTTTTTTCTTTATAGTAATTTCTTTCATTAAGGTCATGCACATTCTTTTTCGAAAATGTTAATAATTTTCACGCAATATTGCGTGCATAAAATGCAATATTAAAATATTATTATAAGATTTTTTCGAAAATAGCTCCAACATTTTTCTTTAATTTAAAATTTAAGGGATAATCTTTAATTTGCAATATAGGAAACACAAATGCCATATTGCTCTTTTTTAAAATTACGAAAATGTAATTTTAGCGTGTATTTTTACAAATTTGCATTTATAAGTACATGTGCTTCAAATGATGCGTTTATAAAGTTGTTCGAATACTGAAATTTTTTCTGTGAAAAAGAGTTAAAATTTCACACTTTTCAGAAACACTCAAACGTCATTTTCTCAGAAATGACCATACATTGTTTTTTCAACATGTCGAGCTGTCTTGCTCGGACCGAGGTCCCCAGCCGCCTCATAATCGCACTGAACTTGGCCGCAATGCGACCGAGAAAGATATCTGGAGAAATAAAAACTTACTACAAAACATCTCCAATTTATTTCTATTTCGTGATATTTGTTCTCATTCTTAACATGTTTTGTGGTCAAAGGGGACGATATTTTTGCCTGTTAATATAAATTATGTGAAACATGTAATTTAACTTTTTCAAATCTACTAATTGTATTGTTTGTGCTGAAGAGGTGGTGATGTTAAGTATGTTATTATCTGTATTGAAATGTTTATTGCAGGCGATCGAATGTCTCTCACTAGGACGCGATGCGACTGCTGCCAAAACCCTCAAACCTTAGGCTGAACAGATCTCTCAGAAGAAACGTTCATGCTACTGATGCGATTGAGGGAAATCTGCAACTTAATTTTTTCAGTCGTTGGCAGATGGTTGATAATGATGTTTTGTAATAGCTGACTGTGAAAGAACCAGATGTCTTTTTCCCCCGTACAGCGCTGCGAGAATGTGCAGAAAGCTGGGATTCGTCCGTAACCCATTTTGCGTGGAGACCACAGTACTTATTTTAACTTGCATACCACGATAATTTTTAAACTCCTAGATAGCGTATAACAAAATACCCACACAAATTAATAGATCATCCTTAATTGGATTCCATTTCAGTTCAGGAAAACTGAAAAAACGTTTTATTGTAAAGAAAATTGGAACATATTTTTCCGCAGAGTTACTCCGCGTAACTTCCGTTATACGGAGTACAAGAAAGTGAGAATGAACCGTCGATGTGCGAGACGCGGCAACCGTTAGAGATCGCTAACGGGATTGCGCAGATGTAAATATTCCTGCATTCAATATATATACTTTTTAATCCAAATTTTTTACGTATTTTTCTAAAGAACCCTTCCTGGGTATCCTTAGTTTTTAGTTTCTAATATTATAGTCTTCAAACATTGTATACCTGTATGTATGATGAAATGTAGTGTGGCGGCACGATCTTATTATTATTATTTTTATTATGATGTACCAGAGGAAAAGTATTTGTGAACCAGAGAACTGCGTGTCAGGACACGCCGACGCCCGCCACCGCCCCTCCGCCCCGCGACCGCCGCTGAAAGGGTCCCCTCCGAAATCGCCCGTCCCTAAAGGGATTTACGACCCACAGCTGCGCGTCCACGAGGCCCCCCATCTTATGAATGCCTCACTGTTTTCGGAGCGGAAAATTCCCCGCAGGTGAACCCCCGACTGGGAAGTACAGGCCCATTTATTAACTTTGTTTGTTGAAAGGAGTGTTATGAAAACGTCTATTGCATAAGGGCACACGCCTGGAGATAGAGTGAGAGGGAAAAAGTCCAAGTTACGGAAAGTTTTAGGAAATCGTGACATCTGATTGGTGAAGTATTAGCTACGACGCCATAGGTTTAGGCCAATCAGAGCACAAATGACGGGGGAAGGAGTAATTTCAAGAGTCAGTATGTAATTTGGGGAGGGGGAACCAAAGGGCACACACGTACGGAGCCAAAACCCAACAGGGACTTCTGATCTAATTGTCGGGCAGGGAGCTTCGCACGAGGCTCGCGCACACACTTCTGACCTAATTTTCGGTCAGGGAGCTTCTCACGAGGCTCGCGCATAGTGAAGAGTGCTATTTAGGCTTCAGGCTGTTCCGCCGAGATTGTCGGTGTTTTGATGCGCGATCATCGCGCCACGGTGCGCAAAACGGCCCATGATTATTTCGTCATCTTACGGAGCCACGCTGCCAACCGATACCTGATGCGGAGTCGCCGCTAATCGTCATCAAGAGGTGGAGACGGCCCCGACAATACGGGCTTCCTCTAGCAGACGCGGCCTGACGTCGCCCACCCTGCGACCGCCGCCTGTGCCGCGGTCCCGGCCGCCAAAAGCCGACCTTCAACGAGCCTGCCGCCGCCAGCTGTTGAGGTCACCGACCCGAGGGAATCCCGCCGCTGGAGCGCTGGTTTCTCTCGCCACCAGGCAAAGTAAAACTACGCACGGGTTGCTCTTCAAGCGTTTTGAACTTTCAAATAAGAAAAAATTAAGTACAAAACTTCTCGCATGTAAGCGTTGCCGCGCAGTGGCTATTGTAATTAGGAATAAGGACTCCCTTTGTAAATTAATTTTATTTAATTTAATCTTATCTTTTTTTATGAGCTCATTAGGCAGGACCAATTCAACTTCAAATTCTCAATGTAACTTCTCTGACACCTGTCAGAAATAAAGCCCACATTTATTTATCTAGCACAACTTCAATTTGATTAAGACCATTCTCACAACTTCCTTCCATCATCCTATTAATCGATTGAGCTACGCCCGGGCCGGCGTCAATCACATCCAGAGCAAGGAAGCGGCGTCGTAACAATTGGCGTTCCCGCCGTGGGGCTCGATTTAGTGAACTTTCATATCCCAGATAAGCGCCTTGAGATTTCTCATGCCAAAATTACAAATTTTCTAAATTTTTCGATTCATTTAATTTTCTAATTTAATGATGGATGGAAGGACGTTGCCGTGAACTTAATAACTTGTGGGCTATTGAGGACGTAATTTTGTATGGTATTCTCTTTATAAGTGTTATTTTTCTGTGTGTTGTATTGTGTGGTTACCGTGTGCGCGTACTGAGACAAGTGAAACCGCGTAACGCCAAAATGCTCGACGAATCAGGTATCGACGTGGCAGATGGCGAAAGTCCCAATGAACAGTTGACGCAAGGACCCACCTTATGTGATATCTTGCGTATAATAACAGAACAGTCAGAACAATCCAAACAGATGTTTTCCGAATTAGATCAGAGAAGCAAGGAACAGTCAGAACAATCCAAACAGATGTTTTCCGAATTAGATCAGAGAAACAGGGAACAGTCAGAACAATCCAAACAGATGTTTTCCGAATTAGAACAGAGAAATAAGGAACAGTCAGAACAATCCAAACAGATGTTTTCCAAATTAGATCAGAGAAGCAAGGAACAGTCAGAACAATCCAAACAGATGTTTTCCGAATTAGAACAGAGAAACAAGGAACAGTCAGAACAAATGTTTTCCAAATTAGATCAGAGAAATAAGGAACAGTCAGAACAAATTGTCGAAAATATTGAAAGAGTATCTAACAGTATAAGGGAATTGGATGAGAGGTTAAATGAAAGGCTTACTACGCATGAAAATAAATGTCAGGAGAGATTTGATCGCTCGGAAAATTGTTTAGAAACCCAAGCAGAAAAATTAGGGAAATTAGAACAAAAATTTGATTATGAGGTGGGAGCTTTAAAAAATCAAGTTGATGGAAGGTGTGGTGAAATAGAAGGGAACGTAGAGAAACTGAGCCAGGAATTAGAACATTCGAAAGTTGAAACGACTGAAAATTTTAAAATCCTGAAGTCAGAAATTAACGCAAAATTGCAAGCTTCTGATGGGAAATTGCAAGCATGTTATGAATCAGTCAATAAAAATATTACTGATGTCAAACAGGAGATGGGCGAAAAACTTAATTAAATAGGGCAGAAACTCCACACCGTAGTTTCCCAAATAAACGACAGATTCGTTCAGATAGGGAGTGTAAGTGAGGATAACATCAGGGAAAGGGAAAAGAAACTGAAAGAAGAAATAGATCGTAGTGTGGTTGAGCTGGTTAAAGGGGAAATTGAGAAAGAACGAGAAAACAATCCCACACCGACTTCGAGTGGATCAGGCCTCCGTTTCTCGTGGGCGCCACCCCAAAGCTTAAAATTTTCGGGAAAACACGAAGAAAATCCCAGGGTTTTTCCTAGATAGGGCGGAAAATTATATGAACCTCACGAATGCAGTACCTTCCCACCTGAAGACAAAATTTATGCAGGAACTTTTGCGTGGAAATGCGGCCCACTGGTTAACAGCTTTGACCCCTTTTCCACAAAATTACGAGGAATTTCGTACGAAATTTTTGAATCGTTATTGGGGAGAACAGAGGAGGTACGAATTTGAACGTGATATTCTTGAATCACGCTGGGACAACCGAAAAGGCCAGTCATATCTAGACTATGCCATGGAGAAAATCTCCGCTATTAAGTTGTGTGATCCGCGGGCGAATGATCGCAAAGTAATATGGCTGCTAACCGCCCATTTCCCCACTTATGTTCAGAATCTTATTAATAGCGTGGGATGTCACGACTTGGACCGTTTTCAGGAATTGCTTGCGCAATTCGATAGGACGCGTAACAGTTATCATGATGAGAACCGCGGTAGAGATTACAATCAAGGCAGACCGCCGTGTCACCGTGATAATAGAAATCAAGGAAATGGCGCGAACGATCGACGTCCGCCACCCAATTCACATGAGAATCAGGGAAATTCAAATGAAAGGAACAGACAGCAAAATTCGTCTGGGCCGAGTTCGACAAACTGAATCCGTCTGAGCTGTCTGGGTATCTGGGCTACGGACGAATTTGTTCAGAGATACCTTTTTTCGAAGTCGTATCGGTAAACTATGCCTTCTTCGACCTTAATGATGATGAAAATACAACTGTCAAAGAACGTGCGAGAAAATGCCCTGTTCTTGAGTTCCTCATCGGAAATATTTGCGTCCATGCCTTAATTGATACTGGGAGTGAGATTAGCGCAGTGTCAAAGAAATTATATTCCCGACTTATAAGCGAGCGTATTCCTGTACCGACTCTTCCCACGGCCAGATGTTATGTTGTAGGGATAGGAAAAAGACGTAGCAAGCCGATTTCAATGCAGGCTTTGATTTCGATTAGAATTAGGGAAATTTTGTTTGATGTGCCTTGCTTAGTGATTGATGATCTTAACCATGATATTATCTTAGGAGTTGATTTTTTAAGAGAAAACGGTGGAATTGTAGATTTTTCAAAAGATATTGTGAGTTTCGGTGACGGTAAAGAAATTGTTATTGGAGATGATGGGGAAGACAGGATGGATCTTAGCATTTCATGCGTATCCTGGGACATGGGGGGTGGGGGGAATGATGTGAACGGGGTTCTCTGCCAATATGTGCAGAAATGTGAATGATTGAATTGTTATGAACGCTCCCAGCTGCAGAAAGTGCTACTAAGTTACGTCGATGTTTTCAGGCGCCCCATTCATCCAGTTAAAGATTTTTATTTTCGAATCAGTGTTACCGACGACTCGCCGTTCAAACTGAGAAATTATCCCATTCCACAATCTTTAAGGGAGGAGGTGGATCATACAATTAAGAACATGATTGCTGAAGGCATCATCGAGAGGTCAGTGACGGCATATTTGAATCCTATTGTTGTCGTTAAAAAGAAGGACGGAGGGGTCAGGATATGTTTGGACGCTCGGAGGATAAATGAAGTTACCATTCCAGAAAATGAGGCACCACAAAATCTTGACGAAATTCTTTGGAAGTTTAATCAAACTAAAATTTTTTCAGTTTTGGACTTTTCTAACTCTTATTGGCAAATTGCTATACACCCTGACGATAAGAAATTTACTGGATTCCTATACAACGGTCTCACCTATGTTTGGAATTTTTTCAATTTGAGACCATTTAAAGAATGAATGAATCAGCGGCATTTTTACTTATCTCTGACCATAATTCGTTAGTACCCTATGCTCTTCCGGAATAGTTTGCGAACTATGTACTATTTCAGCCGTAGATTAGTTTAATTAACGTTAGCTCATAGCCTTCGTAGTATAATATAACGGGTTTTGTGAGAGAAGGTACTAGACCAGATTAGTTATTTTTTTTAATTTAATTAAAATTCATAATTTATCTTAAACTGATTTTCTTCGTGCCACCACTAGTTTTTGCATGACGAGAGAAAAAATCTTGTCTTAATTACAAGTAATTAAAAGACACGCTGTTTCTCTCTATTTGGAGGGGAAGGCTGATGTGGCGGCACGATCTTATTATTATTATTTTTATTATGATGTACCAGAGGAAAAGTATTTGTGAACCAGAGAACTGCGTGTCAGGACACGCCGGCGCCCGCCACCGCCCCTCCGCCCCGCGACCGCCGCTGAAAGGGTCCCCTCCGAAATCGCCCGTCCCTAAAGGGATTTACGACCCACAGCTGCGCGTCCACGAGGCCCCCCTTCTTATGAATGCCTCACTGTTTTCGGAGCGGAAAATTCCCCGCAGGTGAACCCCCGACTGGGAAGTACAGGCCCATTTATTAACTTTGTTTGTTGAAAGGAGTGTTATGAAAACGTCTATTGCATAAGTGCACACGCCTGGAGATAGAGTGAGAGGGAAAAAGTCCAAGTTACGGAAAGTTTTAGGAAATCGTGACATCTGATTGGTGAAGTATTAGCTACGACGCCATAGGTTTAGGCCAATCAGAGCACAAATGACGGGGGAAGGAGTAATTTCAAGAGTCAGTATGTAATTTGGGGAGGGGGAACCAAAGGGCACACACGTACGGAGCCAAAACCCAACAGGGACTTCTGATCTAATTGTCGGGCAGGGAGCTTCGCACGAGGCTCGCGCACACACTTCTGACCTAATTTTCGGTCAGGGAGCTTCTCACGAGGCTCGCGCATAGTGAAGAGTGCTATTTAGGCTTCAGGCTGTTCCGCCGAGATTGTCGGTGTTTTGATGCGCGATCATCGCGCCACGGTGCGCAAAACGGCCCATGATTATTTCGTCATCTTACGGAGCCACGCTGCCAACCGATACCTGATGCGGAGTCGCCGCTAATCGTCATCAAGAGGTGGAGACGGCCCCGACAATACGGGCTTCCTCTAGCAGACGCGGCCTGACGTCGCCCACCCTGCGACCGCCGCCTGTGCCGCGGTCCCGGCCGCCAAAAGCCGACCTTCAACGAGCCTGCCGCCGCCAGCTGTTGAGGTCACCGACCCGAGGGAACCCCGCCGCTGGAGCGCTGGTTTCTCTCGCCACCAGGCAAAGTAAAACTACGCACGGGTTGCTCTTCAAGCGTTTTGAACTTTCAAATAAGAAAAAATTAAGTACAAAACTTCTCGCATGTAAGCGTTGCCGCGCAGTGGCTATTGTAATTAGGAATAAGGACTCCCTTTGTAAATTAATTTTATTTAATTTAATCTTATTTTTTTATGAGCTCATTAGGCAGGACCAATTCAACTTCAAATTCTCAATGTAACTTCTCTGACACCTGTCAGAAATAAAGCCCACATTTATTTATCTAGCACAACTTCAATTTGATTAAGACCATTCTCACAACTTCCTTCCATCATCCAATTAATCGATTGAGCTACGCCCGGGCCGGCGTCAATCACATCCAGAGCAAGGAAGCGGCGTCGTAACAGGAAATATCGTAAGTTTTGTGAAAGCAAAAATATCCAATTTCATTCCTATAAAGACCCGTCAAAAATAATTTACAAGTAGTGATAAAAGATCTGCCGATTAATTATTCTGAAAATGAAATTCTCAAAGAACTAAATGATTTACATTACCCAATTTTGAAAGTCTGTAGACTTTATAACAGAGATAGGAAACCAATCCCAGTTTGTGCAATAGATTTAGAGGACAATTATCAAGTCAGGAGAATATTCAACCTAGTTAGATTATTTTACAGTGTAGTAAAAGTTCAAAAACGGATTGCTTCAAATGTAATATAATGCAAACGATGTCGAAGGTTTGGTTCTCAGGCTAATTGTGGGCTAACTCCCAGCTGTGTTAAATGTACTGGGAATCATCATTACTCACAGTGTAAAAAATCTAAAAATACAGTACCGAAATGCGTAAACTGCAAGCAAAATCATACTGCTAACTATAAGGGTTGCCCGGATTTCAAAAAGGCCTTAGAATTATCTCAATAATTTAAAATTACCTCCAAAATCCAAGGAGGACATGCTGCTCCAAGTCGTAATGAACAGAAGTTAAGACAACCGCCCCCAAGAGGCCCCATTCACTTTCCTCCACTCCCGAAACGACCTTCAGCAGCTCTGCGTTCACAATTCCAACCTCAAGACTTATCAAACCTAGTCTCTAATATTACAACACAAGTAATAAATGCTATCCCCCAAATTCAAACTATAATTCACCACGTCTTAGAAAACAAAAATTATGTGAGGTAATTGTGGAGAATTAAAACTTATCA
>BLKR01002500.1:7377-193116 GCA_011170035.1 Teleogryllus occipitalis
AACACCAAATTCTGAATGAGTAAAAAAAAAGAGTGGAAAACATTCCGAATGAACAATGGGCACTCTGATTCCTATTCTCACTCACGACACAATTTCATATTAAAAAACACAGAAGAAGTAGTTCGTAATAAAGAGGTATATTGTTTGGTGATTTAGGGATGTCGGAATTTCTTCATTGCTAGAAAATGTCTTGGACACTTTATGAGGAAAGATTTCCCTAATTTCTCGGTAAGAGGACTTGTCTGAACTGAACAAAGCAAAGAAAAGACATTTCTGTCGCATGTCATTGACCGCTGTGTCGTTTCCGTTTACAAATCTTTCCCGTTATTATGTACAGGCTTACATATAGAATGTTCTCTTCAGGAACATATACCCTGTATCTTTCCCACGATCCTTCTAGACTTCTTCCTACTGGTTTATCAATTCTGCTACTTAATCTTCTCAGCCTTTCTTCCTCATTTTCGTTTACTCTTCTTTTTTTCTATAGTTTTTCCTTTTCCTTATTTAATGGCTCCTTTTTTGTCCAGCCTGGTCTTTCTGCAATTTTTAATACTCATCTCGACAGTTTCCAGCAGATTTCTCAACTGTTTTCACATTGCGAGGGGGATATTGCATTTTACTGTGCAACACGAAATGCAATTTTGCAAATATCTATCTTAAATATAAGCATTTAAAACTGAAATTAAGACTGTGTTAAATTTCAAAAGACATCTAATGTGCCTCACTCTCAGAATCTTCCAATTGCGTGAATAACCTTTATGAACTGTTATGGATATCTCCGTAAAAACATTATAAAGCATAATTACTGTCTGTAACTTGAGTGGCATTAGTGGCAGTTGCCGTGGGGATAATATGGGCGATAACGGTGCCCCATCGTCTAATGTGCGAGTCAAAATTATCAACACAATTTAGTCAACACAAGAAATATAAAGCCTTTATGAATTTATTTACAGGCAATCTTAAAAATCACTATACTTAGCAGTTCATTCGGACAGAAAGATCAGACGACAGATTTTAATTTTTTAATTCCTGCGTTAACACATCTAAGTAACAGGAAATTAATTATTAAAGTGATATTGATTGTGAAGTGACACTGAAAACCTCTGACAGAGAGTAGAAATGCCCAAAAATGTTTCGCGATTTCAATATGTTTGGGTACAAATGTGTACAATGTATTCGCATCTGATATCCATGACCGCCGAAAGTGAAAAGCCCACAAATGTGACAGAATTAAATGAAGGGCACTCAGTTTCAATGCGTCAAAAGTACTCAAATGTAATGTCAGATTCCTGACAATGTAGCATTTGACACCGACATAACTATGCCCCGGGGTTTACTGTACTGACGCAGTTAGATTTTCGATTGTAATTTCCTGCTGTGCGTTTTTGTCATTCGGCATTTTTCTCCAAATTCATTCAAATGATCACGTATTGCTTTCACCGTTTCGAAATCGTCCGACAACTAGCGCTTACATATGTTTAGGCATCACTAATTTTCCGCTTCCGTATATTAATTATTCTTGAGGCAAACAGGCGCGATATATTGTACACAGAACCTCAGCCAATTAATATTATTGTAAAACAAGCGATCCTATTTTATGTGAAACAATTGATTTAACTTTAGATTTACCAGATCATAAATTATCATCAAGAATTCTCGTCTTCGTGTACGAAATCACTTTAGCAGAGCCTCGTAAAATTTGGGGATATGACAATAAATGACTTTGATCACTCAGTCTGTGGTCACTCTGATCACTCAGTCTGTGGATGTCCCTCGTCCAGTGAACATCGTCCCGGAGCGCTCCGAGCTTAGGCGCAGGTAGTTTTCCGCAGGTGGTCAACGGCACAGTGTACAGCACGGGTCCAGTCGTCACAACGTAAAAGCTTAAAGATAAGTATTGTGTTTTATACTATCGCTTTCCTGGTATTCTCTTTTTGATCGTTTTCTTAATAGTAACTCGTACTTTCAAATCCCAAGTTTTCTTTCCACTATACTCTCTTTACTCTCCATTTCATATAGCAACTCCGTCGGAATCTGATCCTCGCTGCACGTAAAACTTTAAAACCTATTCCGTAGTTTAATAAATTTATTAATTCTTTCAAATTTACTTCCTTTAAAGTGACTTAGAATTTTCCTCTAATATTTTGTGAACCTCTCCTTTTAAACTCTACTTATACTTATTTAATTCAATTTGGGTAGTTTTTCTCTCTTTATTCTTCACTTCTCAGCATGGCATCGAATACCAGAGGAACTACTAAGAGTAACCAAAACAATCTGCAAGTAGAAATAAATTCAATTGTTCAGGAAGTTGTTAAATGCCCTGCCTTCCTCGACTCCTTGGCGGCGGTCCTCACTGGAATGGTCGCCAAGCAGTTAGAGGAGAGCATGAATTTTAACACCGATTTAATAAATAATTTGCGCAGGGAAATTGAAGACAGAGACAGAGAAATAAAAAATCTGAAAGCAGAGCTTGACGTGAGAACAGACCAACTTGAGATGTATACGCGGCGGAATTCCTTGCGGATCTTCGGAGTCAAGGAAAGAGATAATGAAAACCCAGATCAACTTGCGCTTGATGTGGCAAAACAGATAAGTGTCGATTTGAGCCTGAACGACATTGATAGATGTCATAGAGTAGGACCCAAGATCCCAGGAAAAACACGACCGCTCATTGTAAAATTTGTAAGTTACAGGAAGCGTCGTGAAGTCTTTCGGGAGAAAAGACAATTGAAAAATACCGGTGTCACAATACGAGAAGACCTCACAAGATCCCGTCTGGAGGTTCTGAGAGCGGCCATTGATAAATTTGGCCTGCGGAACGTCTGGACGGAAGATGGCACAATAGTCATCAAAGCAGGTAGCAGGAAAGCCCGCGCGCAGACAATTGCCGACTTGCAGGCCATTTCCGCCTAAGTAAGAGCGCTCCCCACCCCTACCCCACAGCTTAACACTCCCTTAGCTTGGAATTTCCAAGGATCCTCTCTTTTCTTCCCACCCCTCTAAGCATCTTTTCTTCCTTCATCTTTTCTCTACAACCTTTCTGAAAGCATGGCCACCAGCATGAATCCGCCTCTACACCTTTCCTCATTACATGGACAAAGCAATCATCCAATAACACTTCCTCATAATACTTACGCCTCCATATCAAAATCTTCATCGCGATCTTTATTTGTAGGTCACGTAAATGCTCAATCGCTATATTGTCATCTTGATGAAGTGCGAGAACTAATTTCAACCCACCGTTTTCATGCTCTCCTTATTAGCGAAACGTGGCTAAAGATCTCTCTTGCTACAACACTTGTCACAATTCCTGGATACCGTTTTCTTAGAAGTGACCGGAACCCACATATCGCGTCTCAGGGAGGTGGTGTCGGTATTTACCTTCGCGATGATCTCACTTATAAATACATAACTTCATCAGCAGATAACGTTAATCAGAATAACGAATATCTCTTTATTGAAATTTCCATATTTAACAAAAAATGTGCCCTAGGCGTAGTGTACTGTCCTCCGAAAACAGGGAATATCGAAGATATCGACAAAGAAATTGCGCTTTGCTCAAGTAAATACGATAACATAATACTGATGGGCGATTTCAATTGTAATCTTCTGAAATCTACGTCGCATGCCGACAAATTCAAACGTATTTTTGGCGAAATGAATCTTTCTATCTTACCACTAAATGCAACTCACCATACAATCAGCACAGATACTTGGATAGATCATATCGTTGTATCGAATCTTGACAAAGTGAAATTTCATGGCCAATCACCAGTTCCAGGAATATCTAAACACGATCTCATATACGTCTCATACAATATGAAATGCCCTAGATATACGCCAACAGTTTTCAAATACCGCGACTTCAAAAGATTCAATTTTGAATTATTTCTCTCTGACGGTATGTCTATGCCCTGGCATCTTGTCTCTCAAGAAAGTTCGTTAGATAGAAAAGTAAATACTTTTACTCATCAATTGACGGAGCTGATTAATCGACACATACCCGTAAGAAAAGCTCGTGCAACACGTCCGCCGGCACCTTGGATAACAGAGGAAATACGTGGCTTAATGAAACAAAGGGACGCTGCCTTCAAAATTTTTCGAAATTCAAAATGCGAAAACGACAGAATTAAATACAAAAAATTAAGAAATGTTGTTACACAAAAATTGAGAAACGCGAAATGTAAATATTACCACAAAGTTTTGGGTACAAATGGCGACTCGAAACAAGTATGGAAATCTCTACGCACTCTTGGCATAGGCAGATCACGAGCACCGCTTCAAATTGATATACCTCTAGACTCCCTAAACCAACGTTTCGCTAATATGGCTCCCCATTTCGAAAGTTCATTAAAAAGCATGACTCTATCAAACTTAGAGTTCCATTCTAGAAATACTCCAGAAGAATTTTTCTTCGCGTGTACAAGTCCTATTGACGTCCTTAAAACTATTCAGAGTCTAAAATCAAACGCCTCTGGAGTAGACAATATTAATGCCAAATTACTGAAACTTTGTGCCGAAATAATATATCCCATTGTAACAGATATAATAAATTTTTCTCTCATAAGTGGAACTTATCCGACCTCTTGGAAAACTGCACTTGTCCACCCTCTTCCTAAATCAACAAATCCTCCTGAGTACAGACCTATTAGTATTCTACCTACAATTTCTAAAGTATTAGAAAAAATTGCACGACATCAAATAACGAACTATTTAGACAGCAAAAATCTCTTAAGTGAACATCAACATGGTTTCCGATCAGGCAGAAGTACAGGAACTGTGCTTTTAAGCTTAATTGAAGAGGCCAGAATCGCCATTGACAACGGTAAATTAACAATACTTATTCTCTTAGATTTCAGTAAAGCATTTGACTCGGTTGATCATGATATCCTGCTAGAGAAAATGAAAGCATTGGGCTTCGCTAAACCCACGATACGGTGGTTCTCACAATATCTTTCAGGTCGTCAACAAGTCGTAGTATCAGGTGAAAACCGATCCAGTGCCATTAGAACCGCCCGGGGTATTGCACAGGGAACAGTTCTAGGACCCTTAGCATTCTTAATTTACGTAAACGACGTAGGACAATGTCTTAAATACTGTCACTATAAAATGTACGCAGATGACCTTCAACTATATGTCAGCGGACATCCGTCGGAGCTTAACTCTTTAGTTCAGAAAATAAATGAGGACCTAAATGCTCTCAATAAATGGACCGCAGCCCTAGGACTTTTATTAAACCCAAATAAGTCCCAAAGCTTACTGATAGGCTCCCGCAACGCCATCAACAAATTAGAGAAAACCCTTCCGTCCATTAGTATAAATGGCTCCCCTCTACCCTGGTGTAACGACGTAAAAAACCTAGGAATGCATTTAGACAGCACTCTCAGTTGGACTACACATGTAAGTAAGATTTGTCAAAAAGTCTTCAAAGACCTCCACTCCCTAAAACGCGTACGAGAACTACTTCCTATAAACACACGTATGAACCTGATTACTTCACTAATTATGCCCCATTTCGATTACTGTGATTTCTTGCTCACTGACTTAAAAACCAAGCAACAACGGAAGTTGCAAACAGCACAAAACGCATGCATTCGTTTCATATTCGATCTTCGTAAGTACGATCATGTATCTGCGTACTACAGACAGACAAAAATTAGCTCCATTGAAAAAAGAAGAACATTGCATAGCCTCTTGCTTCTCCATAAAATCTTGTACAACGGCCTTCAAACACACATGTCTAAGAACTTCAAAATGCTAACACTAGAGCGATCGCGTTCGGCATTATTGCTGTGCGTACCTCGACACAACACTGTGTCATACAGTAAATCTTACACTGTCACAGTAATTCGAAACTGGAACTCACTACCTACACATCTTAAGAGAATTAGCAACTTTAGAAAATTCAAAACTCAACTTGGTGTCTGGATAAAAAACAATGAAATGTAGTCTACACACGCTCTCTGTTCTATCCGCAATTTTATCTTAATTACTTTCTGAAACAATGACCATGATCCCTTTATTACATATCATCCTCCATGCTAGATCGTTTTTTCTGTTGTTTTTTTAAGTCATATTTTCGAAAGTATTTCTTCCCACTCCCTTCCTCCTGGCCATCTTCCTCCTTTCCTACTTCAGGATACAGTAAAAGCTAATCCTATTACTGCTGATACAATGTTTAAAATTAGAGAAATTACATAACTATATCTAAAATACAACTTTGTTGCTATAATGTAATAGATTTCTAAATGTAAAATAAGAAAATATTGTGTAAAACTACAGCTTACAAATGTTTATGAAATTATGATGTTTGTCACTTTTATTATTATTTATATATTTTATTACTATTATTGTTACAAAGAAAAATCAGTAGTCCCTATTATTTTATTGACACTTTCTGTATTTTATACTGTAAGATATCCTTTTGTAAGTGCCTTTACTTAATGATTAATGTGGTAATTTCCCTTATTGTTGATTGAGATTATGCATTGTATATGTCATCAAGAACTAGCTGTTGTTATGTAATTGTAAAATTATATGTACTATATTTTCTCTTCTGATCCCCCCGTATCCTTTTCATTATCATTTCTTTATCATCTCCTCTTGTCCACCTCCATTTTCTTCTCTTCCCCTTTTCTCTTGTTTTCACTCTCAGCTCTGATATTTCTTCCTCTCAATATTTCGGCCTTAAGCCGCCATCCTGATTGAGGTTTTTTCTGGGTTTACTCAATCGCTTAAGGCGTATGCCGGGATGGTCCCTAGTATTGCATCCCAGTCGTAAATGTAAAATAACCCCCTTTTTTGTTTTTGTTTATTGTTCACAGTTGAGGCTGTCGGGTAATGACAACTGACATTTCTGGTGAATTTAGAATTATTGATTCTAAGTGGAATAAGTGGGAGCTATCTTATTACATATTTTTTAAGAATGTTCCTTACATCATGTCTTTCCATTTTGCAAAATTTGAAGAATAAACAATAATGACAATAAATTAATTTGGCTCATACTGATAAATTAATGTAGTTGGTTAATCACAAATTGATTTTTTTTCTTCTTCTGCGACACGTCAGGTAATATTAATTACATCCGAATCATTAAAAGTCAGTTAATATTAATTACATCCGAACGCCTCAACTGTAATTTTTAAAATTGTAAATTAATTAAAGTGGTTAGGCGGAAGAGCAGGCCTTAAGGCCTGAGCCTCGCCACAAATAAAGACAATTTTATTATTATTATTATTATTATTATTATTTTCACAACCAATAATATAATCAATTTAGTAAATATGAATAGTAGAGGAAGTGTGGCAATTGCACAACTTCAAGGTTTACTTTTCTTAAAAGTTATTTTTCATGATATGCAGAAGAACCGAACTGACGCCAATAGTTTGTTAAAATAAGATTATGAATAATATTTTTAAGTTATGAGTTGTTCCATAGTTGTTAAGGAAATTTTCCAGACTCTTTTCGAGAAGTTAATTTCCTTTTCCTTAGCAGTAGTCCCCGCAGTTGCGGGGTCTGCAAGATTGATTAATTAGTGATTCCTGGCGCATCAACTGCGAAGTTCATTAGTCCCGTAAGTTTAGTGCATGTTTTATCGCGGGAGGTGTCGGTGATCTTCTCCCGCTGGCTGGCAAGATACAGCGCCGACCTGCCATCGGGTAGCGGAGTTTCCCTACCCAGGTATCTCCCACCAGCGGGGCATCGCCCCAGCCGGGACAAGTTCTAAGTCCCCGACCGGTCTCCCGGTATGTGGGGGTCTGCAAGACAGCGGCCGCCGCATGGGGGTTATGGCATGCCGCACTCCCACACGGCATCCCACTGCCGATTGGGGCGAGGGAAGAGAATGAAGATGAGATTGGGAAGAAAAAATCTCGTGCGGTCCGTAGTCCGATGAAAACAATGCTGCTCCAACATCCTGCTATTAATGATCAGTAGGGAATGGAATTTTATGTAAATACATATCCTTACAGAACCAAGATATCCGCATTCAGTAATGTTTTTGAGAGTTTACAAGACATTTTGAAAGAATTGGAACCATTTTTATTTTACGTATTTTGGTATTATTGCATATTTTCACATGTTTTTTCTAAAACTACATATTTCTTACATATTTCACAGTTTTTTTTATTCCAATAAATTCCGTTCCCTAGTGATTAGGTACAAAACAAAAATCAGAGTAGTCGACCGTACAAATTCGATTGTCAGGCGTCACAAACTCGCCGATATTATTCGAGTAAATTTCTGGCGCCTCGCTGAGATCGAACCGGCGACCTCCAAATCACGGGCACTCTCGAGATGTAAGATGTTGATTTTACAATCAAACGCCGCTACCGGTGTTGATCTAATCGGAAAGGTTTCGTTATATTACATGGAAGTCGAATTTATAATCGAAATTGATTTACGTCTCTTATTTTCTTTCATAAGAACATTCAATCCTGACTTCTTCGCTGTCCGGGTGACGCCGCGTAGTGGGCGTCACCCGGACCAGCGAAGAAGTCATCGACTCGTGCCGCGGAAGCCTACGCGAACATTCAATCCTGTATTATTACTCACCGAACTTCAAACGATAATCTTAAAGATTGTTTTTCTTCGCCATTCAAATGAAACCCATAACACAGGCTGCCGTGTATTTTCCTTTGTTGAATTTGTTTACCGGACGCTGGCGATTCGAAACCACGTTTGTCGTCTCCAGTTACAAGCGGTGGCGTTAACCATTGTTTAAAACTGTTTGAGCTTGCAATGCGCGGGAGTGGTGCGTGTCGGGGAGGGGGTGCGCAGTGGCAGGCCTGTGCCAGGAGAGCCTGCTGGTATTGGGTTGACCGACAGCTTTCGAGAGGTGAATGAGGGCCCCGACCGGTGGCGAGCGCCGTTGAAATCCGCCGGCGATGACAAATTGGGGGCTCCATGCGCCGACGCGCCGCCGACGCCGAGCCCTGCCGCCGCCGCCGCCGCCGCCGCCGCCGCCGCCGCCGCCGCCGCCGCCGCCGCCGCCGAGCCCTGCCGCTGCCGCTGCCGCCGGCTGCCGGCCGCCGCACGTCGCCCCGGTCGCAGTCCATCTATCTTTCTCAATCTGCCAAATTCCTGCTCCATTTTCGACCTCATCCTCACTACAGGGCCCTTTCATAGTTTCATTACGTCGCTGTCAACGCCAGAGGGCAGTGAAGTTGTCGGGATTGACGTTAGCATTCCGCCCCGACAGTTGCTAAGCACTTTCGACATATCTCTGATTATACATTCTTCCGACGAAAATGTAATGTTATTATTTATATTAGAAACTTGAATCTAATTATGGTTGTTGTAATGATAAGATTTGCGCTATTTTCTCACTAAAATACTTCTGATTTCGGATTTTTCTTCTTCAAAAAATGGCCTTAAGGAAAACTAAACGTGGTATAGCCAGAATCGATGTTTAGTCAGTTGTTACCGACAAATCAAATACGGTAAAAGTCCGTTTCTCCGTCCATCTGTCCGTTTGTCCATCTGTGAACAACGCTAGCGGCTAAACCGATCAGCCGATTTTCTCCAAAATTGATATTCCCCTATCGAGATCCCCCGATGTCGCGGCCCGTTGAATTTGAAACCGATATTTCAGTTCAAAATTTTCAAAAAATTTCGCTCGCAACATTTTTTATTAAACTTCGTTATTAGATTGTGTGAATGATGTTTAAGAGAATGGTGCATGCCACATGTCCTAATTTTTCGAAAATTTCAAAATCTTTCGACGATTTCCTACAACTAAAATATTACGAATGGATATTTTTTCCTATAATAAAATTTGTTCCTTATTGATAGATTTTGAAATAAGGTCATGTACAATTCTTCAAAAATTTGAGTTTTGCAAAAAATGATAACTGAGATGTGTTAATTTGGGGAGAAATTGCGGGAGAAATAGTATTACGAATCATGACTAAGGTCGAGAAAGTATGTGCTGTTTTAGCAGCTCTAGTTTTTAAATGAAACCCCATTTTTCATCAACGCCGTAATTTGAGCTCGGAGTCCGAATCCGCCCCCTTTGGCTGCTGCCGCCCTGGTCGCCGCTCGGTGACCGCTTGTCCGGCGCGGGGTTTATCAATCATCCCCCGCGAGGGGCCAGTCGCTTTTTCCGACGCCCACGCCGTTGCCGCGGCGTGGCGCGGCGGGCGGCGTGTCGCCCTAATTATAAACCCGATAGCAGCGGCCTCCCTCGGCGGAGGCGGCCGCGTGCCCGTGCGTCCCCAGACGCCTTATCAGCAGCCGCCGCCCCCGCTGACGACCCTGACAGCGCCGCCGCCTGCCTAGTGGGTGGGCGCGCGTCTTGCGACGGACGCAACTGGGTTGGAACCGAGGCTTCGCCCCGGAATGACCGCGACAGGTAGACTCATACCAGTGCGCGCAATGTATCTCTCGGATCTAGCTGCAACTTTTTGTGAATGCGAATGATCTGAAGGTCCGTTTACTGACGTATTTTAGCGGGAGCGGTAGCTCAGTGCATCAACTGATGTCACTGCAGCGCCTCTAACCGGGAGGTCCTAGGTTCGAGTTCTGACGGCGGCAGGATTTTCGACACTAGCTTTTCAGCTAGGTCGAATTCAGCTGCTGTCTGGAGGAGAATTCTAGCGGCCGGCTGCTCTGATCGATTGTTTTCCGTGGTTTCTCCGATCAACACCAGGCGCATGCTGGAGCAGTACCCTATCAAACGGGCCACGGACTGCGCGCGATCTATCCTTCACATTCCTTGTCCTTTCCTCTCCCATTACACACACACACACACACTTACACTAACATGCACTACACTACCACATATCCCGGGAGACCGGTCGGGAGCTGAGAGCTTGTCCCGGCTGGGGCGGTGCTCCCCTGGTGGGAGAGTCCTGGTTAGGGGGAAACCCACTAGCCGACGGTAGGTTGGCGCCGGATCTCGCCATCCAGGTGGGGAAGATCACCGCCATCTCCCGAGAAAAAAACATGCGCTACACTAACGGGACTAATGACCTGAGTAGTTGACGCGCCCGGAAACATGAATCAATCAATCAATCTGACGTATTTTATTCAGTTTGTACATGTCCCCCAACGCAATTGTTAATGAATCTTACTCTGCAGAATTCTTATATGAACATACTTGGGGTTTTCTAACGTGACTCTGTGAGTAGTATCTCCAAGATGGAATCGACACGACTTTTTGTGTCATTCTCAGTCCTGCCGCTAGAGTCGCTTCATCTGCAGCACTGCTGGATACGGTCGCGTTCATGCGACATCTTGCTGCAGGACCAAGAAAGACGCAAAAAATCGTGCCATATTCCATCTTGAAGATAATGCGCATCTTGATGATCAGTATACTTATGGCGAGAGAGGCAAAAATTGACCAAGTACAATCAAAAATCTTTAAACATCACATTATCCTATTCAATAATATTAAATAAAATTCCCACAATTTTTGGGGGATGTTCTAAACAAATATACTTTTTAATTTTTCACAAAATCATTTAAAAAATCTTTGTCTTTTTTCCATTTTGCAAGGTTCACATTTTTTTATTTCCCTTCAGACATCTCCTCCAGATTTTATTTCTCTTTGGTAAAAAATTGTGACAGTTGATTTAGATAAGGCAAATTATTACATTTTTCTGAATAGGCACTTGTCATAGATACGGCTGAAAATAATGCCATGATACTTACCGCTTAGACCAGGACCTCACAATGCACTGGCACCAGTGCACCCAACGTGTATCAAGTTTCAACATGCTCACGGGAAATGAATCAGCGAATGGATAGGAATAAAACGCCAGGCGATCTCAGAAAAGTACAATGAAGGAATAAATTAAATATCAGACGACTAATGCATGGCAATAATTCAGGAACATAATACTTCCGTGGCTTGGATCTCACAGATCTATTGCGAGCGCTCCCGGATTAAGGTGATACGAGCTGCCATATTAGGGTATTTATGTATGTATGAATGTACTTTGGCACAATAACCTCTGACGAAGCCTGGGCCTACCGGCGGCATCCCGGCTTTGCTGCCATAGGTTACGGTATTCGTGTGATTAGCACGTAGTTGTCTTATGGTCTTCTCAGTCTCAAAAGTGTCTCAAAAGTCTAATCGTCACACAGCAACATACACTGGGACATTGCAAGGGAAACGCACACTATAATCTTGCCCGCCCGGGAATCGAACCCAGGGTTGCGTCATGTAAAGCGAGCACTGAGCGAGCTAATGAGGTAATTAGTCCCGTAAGTGTAGTGCATGTTTTTTCATCGGGAGGTGGCTGTGATCTTCCCCCACTGGATTTTGACCTACCGTCGATTAGCGGGATTTTCCCCAACCAGCGGGACACCGCCCCAGCCGGGACAAGTTCTAAGTCCACGACCGGTCTCCCCGCACGTGTGATAGTGTAGTGAATATTAGTGTGTGTGTGTGTGGAGGGGATGAGGATAAGACAAGGAAGGGGATGGAAAGATCGCGCGCGGTCCGTGGGCCGTTTGTCAGGGTACTGCTCCGGCATTCGCCAGGTGTTGATCGGAGAAACTACGGAAAACTGCCGATCAGAGCAGCCGGCCTCTAGACTTCTTCCTTACACAGCGACTGAATTCGACCTAGCTGAAAAACTAGTGTCGAAAATCCTGTCGCCGTCGGGTCTTGACCCCTATAATCTCCCGGTCAGAGGCACTGCAGTGACATCAGTTAATGCACTGAGTCACCGCTCCCGGTACGGGGTTCGAAATGTAAGATAGTGCAGGGCATGTGTAGGTGTGTGGGTGAGAAGGGGAGAACCTCATAACTTGGGCAGGATGCCCTGGTCCGAAGCCGCTTCTGTACACTGTGCGTTCCGCCGCCCGCGCTGTGTACTGAGTCGGGGGCTTTGTCGCGACTGGACTCCCATCAATCACCGCGCGCCAACGCTGCGCCCGCCTCAACCTCGTTTCCCTCCCCTCCCCACCCCCCTCCCCTCCTTCCCCGCCCCCTTTCTCACTGCAGACCCCGACCCTGCCCCGTGCAGAGATATGATCTGCTTTACTGTCCGAGCGCCGTCCGCCGATCTCCGCCCCGCCCCCTTCACCCTCCTTGGCCTCACCCCCCCTCACCCCCCCGGTCTCCGCATGCTGCATGTTCACCCACTCTATTATCTTAATTAGTCGTTACAAGTGCGTCACACCCACCCCATGTGGTTTCCGCCACTTTTTATTCCCGCGTTACGTGTTGAAAGCTTCGACTTCCTTTTTTTCCCGCGCCAGGTGTGAATGATTGCATGAAGAATATTGTATAATTTCTAACGGTATCGTGGGATGCTCGTTGCCATATATTTCCCTAGAAAACGCCGGCGGTGTTTTATGCAAAATACGGAGATAGGTAGACCGGCGGTAAATGACGTACTGTTTTACTATCTCGTAGATCTTGCATTTCTGGAGCGACTCTTACTTAGTCTAAGCAAAGTGACGACAGAACGCTGTATGGGAGAATGGAAAGAACGTAGTGGGAGAAAGAGGCACGATGAGATGTTTTGGATAGGAAACAAACCGTTCATAACAAAAGATGCATGACCTGTGAAGTCATAACCACTCCCAGGCTATACTTTCCTGGTAGCTATCTCTTCCACCGACATAAAGAGTAAATTACATTGAAAACGCGATTGTAGCACGCCCAGAAATTCATTTGTTCGCTAAAGCGCTTCGAAAGTTGGCATAACATTACAAAATACACACACAAAAAAACAAGTGAATTCGGAGGTCAGAATAACGTCCATAAATTATTCAACTACGATAATTTCCTCGTTAGTGTGCATGCGGTAACAATACCAGAAGCGTGATCTGGGCTGTCCGGGTGATGCCGCGTTGAAGGTTGGGGTGCCGACGTTTCGACCGACATACCCCAGCCTTCGAAGCAGCGTCACCCGGACAGCCCAGATCATGACTCTGGCCGCAGAAGCCTACGATATCAATACCAGAAGCTTAACTAAGAATAATTCGACATGCGTTTGAACCGATTGCATTATTCACATTTCGTAACAATCTTATTCATGAACTAGTGCTTTTTTGTTTGTGATCCCAAATTCAGATGGTGAGACGAATGGGCATGACACGAGGTGATAGACAGCCCTAGAAATCGCTTTTGATTCCGGAATTAATGATTTGAAATCATATGCTGCCCTAGCAGCACCTTTCTGGCTGCTTGTTTTTGAGATTAACGTGAGCGCTTGAGTGACTTGCAGTACACACATTAAGAGGTCAAGAAGTAAATCTCAGTAATGTGTAAAAACTACATGATTTCAAAGAGCACAGCGAAAAATATTATAAGCCATGATACCAGTAATATTTTGAGTGTGGGTGCTTACCAGCCTGAGTTTTACACTCTGTGCAATTGGTGCCAAGATGAGTTATTTATTTTTGATATTTAATATTAGTTTACTATTGTTTATTGTATTTGCTGCTAAAATATTTTTTTAATCCATTCGTTCGTGAGAAACACTGACGTTCTGAAACATTCTTGTTGTTAGCATCAATTAAATATTAATTTCGCTTGTAACCACTACTAAAATATAATTTTCCAACCTTGAGCGGAAACTCCCACACACTTGGACCGCAGATTGGCTTTGTAATGGGCGCATCGTAATGGACTATGGCGGTTCTCTGCAGGGTAAGACCAAAGCTGTTTCGGCGCGCACCTACCGATCAGGCACTCACTGAACTGCTCGTCCCGAAGATCTCCTCTCTCCTCCCAATCCCTCGACGACATGCGGACGGTCACGTGCAAGCAAAGTACTCGTAATAGACGTTCTACAGCTGGGCTTATGCTACCCGGTGGCATCATACAGATAAGAAATAAAAACTTCCAAATTCAATAAATTACTATTTTCCCTTACCTAGCACATGCAGTAACATTCACAAAAATGTGCATAAGTAAATACACATATACTCACATGTACATACACGTTTATAAACATACATATAAGACTGCATCTATTTATTCATACGCATATGATATTAGGATAAAGCTTCATACACAATATAATTGTTACATTTTTTAACTCTTCAGACTCTGCTGAGCCTATAAATTATCAAAGCATATCAAAATAATTTAGCAAAAGAACTATATATACTACCAATAAAATATGGAGGGGAAAAATATAGAAAAACGTTTCCACTTCACAGCATCTTTACCTAACTTTTAACGGTCAAATACGTTTTCCTCTGTAGACTACTGTACACTACATTTGTCGTTCCTATCACTTCACTTCATCTTCGCGTTTTTATCCTAATGGTATATTTCCTCTAACTTTCCTAAAAACCCCGTCCAAAGGAAAAGGCTCAAGAATGCTGAATCATTTGCCAACTCTCAAGTGCTTGTAAAGGAATATTGCTGTATCGTTGGTGGCAATTGCTCATACACGTACTGACTACGAAGTATGAAATTAGTACTTCAAATAAACTTTATTGTTCCTAAGGGTATCAATGAGTGAGAACTTTTCAATTATTTACGTTACTCGCTCACTTGCTTCTCTCTTCTCTCATTTTTTCGATTTCTTTTGTTCGTTATCTCTTCCAATTTCATCGTCTTTTTTTATTTCCGACTTCATTCCTCCCATGACTTCGTTTTTATTAATTTCGTTGGTTCTGTTTTATTGCATTCATTCATCCTCTCTTATCCTTTCGTCTGTTGTTTCAATGTCTCGTGCTTTGTTGGCGAATCGCTCCCAGCTCGCGTGCCGGCGTCCGGTGTCCGCCGAGGAATGTGGTAGCATCGTCTCCTCACCGCCGGTCGGCGATGTCCTCTGCTCGGGCTTGGCCTTTAGTGTTTTTGCGCGCGCGAATCCGAATTCCACTTGCATTAGGGACTTTATACACAGTATTTGCGACTGTTCAGCGATTTTTCAAGGTCATGTAATTCGTACTTTGTAAAGCGCCGCTCATTAGAGCCGAATCCTCCCATAGCGAACATTGCCTGAAAAAAAATTGATACATCTTTTCCTTTATTATTTTCTTCATTTAAACGATTCATTTGTGCTTTTCTTATTGTTATACATAAGTAAACTTAAGGGAGCTAAAGGTTATGTGAAGTGGGATAGAGCTTAGATAATTGTTTAGTGATGTCCCGCGTTCTCAGGTTTTCTTCCTGTTTCAATGAAACCTTTTTAAGAGCTTTTTTTCTTATGACACTTTTGATGTTTTTCATAAAAAAATCTCTTTTGAAGACAGGAAATCTTTATTAATTTTTTTTTCGAATACTGAACACAATCGATGTTTTGTTGTCGACGTCGCATCTCTAGTTGGAAGTTGTGCACATTAAACCTCAATAGCACCAACGATACTATTTGATACTAAATGATACTATATGATGCTTTTCCAGCATCATAATTCATCTTCTATTAGTCTTTCATTAAATGTAAATAATGTAAACATAATGAGATCATTAATTCAATAGCGCCAATTGTTTGGAGTGAATACACCAGCAGCCTCTATGTGCGGAGACGTTTACTAACACACTACAAGAAGGCAACATTTAATTTCTTGAAGTAGTATAGTGATATATACCAATCTTTTTTTGAGTTGGCAACGTAGAAAAAGAATTACAATATTTTACGCATATTCAAAGACGTTTTCAGTTAATGACGGAGAATTTATTCTAAAAATGGTGAGACGTAATTTGAATTAACCTTTTTATTATATAATTGTACTATTATTGAAGAGTATTTATTTAGTTATAAATATTTTCAGTAAATTAATATCAATTAGCCGGAAACGTATATGATATATTATTTCTCTGTTTCGATAGTACTTTCGATATTATTCGATACATTATTTGAAGATTATCTATGGTTTTCAATATCGAGGTTTAACGTGCTCTACGAGTTGGAAACATGGTGGAAATACATGGGTGAGTTCCTCCGGCACACCGATTTTTGCTCTTTCTGCTCATCACCAGTTTGCATCACGAACCACGTGACCACAGCACGGGCACTTCGTTTGAAAAGCCAGTCCAGACGATGGCCGCCATGTTGTATGGAGAGCGAGTAATGTTGAAAAACATTTTGGAAGTTGTACAAAATGACAGTATGCACCGTTAACCAACCAAAAATTATCCGATGAAAGTGTACAAGATGCAATATATTATAGAAATGCTTCACAAATCTGTTTCAATATCTTGTAACATGTCATCTGGTTGGATTTAAAATCCCCGCTAATATTGCGACGCAAACTGATGACTGAAGGTCATTGGCTGAAGTCGGATACCATCCGCAAGCGCCTCCTCCCCTCTGGTTGGAAGTCACCAGGCCCCGTCTCAGAGGCCGTTGAGGCACGGGGCAAGAACGCATCGAGCCGCTGCTGCCGGGCGGGGCTCCCACGTCGTGTTCGCCGTGTGTAGACCCCGTGCGCGTGTGCGCTTTTTCGTTTTTCTTTCTTTCTTTCCCGTGCGCGAGCTCCATTAGCGATGTTATCCACCGCGTAGCTCCTCTCCGCTTCGCCGGCTCCGAACAGCGGCACCCGCTACGTGTTACACCCATCTTACGGCGAGCGACCCGCCCGCTTCCTGCCATTTTTCTTCGGAGCAGCCCTTCAAAATTCATCATGGAGACCTCGGCCCTTTCAGGCGCCGCCGGGCGCGGAGCCAGCGGGCCGGGGCCCGCCGCGCGGGGCCTTTCATGGCGGTGGTCGGCCCTGGTTTTTGCAAGCTTTGCGTCGTCTATCAAGATATTTTGGGCTACGTGCTCGCCGCAAAACGCCCGCCGGGGCGTGGGCGCAACCCAGCGATCCGTTCCGAGAAACTGCGCCTGCAGGCCGCTTTCCTCTCTGCAGATGTCGCTCCTTTCAGCCTCCCACTGGAGTCACTGGGTATAGAGAGTAGCGCAACCACCGCCGTTTAACATCCTCCGCCCCGATAGCCCCGTAGAGCAGGATTCAGAAGTTGAACAGAAATTATAGCAATTGGTGACATAAAGGAGATTTTCAAGAATATTATTATTCGTTTGAGATACATTGATGGTTCTCAACACACAGAATACCACACAGATTCAATTCTCCTGGTAAGTGGATATGAAATGGCGGAATCGGTGCAACAATGGAATGAGCTACTTTCTGTACCTGGGACTGTACCTCCCACGGACGTCGTACACAGTGGTGTATTTTCTCACGAAGTTCGATCACGAAATGCGCGTTTTGGAGGGTCCTGATTCCCTAAAAAAGTTCGTGTCAAAGCTTATTTCTCTGATTCTGCATGATATCTGTCCGTAGAGTCTTGCCTAATGTAAATAATTGAGCGGGTGATACGAATCAAACATTGTGAAGCACTCTTAGAGGAATCTAATTAGAGTTTTGCGAGAGCTGATTGAAATACTTTAATACATAAAATGTAACTTTGTGTATAATTATAAATTTGCGTGACCATCAGCTTGTATATTTTGAAATATTCTAAAGTAAAATATTTGGTTAAAGTTTTAAAACTGAACCGATAAGCATATGCGGAGCCCACCACACGCGCGCAGTGAGTCACGCTGTGGCCGATTGCTTCCAGACGCCAGCTCGACTGCGCGCGCCCACCACACGCACCAGTATATCTGCTGACCACAGCATTCCCTACGAGACGCTGGATGCAGTCAGGCCAGTGCTTCTAAAGAGCGTTACAGGCGAACTCTACCATTATCTATTGGTGACAATAATAAACACGTGCTCATTTTGTAAAGATAAGACTGGACGCCCCAATTTAATCTCTTTTGACCTAGATTATAAGTAAATGATTCTAAATTACTAGTCAAGTGGTATTAAAATGTAAGATGTCCTTGTAAATGATAGGGGAAGCAATGCTTCTCCTTGCTTCCATGGAATAAAAGCCGCTGGGACGGAGGTCTCCGTTGCGCTGAGCATCTGCGACAGCGGAGGTGCGAAGCGGACGTCACGGGGCGGGGGTGGGGTGGCTGGCGCGGGAGGCGGGAGGGGGGGGAGGGGCCGCGAGAGGAAGGTCGTGGATGCGAGAGGCGCGGCGCGGCGTCGCGCCGGGCCGGACCGGTTCTCAGCCGCCCACTAAAAATTCCTCCGCCCGGGCCGGGATCCCCGGACCCCGCGCCGCGCCGCGCCGCGCCGCACGCGAAGGCCGTCGGTCGCTTCGTGAGTTACCCTGCGCTGGCGCCGCGTCGGGGCGGGCCAACGGCGTCGTGGCCCACCCGCTGAGGTGGCTCGGCGACAATCACCGTGGCCGCGGCTGCGCTTCTGACGTACCGGGAGTGCTCGGAACAAGTCGGGTTTGGCGTAACCACAGAATATATTATTACACAGAATGAACTTCTTTTTTCCTAGGGCTTTTATCCAGCCGACAGCCGGTTGCCCTTTACGTCCCGAAGGGACGCATATTCGACCATACACTAGACAAACACTTGCGGGCTCCTCTGATCTGGGGTCAGCAGAACGCGAGGCCCTCCGCGACAACACACACACACAAAGTCAAGGGACAAACAACCATGCCCAAGGCGGGACTTGAACCCGCGACCCTTCGGACCGAAGCGCTGAGTCGGTACTCGCTCTTAGCCACCTCGGCCATCCAGGTCGGCAGAATGAACATATTTCATAAAAAAAAACTATAAAGGAGAGATGGCTCAGGGCATCAACTGATGTCACTGCAGTAACTCTGACCGGGAGGTCGTAGGTTCGAGTCCTGACGGTGGCAGGATTTTCGACACTAGCTTGTCAACTACGTCGAATTCAGACGCTGTCTGTGGGAGAATTCTAGGGGCCGGCTCTCCTGATCGGTAGTTTTCCGAGGTTTCGTCTATCAACACCAGGCGAATGCCGGAGAAGTGCCCTAACAAACGGACCACGGACCGCGGGCGAACTTTCCTTCCTCTTCCTATCCTCAACCCTTACATACTACTTACACTAACATGCACTACTCTACCACACATGCCGGAAGACCGGTCGGGGACTTAGAGCTTGTCCCCGGGCTGGGGCGGAGCTCCGCTGGTGGATGATACCTAGTTGGAGAAAATCGTGATAGCCAACGGTAGATCGGCGCCGGATCTCGCCATCCTCTAGGGAAAGATCACCGCCACCTCCCAATGAAAAACATGCGCTACACTTACGGGACTAACGACCTCAGTAGTTGACGCGCCTAGAATCACTAACAATCAATCAACTTAATGAACGAACAACCACTCTTAACAGCTGGCACCTGGTTAGGATTTAACATTTCGCCCCGACCATTCCAAACAAATGACTTTACAAATGAGTCCTTATAGGTGTCCTTATAAGTGTGGGCACTTATCTAATGAATAATATTTCTTGTTTACATTTTTTCTTATAAGAAGTTGGTATTCAACAGCTCATGGCCACACATAAAAGAATTGTCTGGTTATTTGCTGTTTATCGGCCTAATATCTTTAATAACTAAATACTTCCGTCATAAAACGGAAAGTCTCTTCAAGGCAACGACCTGGGAGAAGAGAAGGGGACAATGTCATCCAATCCTGAGCTTTGTTACGACTTATCTTTTTGGTATTGAAGCTTCTGATTGGATCAGTGTCCCCCCTCCTCTTCTCTTTTCAGTTCGTGACCTGGAAAAGGCTTCCTATTATTTACTCGTGCAAAGTATAAAATTTTAGCACCAAAGTACTAGAGAACTTTCCATGACAACTTGACAGCTCAGGAGGTTTTTATCAACATTCCGTTTGATTCTGTGTTTTTGACTTCGGTACTTCGTGTACGCCGCATATCTCTAGATGTGGTGTTTTCTAACACTCAGCCCACAGTAATGGAGATGTGACCTTTTCGAAATAACTCATATTCGTGTGGGTACTGATTTACAAAATATTGATATTTCTGTGTTGTGCAAGACCAGCTTATTGAAATGAGTGACATGTAATTAAAACCAATGAAGCCATTTAAAAGATTTATGAAAGAATTTGTATGCTCTTTTAAATAGTACATAATATGAAATAGAGTCCTTATTGTACATATATTGTTGGGAGTTTGTTTCTTTGTACTATATAAATATATTGTGATCGGCTGTGTCAGTTTAAATTTGAATGCTGTCCAAAAGCTTAAACTAATGAAGCCTGTGGAAGGGTTAAATTTTACTATTGATATTTTGAATACTTTCTCATTCATGAAAAATGGGAGATGCATGAACTATTTGTGGCATATTATTCGACGAGGCAAATAAGTTCAGTTACACTTCTCAATGTATTATGACAAAATTTCTCCAGAAATGAACTTTTTGTAAGAATGACCTTCCCATTTGCAACGTTTCGCATAAACTACTTCGACTTGCTAAATGATGTACCGATTAGTATTATGACATTACAAAGGCTGATGACATTGGGACTGAATTGATCCAGCCGGTTGCAGACCAAGGAATCTCATTTCGCCCTCTCTCACTTCCCCGGGCTTCACGTGAACCAGTCAAAGCGTCTGACGAGCAAGTAGATGCCGCCGCTGTGACCGGATCTCTCCATTTGATCCAACGAGATCCGCCGTTATCCTATTGTGCGCGGCCCCATCCGCCTCGTTCCTCTTCTCATCCTTCGCCAGGGGCGCTGGGTGCTTCTGTTCGCCAGCGCTGCTCGCCCGGGTTGCTTTTTCTTCTGGACGCGTTGCTTCGTGGCTGACACAGTCGCGAGTAGGGATGGCAAAAAACATCTATGTTTTCTACCAGAACATCGATTTACTAACATCGATATTAACATCGAACTTTCGATGTTTTCTTCACATTGATACTTTGTTGCAAAAACATTGATTTTTTTAATTTTAATTTTTAATTTTATTTTTTAAATAAAAGAGTTTAAGCACATTATAGAGTAGCAGCAAACCACAGCAATATCGTTGTTTGCGTCATCCTCTTTATCACGCTGTACATTTCGCCTGCGCAATCTGAGGGAATTTTGGGTGGTTTTACTTTGATGGTGTATGAGTGGAAGTGACTAAAGTATAAAGTATATAAACACGAGGTTATATATTACTAATTTTATTCTTTACATTCAATAATAATTTTTATTATCATACTACTAACATGATGGTAACCAAACAATAAAATATATCCCTTTTACGTACTGTAATTAAAAATGGATAGGAAATAGCATGTTCATTAGTCTATAATTAAAACATCGATTTTTTCATCTATGTTTTCATCGACATCGAACACCATTTAGCGATGTCTCGAAACATCGATATATCGATTTTTTGGTAAAATGTGTCATCACTAGTCACGTGAGCATCACTTGGACTAGTGTTGCGACATCGACAACAAAACTTCCATATTACCCAACACCGATATTCAAAATTAAAACATCGATGTTAATAATACATCGGCTTAATACCATCGATGTTTTTAAACATCGATGTGTTACACCGGGAGATGTTGCTCAGGGCATCAGTTGATATCACTGCAGTTCCTCTAACCGGGAGGTCCTAAGTTCGAGTACCGACGGTGACAATATTTTCGACACCAGTTAATTAGGTATGTCGAGTTCAATCGCTTGTCTTGAGGAGAATTCTAGCGGCCGGTTGCTCTTATGGACAGTTTTCCTTCGTTTCAACATGATTGGTGTTACAACTTGATTATTACGTCAAATTACCAAGTACCCAAATAATACACATTATTCCCGCACAATAAAAATAATAACAGGGATATTTGCAGTATGGGTTTGGACATTTAGAGTGACTGGTTTTCATTTTTCAGTAGTAACACTTTGCAACGCGATTATAAACACTTCCAGTAAATTATGGAAACCGCATTTCACATAGACATTCTTGAGCATAATTGTTTTTTGTATTGTTTAATTTTTCTCTCTTTACATTTCCTTGGTTGTATTTTGCTGAGAGAGGAACCATTTCTACAAAGTTTGAATTTCGTTGAAACAATCTCAGAATAACTGGTTTAACCACTCGTAAATGTTTCAGTATATTTGGATTGATATCAACATGTAATGTTCAAGTAAAAAATACATCATTCAATCACTAAGGAATATCAAAATAACTGTTATTTGTCATGTTTTCTAACCTCAGTAATATTAATGGTTAAATTGAGAGGATTCTTTTTCATGTATAAAAATATTTGCGTAATAAGTATTGCCTGAAATATTGAAAATATCGCCTCTAAAAGCGTTAGAAAAAGAAAAACGACGAAAATGGTAGTAAGTTCGCAGGGACGACTTTTGCCCCAGTGACACACGGTCTGTGCGATCGATAAGGAGCCCGCAAGTGTGCGCTTACTAGTTCCGTGGTGGGGGGCGGCTCCCATGTTGCGCTCGCCGCGCATTTAAAGCCCCATGCAGCGCGCGCCGCACCTCTGACCTTTCGGGCACGCGGCGGCGGCGGCCCATTACCTCGATATGCACGGCGCGGCCATCGCCGTAATCGCCTGGAACTTCCCGCCGCGCCGCACCGCCCCTCCCCCCCCGCCACTCCCGGCCCGCCCCGTGCCACCCACGCGGATGTTCCTCTCCCTTCCCCTCTGCTCTTCCCCTCCTGGGCTTTTTTCACCTGCCGCGTGCGCCTCCCCGCTCGCCGCACCCAACTTCCCTCGCCCCGCCCCGCCCCGTCCAGTCTAGCCCCGCCAAGACCCGCCCCGTTCCGCCTCGCGCCAACCCACATGGATGTTCCCCTTTCTTCCCCTCTCCCTTTCCCTCTTCTGTTCCCCTCCTGGTCTTTTTCCACGCTCCGCGTACGCCTTCCCGCTCTCGGCACCCAACTTCCCGCCGCCCCGCCTCGCCCAGCCCCACTTTGCTCCGCTCTGCCCCGCCTCTCCTTTCCCCTCCCTTCCCCGCCCCACCCCGCGCCAACTCATGTGGATGTTCTTTCTTCCCCTCCCCCGCCCTCCCTGCACTTTCCCTCCTGCTCTTTTTTCACCTGCCGCATGCGTCTATCCGCTCTTTGCACCCAAGTTACCGCTGCCCCCCCCCCCCCCCCCCCCCCCCCCCCCCCCCCCCCCCCCCCCCCCCCCCCCCCCCCCCCCCCCCCCCCTCCCCGCCCCTCCCCCCCAGCCCAGCCCCGCCAAGCTCAGCCCAGCCCAGTCCCGCCCCGCCGCGCACCAACCCACGCGGATGTTCCCTTCTCTTCCCCTCCCTCTTCTCCTTTGCTCTTCCCCTGCTGGTCTTTTTACACCTGCCGCGTGCGACTATCCGCTCTCCACACACAACTTCCCGACGCGTCGCCACCATGCCCAGAGTCTTGCAACTCTGCATCAAAATTGGGGACAACGCTAGAAGGTGCAACTACTGTAGCGCTAGTGTCGCCAGATGCAGGCTAGCCAACTTTCACACATAAAATTTGACTAATTTGTGAGAATACGGAAACGCGGAAAATATGTAATTCGATTTTGACCATACGAGACGTATTGCCGCCAAATATCACGAAAGATACGTATCGGTAAGTATTACGTCTGTACTGAGTAACTCTGGTTGAAATAAGTGTCTGCAAGTTTTCTTTAAGTTCATGACTTTGCGCTTGAAATTTAGTTTAATTTTTACCTGAAGTTTGGTCTGGTGTTCCAATTTTCACCAGAAGACGGGTTCGAAATTTTTGTTTAATAATTAGTTTCTACGCACGTTTTAAACAACGTTGGGAGCAGTTCATATTTTAGTTCCTGTAAGAGAGTGATACTGTAGGGCACGCCACTGTATTGGTCTCCACCACGTTATATGGGAGCACCACATCCCTTTCCGTCCTACCTTTCACCCTGATTCTCCTCCTTCATGTGAATCTCTTCAAACTCGTTGTCATTCTGTCCATCTCCATTTCCTACTGTCCAGTGAGAACGATATTTATTACACAATTATGTCAAAAATAAACACAGTAACAATAATATTTTACATTTCACCATCTGGACACAGCTGTACGTAGTAATAGGGTTTCGATTTTGGAATAGGTAGATACCGCGGCGACCCTGCAGATACTGAGCAACAGTAATGTTACAAAAGATACTGACTGTTCAAAGAGCAACTGTGCGTATACTAAGATATCCGAATTCGATTTTCGGCTGGTGCAAACATCATTTGTATTAATTATAATATAATATAATGATGATTATAACAGCAAAAACAGTTTATTCCGCTGGTGATGTTCTGTCTTGTCAAATGACCGCCTTTCAAGCCCGTGTTTTGATCATTTAAATCACATCAACCCATTAGCATCTACCTTAATATCTTGCCCAGGCACATGGGAATTTTCCTACCTATGACTTCCCTCAGCGAGATCCCACGTTAATGATTTATATTTATATCACATCCAATTATATCATAAGTAATATATATCTTCCTTAATAAAGATTCTATCCCTATAATTTTTTCCTTATATCTTATAAAATCTATTTACAACTAATGAAAGACGAGTACAATGTAAATCCTACAATATATTTCAGTGCCTGAGATACCATTTCAGCATCCCTGCTCACCATTCCTTCCGACCCGCTCCTGGACCATTTCTGGATAAACACAAGTTTTCGAAGATAAAAAATACATATTTATTCAAGTTAGAATATACTGTTGTTATCATGGTCTCTTTTTAGAACCTATACAATGATATAAAAATACTCCAGTGCGTAATACGAGTATTTACATTATGAGAATATATGTATGAAATGAGTATAAATATGGGTATGAATTTGTTTCGTTAAACGTTCCAACAGATGGCTACATTGTATTCTCAAAGTTAGCTTTCTTCCGTACCATCGCTTACGGAAAAAAAAAATTGACGTCCCCTGACATACGCCTTTTTTATTTCTTGGAACTTCTCACTCTTAATGACTCAACTAATGTATCAATTGATGCTGATCAATCAGGAATTGTGTTTTTTTGGGAAGGACCTATGAGAGATATTATCAGTTTTCTAACAGATATCTTACTCTCCAATGAGGTAAAATGGCGTTGAGAAGAAATTAGTTATATTTGTAGATAATATTTCCATCTTCTTCTCACTCATCCGGACCCGTAAAGGACTCCATCAGCCTTGGGTCACAGTTCTGCCGAAATATCGGTTGCGCGCTATCGGACGACAGAGTGCGAAATCGTCCGACTTATTTTGTGAGAAAAACACCAGAATGTTGCAACCGAAATCAGCCGAAATTTCCCTTAATTCTGCAGATCATTGTAACATTTGCGAGAAGACCGCTTAAGACCATCTAATTAACATGTATTGCAGGTAGGGTTGGTATTACATATGGCCTTGACTCTCCGGCTGATTTCGGACGAATGGAGCCGACAGAATCAAACGAAAGAACTTCTTTCGAGATCCTGTTTCCGGACGCCGTTGAAACAGACCGTTCGGGTTCAATATGCCATGTTAAATATTTCCATTTCTTAGCACGTGTTTGAACGAATCGGGCATATCGGACGCAAACGTCGGACGTCGTCGGGCCGAAATTTCGGCCGAAATCGGCTTCACGGTGACCGTCGCGTCAGGGTACCGGCAACCTAAGCGCGCTCTTAATGCCCACTTATTCTCGCCGAGGGCGTCCCGGGACGTCGTATATAGTCGGGACAGCGATGAAGCAAGACGCCCCTAACCCAGGAAGCGGCTCCGCGGATCATCTTTCTCTCCCGGCGCGATCATAAGTTCATCGCCGCGCGATCGGATCCGAGGGCGATAAATTAAGAGCTAAAGCTAGCGTGACGCCGCGCCGCCGCCTCGGTTTTCTCGAAAAATTACCTTCGCGGCGATTCAGGCGCCAGGCCGCCGCCACCCGCGCAGCGTCCGTAAAAAAATCAGCGTCGTAAAACGACCGCGGGCCTTCCCGTCTGAAAAGCACCACCACCACCCACCACCATCCCTACCACCACCACCACCATCACCACCACCACCACCATCCCTACCACCACCACCATCCCTACCAACACCACCATCCCTACCACCACCACCACCATCCCTACCACCACTACCACCACCACCATCACCACCACCACCACCACCACTATCCCTACCCCCACCACCACCACCACAACAACTACTACCACCACCTCCACCACCATCACTACCACCGCCATCCCCACTGTCACTTCCACAAACACCACTGCCTCCACCACCAGTTTTATCATCATCACTAATCCATTATCACCATCACTTTTCACCGCCACCATAATAAGTAATGTATCACCACACTACCACCACCACCACCACAGTTTTATCACTATCACTTTGTCTTATCACTAGGGAACGGATTTTCATGTAATTACATATTTTTACAGGAACAAGATACCTACATTCAGTAATATTTTTTACAAGATATTCTGAATTAATTGACCTTATTTTTGTTTCATTTAAGGTCTCATTAACTTCAAGGGCATTAGCGACCACAATAGTGCTTTGTAACTTTTTGGGGAAATGGGAACGACAGGGATAGCTGAACTGGCGTACACATGTAGGAACACAAGTCATGATAGCTGTCAAGAGGACCTCCCGGTAGTATCTCCACGTGCGTGTCTCTTACACGCGCTCCTGCGTCACTACGGCCCAAGGAATTAGGACAATGGTAGGATTTAGAGCGCTTCACTGGGTTGGACCTAGGCCACGAATAATAAATATTGCATTATTGTTATTTCCTAACCAATTTCTTCCCTAAACCACTTCGCTTAACCATCACATGAAATAATAGTATGCAAACTGCACAATAAAAGGTTTTTTGTACTGATGTTGATTTTATTGCAAGATTGTGGAACTCATTTCTATCTAAATATGTCATTCATTGTGATAAATTCCTTTTATTCGCCGACGGAACTGAATAGAGTACATCAGATATTCTTGCGATTTATCCGATATTGAATGTACGTAGACCGAGAGCTTTAATCATTTCCAATGTATATCGAAGACGCGTTCAAATAAATTCAGTGGAGGAATACCCACATTCTTTCAATGATCCTTCAACTTTTGACAAAATTATTACGCTTCAGCGATCTACATCTTCCTCAGTGTTCTTTTTCTATTACAGTAGTTGATGGAAATAATGTCGAGTGTCATCGTGTTCTCAGCGTAAACTCCAATACCGAGTGTTGATGTAATTTGATTGTTTATTTCATTCGTAATGAATCGCAGGTGACTACTTGAAAGTAATGTTTTTTTCTGCATATTCATGGTACGTATGTATGATGAGATCGTAAATCACACTTAAATAATGATATATAAGGCATACATATATATGTATGTCTTATATATACATATATATGTATATCTTATATATACATATATATAAGACATAATAATTATATATAAGACATCATCCGTTTCTGAATTGCAGGACTGAGGCATAAATTCAAGCCGGAAGAACAAATTTTCTCACACAACTTCATACTGAAATTCACAGACTTAAATAACAAGCATTACTTCACAAACATAATGTATCCTTATTCCATGAAACGCATTCATTGTGCTATTAGACGCATCACTTTACGTGCATATGAAGATTAACGACTATTACGTTCCTGCTCTCGTCCCCTGCTCCCTCAGTTTCCCTGTCCGTCCCCGTGGCGGCGCCACTTTGTTTGTCGCGGGTTTGGGGCGGAGCGTTGCCGTTATTAACGCCTTTGAACGCTTTATCGATACGATCTAAGCGGCCGGGCTGGCGGGGCGGGAAGGGCGGTGCTTTTAGCGGAGGCGTGTTCGCTCTTTGGCGCTCCAACGCCTCCGCCTTGAGGCTCTGCGCATGCGCCTAAAACGCCTCGGCGCCAGGAAGTCACGGAGCGAGGAAACAGTCAATTCACGTGCCGCGAAACTCGCCGTGATGATTTTCTCTTACCGCCCTTTCATGAAATATAAATAATTCTTGATTGTAACTTTCATCTTAATATTGAAGAAGCTGTTAAAAGCTCATTGTAGGAATCACATCTGTGATATAAATTTTCTTTGTATGTGTTGACTGAGATATGAAATACTTTCTCTGTTGGGGACAGTAAAATGAATATCCCAATCTATATCTCCGGTCTTATAAAGGCACCTTTTGGTTCAAAACGTCTCTATAATAAGAAAAAAGTTTATTTTGTTTCAATTAATTTAATCACATTTTCGTTGAACTGTCTTAATTTTCTAAAATTACAAATGTTCAAAATGTTTTAGGCGTTTTCCTGAAACTACAAGATTGAAAACAGATATTTGTGATTGATATCTCTTCATCAAAGACATCTTTAAATAATGTCATGGATATTTTTTAGAAAATTGAGTTGTTTTCACATGTTTTTGCGTGAAATGAAGACAATTTTTTAACGGTTCAATATTTTCTTTATTATGTTACTATAAAAGACGATAAAGCTAATAAAATGGCACAGCCCCCATTTTTTGTCGGACTCTATAATTTCGAAAATTTCAAAAAATTAGCATCGCAAAAGTACTAAACTGACAATGGAGATTTCTTTCATTTTTAAAATCTGTCGTAAAAAAATTAGATCTTAGAATAAGGTCATGTACAGTTTTTGAAAATAGGGGGATTACGTGTAATTTTTGCTTGAAGAAATGCCAATTGAACTTTTATTCTGAGAAAATGGCTTCAATTTTTTCTTTATTTTTTCTTCTTACAGTAGAACAAATGAAACTAAAAAAGGCGCATCTCATTTTCGTTTAAAGGTGTGAATTTTCAAAAATGTTAAAAGTTAGCAATAATGCGAGAAAATATGTAGGATCACTAGTTTAATGTTTACTTTTTTTGCTTTATTCGAAAAGTATACGTTTATTGAGTGGAAAAACACTGTTAAAGTCATTTAGTAAATAAAATTGAGGACATTTCTGTGGTCCAATAAGAGTTATCATGAAATAGATAAACGAACCTTGAAAGCGTTTCTTTGTGAGAAATAAGATGCCTTAGTATGGTTCTTGTGTTACCTGAGCGGCCCATGGAGAAGTACTTTTCTCTGTTCGCAACTTCGTTATAACTTCTCTGCGCCGCCGTGCTCTGCGGACTGGGAAGATGCGAAGCGAATTTTGCATGCGCAAAGACCCCGAAGAAGCAGACAAGGTCGAATAGAACGCAGGGTTGAGGTGCGGAGGAGAGAGTTTTCGGAGAGTTGCCAGTATCGAAATGCGAGACAGTAACTTCTGAACAAAGGTGAGCGGGGTCTTTTAAGACTGTTGGTTTTTGAAGCCTCCTATAAATGAGTGCTCGTTAGCCTGGAAAACACAATGTTTTAAAAACTTTAGTAGGCCGCAGTTTTTCAACATGAGATATTGCGAATTAGAAGATAATTTTAGAGAATGTTGTTTCCTTAAAAGCCGTTTTTACACATTATTCCTGATTGGTTTATTTCAAATATTTAAAAGTTACATTCTATTAATTTGAAGTCCTCAATTTGTAATTTAATATAAAATAAAATCAAAATTCTTTAAAGCTATAAGTTATTGCTGAACAAATTCAAGAAGAGGTGTGTGGATGTTTTTTCGTAAATATGTTTTTGTTCTTATACTTGGGTTTCTGTAACCTGACTGATGGCACCTGATCAGCTGTTACGGTTTCGTCCAATCGGGAGCTTAAATGTCATCACAATGACGTCACCACGTTTTACCTCTCGATTGGATGACAGCGTAACAGCTGATCAAGTGTCATCGGCCTGGTTGAAAAAAGCCAAGTATTGTCTCGAACTTTTCGCATTCCCCGTTGCGTTCGAAACAAACCTCATCCTCTGAGATCATTGAAACCGCTTGTCACGAAGTAAAGGTAACTCGATTATGGACATCACTGAATACTACACGAAGTAAATGGAGAGCATAGTAGCGTTCGTGTTTCAAGGCCAATGCCGGAGCAGTACCCTACTAAACGGGCCACAGACCGCGCGCGATCTGTTCTTCCTCTTCCTTGTCCTATCCTCTCCTCTTACACACACACTTACACTAACATGCACCACACTAACACATATTCCGGGACACCGGTCGGGAGTTTAGAGCTTGTCCCGGCTGGAGCGGTGCCCCGCTGGTGGGGGAGTCCTGGTTAGGGGGAAACCCCACTAGCCGACGGTAGGTCGGCGCCGGATCTCGCCATCCAGCGGGGGAAGATCACCGTCATCTCCCGAGAAAAAAACATGCACTACACTACCGGGACTAATGACCGAAGCAGTTGACGCGCCCGGAACCACGAAAAAATCAATCAATCAATCAATCAATCAATCGTGTTTCCAGCTTCCGTCTGTTGAAGTTGATGACGTGCCCCGCGAGTCCGGCTCCTTTGTTTGGAAAGCACTGGGATCACGTGGGCCGCCTTGCCGCAGGGAGTCGTCGAGCGGGGGTGACCCCGAGCAGAGCAGAGCGGGGCGGCGCCGGGGCCGCACCGGAGGTCTTCCGGGAGCCGCGATCTCATCTGCCGAGCGCTGTGTGCGCCCGCGATCGGACGTCTGCTGCGGACGTTCAGCGCGCGCCGGCTCGTGATTGGCTGGGGGAGGGTTGGGGTGAGATGGACTGCGGCCGCCCTCCGTCTTCACGAAGCTGCCGTCTCCTCCGCCTCCACCGCCGTCGACGCTCGACCCTTCCCTGAGGTAGAGCTACGTCGTGGTTCCTTCATAGCGGTGGCTCAGTGCGCTAGCTTTTCAGCTAGGTCGAATTCAGGGGCTGACGGAGGAAATTTCTAGCGGCTGGGTTCTCTGATCGGTAATTTTCCGTGGTTTCTCCGATCAACACCAGGCGAATGCCGGAGCAGTACCCTACGAAACGGGTCAAGGACCGCGCGCGATCTTTCCTTCCTCTTACTTGTCCTATCCTCTCCCCTTACATACACACTTACACTAACATGCACTACACTACCACATATTCCAGGAGACCGGTCGGGGACTTAGAACGTGTCCCGGTTGGGGCGGTGCCCCGCTAGTGGGAGATACCTGGTTGCGGAAAAACACCGCTAATCGACGGTTGGTCGGCGCCGGATCTCGTCATCCAGTGAGGAAGAAAACCGCCACCTCCCGTTGAAAAACATGCTCTACACCTAGGGGACTATGACCTCAGTAGTTGACGCGCCCAGAATCATTAACAATTAATCAAACAATTGTAGATGGTCCTGATTTCCAAGGCTGCCACGATTCCCGTTTCTGTGCATGCATTTATATTATCTTTCTTCCTTTCTCTCTCTACATTTTCGTCTGTTATCTTTCCTATGTTTACGGAATATTTTTGGTACAATTTATACATTTTTATCAATGTTTTTTACATTGTCTCCCCGTGGCAATTATTTTTGTGTTTTTCATATGTTGCCGACTAACGTTTTTCTTCGCAATATTTCTACTTAATTTTCACCGTTTTAATTTCTTCTTTCATCAACAAAAGCTGCTAATTTTTGTAGATTCATCAATCACTTTTTGATTATCCAGATATCCACCTCTTTCCATAGTCATCTCCAGAATCGGAGAGATCAAAAATCTCTAATTCAGCTTTCTCAGTGTCTTATTCCATTCATCACCCGATCTCGTGGTGATAGATAATTCCCAGTATTTATTCAGTTTGTCTCCCCTCTCTTCACCACTATTATGTTTTCTTCTTATTTACTCGTATTCGTATGTAAGTTTATAATTTTTTTTTACCTTAACGTACTTTAATAATGGTAAAGATTACTTCTGACTATAGACTAAGTTATATTTTACGTTCTATACATATACTACGACTATAGTTTGGACTATAGACTTCGTCAGGAAATCTAGTTATCTTTGATTCAAATGTACCATTTTGATTTTTATTTTCAGATCTTCTGAATTTAGTTTAAGTGTAAGTGAAGTTGAATATTATATCTTACTTCATTATTTTTATTTTGTGTTCTCTGTCTGACACATATCACTGACAGTTAAACATCCACGGACTGTTCACGTTTAACACCTACTGAAGTGGACATTTAGTTATTTTTTTTCTTTTTAATCGGTAACAGTCTAGTAGCCCTGGGCAACTTATATTCCTATACATTCAGTATAAATTCTTTGTAAGGTTCTTTTAAACGAATAATTCGTAATCATCATCACCATCATCATCATCATCATCATTATATACACCATGGTATGTTTCCTCATTGTTTCTTGTTCTCTCGTGTTCCATTACAACATTATCCCATCTTCGGCGCCATCAGCGCACTTCACCACACTGGTTGTCCTGCTCTCCGAAGCTCTTCGTCGCCGCGAGAGCTTGATCATCCGTGGCTTTCCGCTGCCACAGCCTCCTCCACACCGCCTGGGCGGGGGCGTCCCGTGGGAGTCTCCGGCGCTGCAAACACCACTACCGCCCCCGCCCACCATCCCCCTCCCACCGCCACCATTACTTTCGAAAGCGCTCGATACAAACCCTCGAATCAGATCGACAAAAAAGATTTGTGGGATGTTTCTTTGTTTTTGGAGCGATACGCCGCCACCGCCACCGCCACCACCACCACCGCCACCGCCGCCGCCACCTCCGTCATCGCCACCGCCGCCACCGCCACCGCCACCGCCACCACCACCACCGCCGCCACCACCGTCATCGCCACCGCCACCGCCACCGCCGCCGCCACCACCGTCACTACCACCGCCGCCGCCGCCGCCACCGCCACCGTCGCCGACGTCATCACCGCCGCCGCCTGCTTTTTGCGTCGGGAGGCGCCCGCCAGAGCGCGCTAGCGGCGTCGACGCTCTCTAGAGAGTCGCTTCAGTCCATCGTCGCTTATTGGCCTCGTTCGCTTCGTATTTAAACTTGGGACGGGCTGCCGACGCGCCGCGCCGCGCCGCGTCCGCTTCTTGTGTCGTCGGGCAAAAAACGCCGAGTGGCACAAACAGCGCGGACAATGCTCGCCCGCACACAATGGCCCGAGTTCATAGTTGGAAGCCGTTCAGAAGTGGACGGTGAACTCTCTTCGATTGTAAAACACCACAGGATTTAGTTTATTTGTTCGAAGAATTCTCCGTTATTCTGCGCGGAGGCAGTGGAGACTATAAAAATTGAGCTGGAAGTGACTTCGGCTGGAATTTTGTTGCTATGTTTGGTTCACAATAGCTACTGTTTTAAAGGCAGAAATATTCCTGTTTCTTAAGGAAATGTTTGTTTTTCTTCATTGAGTTTTATTTGCCATTTGTTCCTTCAGGAAATTTTGGGAAATTTTTATAATTTTAATTTTCTGTTCTTGGGATGGGTATTCGCCCATTGATACACTTGATTAATGATGATTTTACCAAAGATTACGTGCTGTACTGACGATCTTTACTCGGTATTCTTCATAAAAATTAAAATAAATAAATAAATAAATGATGTCTACAATAAGACTTCGATTCCAAATTAATATATTTTTACCTATTACAAAAATAATTTCCAGTATGTGAACTTTGCATTACCAAACTTGACCTCGATCACATCTTTAAAGTATACCCCTGATACTTCCATGGAAATGGATGTTTGAATTCAAACGTGATGTGATTCTGATCATGAAAAGATCAAAATAACAAAATATGCTTTTGTAAAGGCAACAATATATTTTTACGGACATTTAACTCAGTTGATATATGAACATATTTGCGCACATGGCGTATTTGCAAAACGTTCTCATTTTGTAATTAAACAATAATGTGATTCATGGATGTAATAGTCACTAATAACCACGGTATTGGTGCGGCTGTTTATAATAATACAAAAAATGAACAATAACAGATTGAATAATCTACAATTTAAAATCTTACCGTTATCTCCATGAAATGAATTTTGTACGGTTTTAACAAGAATTAAGTCCACAAGCTAAACGAATGTCTACGTTTTCTTTTAAACTTGTTACTGGGATTTCTATCCATCTTTTTGTGTGGTCAAGACTTGATTACTTGTTTTCGTTATTAGTGCAAATTCCTCGCATATAGTCGTGGAAGATTTTAACCCTTTTCTTCATTTTTATTGCAAACTTTATTTATCGACTTTCCCCTATCATCCATTCCATCATGCAACGAACTGAGTAATTTCACGGGTAAATTGCATTGTAAAATTTCTCCATTGAAGATAAAATCCCACGATAATTGCTTAAAGGAAGGTTAGTGACTCGCAAAATACGGTTCATGTCACATGGCTCATGATTTTTAAGAGAAAGGAAACTTGATTCTGCACAGGCGAACATAAAACAACTTCGGTCCCTTTATGTGACGGTTAGATCGCTGGTGTTTGTTATCGGAGACTTTAATAGCACTACTTAACGAATTTTAATGCTGCCTCTTGCTTCGCTCTCTATGGTACGAGTCGTTCCTTTCCCGCGAAAATTGCTCCCGCGGTTGGCGTTTAAGCGACATAAACACGGATGCAGAGAAGCAGTGTTCTGCAACTTAAGTGGCAGTTTCGAGGTCAAATCGGGGAACGTGATCAATGAATATGAATTGAAGTATTGTTTGTCCCTTTTAACATTATGTTTGTATTTGTATTTTTGATGTTTATATGAAGCAAACATCTTGTGAAGATTGTTGATTATTCTTTAACTGCCATTACTTTTAACAATTTGCGAAGCAGATGGAATTACTGCATATTACTAGCTTTGTTTTCTCTTACCCGTAGTTTTTGTGATCAGATAATATTCGAGCCTGTGTTTTGAGCTCAGGTATTTATAATGCAGTGTTTTTTAAAAACTTGTGCTTGCTGCAATAAATCAAGTCGCAATGGATTCGATGTGTATTTCACTTTTCATGTAGCGAGACTCAGGCCATCGGCCCCGCTCTTCCGCCTAACTAGGTAATACAAAAATTTATAGACATGTCTTGCCCCTGGACTCACAAATCCGAATATAACATCCATGTATTTGTCGTAAGTGGCCGGAGAAAGTAAAGGTAAACAAATGAAGCGTGCAAGCTCTTCAACATTATGCAACAAAATAAAATATTTCATAGAATTTCAAAAATATTAGAGGTTCAGAAAACACTAAACGCATGTCAGAAAATAAATTATAAAAAATAATAATTTTTGCGATGTGCAGCAAATGTTCACGCAAAGACTCAAACATTAAAGAATAGTAGAAGACCATGAAAAACATGAGGTGTATACAAACATACGGTGAGGACGACGGCTTAGGACGAATTTTAATGGTCCTAATTTACGTCTTGTACCAAGGGAAAATGCGCTTTCAGTCAGAACCATAACAAGTACAATAGTAATGATTTAGAATTATATAACAAAAACAAACTAATCTTATAATAAACTTAATTTAACTTAAAAACTAGCGTAAGAATTACATGAAAGAGAATCTCTATAAATAATGTGATATAAAATATTACATTTTACCTTACAATTTTCAAATTTTTAAAACACACTTTTACATCATAAAATGTCACCCCAGAAAAGGGTATTTAAATAGGATTTTTTACTACTTAATGTTTCTCCTGTTTCAAATACAAGTATGACCAACCATATTATGAATCAAAGATATGCTTTCTTTGCCATAATTTTATAAGTTAGCGAAGTCGTCTTCAGTATACATTGGAAGATTTTATTCTGAGAGCGAAAGCTGTAGTTTCTGTAAGCGCGCAAAGAAATAGAAATGCCTTGCTTCCCATGGCATCGTGCATCGTCAGAAGGTTCTGTGCTCGGCGGTCAGTGCCGTGGGAGTCGACGGCGCTGTGGCGGCATAGGCGGCGGGGGCGGTGGCGGGGGCGGCGGCGGCGGCGGCGGTGGCGGCGGAGGCGGCAGCGGAGGCGGCAGCGGAGGCGGCGGCGGCGGCGGCAACGGAGGCGGCAGCGGAGGCGGCGGCGGAGGTGGCAGCGGAGGTGACGGCGGAGGCGGCAGCGGAGGCGGAGGTGGCGACGGAGGCGGAGGCAAGGCGGCGGAGATGGCCGCGGAGGCGGCGACAAAGAGAGGCTGCATATCGAACACGCGACCCGTCGGCGGCACGCGACCGGGGACTTACGCAGAAGACTCATGCGATGGCGGCAGCGCTGCAAATGTCACGGAAAGCAAAGATGATACAGGAACTCGGGAACTATAAGACAAATGTGGAAATGAACCTCTGTAGGTGGTTCAAGGCATATGTTGATTTCACTGCAGTACCTCCCACCGGGAGATCCGAGGGTTCGTGTCCCGCTGGTGTCGGGGATTCCGACACTATCTACATAGCTGGGTCGAATTCACCCGCTGACTGGAGGAGAATGCTAGGGCCTAGCTGCTCTGATCGGTAGTTTCCGTGGTTTCACCGATCAACACCGGGCGAATGCCGGAGTAGTACCCTAACAAACGGGCCGTGGACTGCGAGCTATCTTTCATTCCTCTCTCTCTCTTGTTCTATCCTCACCCCTTACTAACACACATTTACACTAACATGCTACACTACCATACTTATTGGAAGGCCAGTCGAGAAGTTGGAGCGACTGGGGAGGTACCTCCCCTTTGCTGGGTGATACCTGGTTGGAGAAGAACCCCCGCAAGCTGACAGGTAGGTCCTTGTCGGATCTCACCATCCAGCGGGGGAAGATCAGTGCCTCGTCCCGCGATGAAATCATTCACTTCACTGACGAGACTAATGACCTTAGCATTTCACGCGCTTGGAGCTCCTAATCAATCAATCAATCAATAACGTGAAAGTCAGTAACATTATTTTAACGATGGTCTGTTTTGCAATTTTTCGTTACACACCACGCCAAGTGAAATAGAGAGAGAGCAGAAGGCGACCCTCCAGGAAAAGATTAGTAGCGAGGAAATGTCCTGGATGGAGTTTTCTTCTCGCCCGGAGCGCGATCTTAACTTCCATGTCTCTTTCGAACCGCGCGACGTCCAACCTCCTCGGGGAGCTACTCAGAGAAAATGAGATGAAGAGCGCGATGGGGGAATGCGTGCAGAACCGCTTTACGGGTCACTTCGAGAACATTACGTTCCACTTCCAGCTCATTTCGCAGAACGTTCCAACGGCCACTTAAGGACGTGATAGCGGTGAAATATTGCGCGTGCTAGTAAGTATCAAAGTGCTTTAGCTGCTCTGCTTTTATTGCGCACACCTGATCGTGTGAAACGGCCGTTAAAGCGGGCTTTTTATGGAGGTTAATGTGAAAGTGGTTCGCTGAGATTTGTTCGCAATTCCAACCTTCATATCAATTGTGGCTTTGTATTGTGAACGCATTAAAAACTGATAGAACGTTTAGGGTATGTTGTAGACGTGATCGTTAATCCGTTCCTCGACGTAATAAAGTGAGTAATTTATGAGATACTCTTTAATTCTGAAAATAAATTGGTTGTCTAGAATTATTGAGACTATTACGTTATTTGTCACAAAATGTGAGTGGAATTTCGTGTTACAATGGGTTACGTCTTTCCTAAGGAAGATCGTTGATTCGTTGATGATCGTTGAAGATCGTAAAATTGATTTAGCCCCATAAAAGGATTCCTTAAATGTTTGTGGTATAATTCGATACATAGGAAGTAAATAAATATTATGTTTATTATTACATTAGTAGTATTAAGCTGTAGTTCGATGTCACTTGCGTTGCATGCATTTAAATATCACAATATCTGATAAATAAATACAGTCGACTCCGCATCTAGTGAACTTCTGGGGCCACTACATTTTTGGTTCACTATATCAGAGGTTCACTATATCCGATGATTTCAAAATTAATTACAATTTCTTCATAATCATCGAGTTTATTAGAGATACAGCAAAATAAATTAATAGCACGAACTGAATATTTCAATATCTTTATTTCTGCTTAAAAAACAATTATTTCCGTTTCGGGCATTTTTTTTAGTAATTTCTCTAGATCCTTCTCCAGGGTTTGTGCTCTTTCCACACTTGATTCTGCATTATGCAATGTCCCCATTCTGCATCCACTACCTTTACCTCGGGGGAGACTTCTTCGATTACGACCTTTTGGCGACGATATTTTTTTCAAGCTGCCAACTGTTGGAATTTGTGGTACTGAGGCGATATGTTCTTTTCCTGGAGGGAATTAATTTTCAGAACATTGTATTTCTTATGCTCATAGCCCAGGTTCAGGTTCACTATAACCGAATCTTCTAATGCTTATTTGTAAGTGAAACGGACCAGTGTCTTAAGTTCACAATAAACGAGGATTCACTATATCCGAGTTCACTACCAGGAGCGGTAGCTCAGTGCATTAACTGATGTCACTGCAGCGCCTCGGGAGGTCCTAGGTTCGAGTCCTGACGGCGGCAGGATTTTCGACACTAGCTTCTCAGCTAGGAAGAAAACATGCACTGCACTAACGGGACTAATGACCAAAGCAGTTGACGCGCCCGGAAACACGAAAAAATCAATCAATCCGAGTTCACTATATCCGGAATCGACTGTATTTTTGAAGCATGATAAACTTTTACGGCCGCCGTCAATGTGAGTACTGTATCATACTGGTTTCGTTTCGGCTAGAAGGCCTTAGTTCAATAAAACGTTTTGCAGGTTTCGTCTGCGGGAGCTGTCAGACGCGCGTAGTCGCGGGCGAAGACAATGTTGGACAGACATCCGCGAATCGACCACGCAATAATCTTATTATTTCTGTTATTAATTGTACTTATTTTTGGATGTCTCATCATTTTGGCCTACAAGATACTGATAATTCTCTTAAACATATTAATATGTTACTTTTGATACCGTAGAAACATGATTGATATATTTGATTTTACCTACCGCCGAAGTTAATTTTGTTGAATTGCCTTGTAGTGATTTAACATTTTAAAGGAAATAACGGTAAAATAAATACAAACGTATCAACATATGTGGAGAACGAGATATTGCACTTGCGGGATGTATCATTAATTATCATAGTTTTTTCAACAACAATAATTATGATAATGTAATAATGTAATCAAGTCATCTCTACTGCATTAACAGTGATCAGAAATTTGATATTTCTGAGAGAATTTAGTATTAAATATTAGCTCGTGTGTATGCGACTAATTATATCTACTAACTTTATCATTCATTAGATATTTGAGAGGATACCTATGTTTGTTTTGAATGAACGATGATTTTCAACATCGATTTTGTAAAAAACGATGATTTTCAACATCGATGTTTTTTAAAACAACATTAGTATTTACGGGGAGAGTAATATGATGTGGTCAATTTTTTATTCACATTTAACTATATAGTAAAACATTATCAGGACAATTAACAAAATATTTATTGTGATTCGATAATTCAAAAATAATTGACTTCATTTATCAATGAAACCTCTATTTTATTTTCATCCTTTGTCATATTGGTCTAATGACCAAATTGTGGATATCTCAAAAGTATTAGAAGTTTTATTAGGGCACTACTTTTTCATTAAAAATAAAATGTCAACCACATAAAAGCATCGAACCCAAAAAATCGATATTAAAAAAATCGACTTCAAAAATTCGATGTTAAATACATCGTTGATTTTATAGTAAGGAGTTTGTAAGTGCCTTAACAGGCAGCAATCGTCTGCAATCTCGATCGCATGCGCACACGACGCACAAAACTGATGCGAAATTGCGCATGCGCACAAGGTGGATAGTGCTTTCGAGTGCTTTAACGTTCGAAGGTGCAAAAACTCCGTATTAACAACGAAATTTTGAAAACATCGCCATCGATGCTGCTTTTCTAGTTGGCATGCGCTGTGGCTGCAGGCGGCGCCCATAGTGATGGCAAATTTTACCAAAATATCGATACGTCGCTAAAGGGTTTTTGATGTCGATGAAAACATCGATGTATAAAACATCGATTTTTTAAAATTATAACCTAATAAACATGCTATTTTCCTATCCATTTTTAATTACAGTATGTGAAAGGGATGTATTTTGGTGTTCGGCTACCAACTGTTTGTAGTATGTAAAAATTATTATCGACTGTAAAGAATGAAATTAACAATAAAGAACATCGTGTTTTGCTATCGATTTCGTGTTTTACTGTCGATTCAGGCAATGACACGCCTGACGATAACATCCATCCATAACACTAGCAACTCCCAAACTTCCTGAGTTTGCACAGGCGAAATGTGCAGCGTGATAAAGAGGATGACGCAAAACAACGATGTTGCTGTGGATTGCTGCTACTCTACTACATGCTTAAGCCCCTTTATTTCAAAAAATTAGAAAATGAAAATTAAAAAATATCGATGTTTTTGCAACAAAATATCGATGTGAAGAGAACATCGGAAGGTAAATATCGATGTTTCTGGTGGAAAACATCGATGTTTTCAAAACATCTATGTTTTTCCCATCCCTAGCTGGCATGCGCTGTGGGTGCAGGCGTCACCCATGAATTCCCTCCACCTCGTCCTCCCCCCCCACCTCCCGTTCCATGGACCGTCACCACGCGAAGATCCCGCAGACGCCGGGCGCCGTCGGCCAACTTTTTGATTGGATTCGCTCCTCCGAAGAAGAATAATGCTATTTACATACATTACACTCCCGCCACGACGGCGCTGAACTTCCAAGAGAATTAATCAAAGACCCGCAGAAGAAATAATGAAATGTTTTTATTGAACCAATCGAATTTCGAGAACGATGCTTGAGAGTAATTCGTATTCTGAACGCGGGACCACGCTCCGAGGTGCACTCTGCCTGCGAGGCTCTGCACTAACTGGAAATGTGTCACATGTTGAGTGGAGATGAAATTCATTCTACAGAGGCGAAGCAGCGCATCCTGTAATGATTATTCTAAAGTTAAAAAGTGTGGACTATTCAGAATATGCACTATTCAGAATATATGGCAAAGCGAGTGAAATTATTTGATGATATATAAATGAAAACTTCATTTATTAATTAATAAGGTGATCGTGACTCATTTATATATTTGAAGGATATTGGAGACAATAAAATACATCATTTAGTTAATCCATTCATTGAATGCATGAAACTTATGTATTTAATTGTATATCGGCTTTAAATATCCCTTAGGTTTTTGTGACGATGTAAAGAGCTGCTGTAAACTTCTTGTATTACAAAACGCTTTCTAGTCATATCCTATAGAGTTCTTCTAGGTATCCGATGAATGGCGTTTAAACGATGCAATCACATGAACACTCACGGTCCCTTCGTGTCTGATGCTGAATAATCAAATGAGTTCATTACTCAGTATACTGACGCATATTGCAAAAGATGATGGTTAAATTATTCGAATATAGCTACATGCCTTTTATCCCACTTAGCACATTTTCGCATGTAACTACCTGAAACCTCATTAGTACCCTGTTTGATGTTATATAATACCGAGTGACATTCATATACGCAGGAGTGAGCAGAAAACGCTCTGGCCATCGACTGATGCTTTAAATAGAGGCGCGATGCGCCGGGGTACGTGTGTTAATGGAGTATGAACGCAGCTTGTGTGTGTGTGTGTGTGTTTTTCTTTTTAGAAGCAACAAGTGTATAATTATTCCCCGGATTACATCCAGGGTATTGAATGCACTCCTATGAAATTATTTTCATTAAACAAACGTTAGTTCAATAGTTAAAACGATTCAGTTCAATATGAAGAACTTATCTGTTTCCTGTGCAACGTATTCTCCTCGTTGACATTCTAAAAATAATTTCTAGTCATTGAAATACATTTTTCGTAGATGGTATTGTATTAATATCCATTTATTGTGATATGTGTCAAACGTTCTTCCATTTGGTAACTTTTTAACAGGTTGTAAGTATTGTGGATTATTATACGGAAATAAACATTAAAATCGAACCTAAGGGATTAAAAATCAAGAAATTAAAATACAATAATATATTTTGAGTCGTTTGAATATGTAGGCAACCTTTTTTCTTTCCTTGTGCCCATTGTGAACGCTTTCCTCCAAACGACGTTCTGATTTTCGTCATCGCTTTTAAAATATTGTATGTACTAGCATAGCTTGGTGCCACCGGTGAATACTTTCATGTTTAAAAAAATTATTTTTGCTTTAGAGGCTCATAATGCAAATAAAATTGTAAATGTGTTACAGTGGCCCGAGTCGTCCATTTTCAAACATTGTAAGTTCCATGAAAAAGTATCTATTAAAATACGTGATTAAATTTTTGTTTAATTTCAAAATCAAGTTTAACTGTCGTCAATCACAAAAATCGAGTAACGATTCATGTAGCTGCCGGAAAAAGAGAATATCAATTCACAGCATTTCACCAAAGTACTCCTAAGTGCATTAAAAGGGAGAGGGTACCATATTTACCGCCCATGTTAAATTTGTTACTATTGATCTACCTTTTCTAGAAAATGGTTAACTCGAAAATGTTGATATTTCGCACACTTAATGGTACAGGTGCTTTTCGAGAATTCTTTCAGAATATTCTAGAGAAAACCGATTTAGAATTGGGCCAATCGATTTATCTTTTCGAGTCGAATCAAATGAATCGAATCGCTATATCTTATCGAGACTAAATAGTCACCTCATTAGGTTCCGTAAGTCAGACAAAATGCGTAGTTGCTTGGCTGTCCGGGAGACGCCACGTCCTAGGCACAGGTGCCAACGTTTCGGCCGCCATTCTGCGATGCTAAAATGCCAGGCATTTCGCCGTGAGGAAGGTCGCAGAATGGCGGCCGAAACGTCACCTGCCTAGGACGTGGCGTCTCCCGGACAGCCAAGCAACTACGCATTTTGTCTGACTTACGGAACCTAATGAGGTGAAGCCTACGCTCTCATCAGACAAAACGAAAACGAAAACGAAATTTACATTATTATTATTATTATTATTATTATTATTATTATTATTATTATTATTATTATTATTAGCCTGGTTTAATCCCATCAATGGCAAAGGCCTTCTGCAAGCAGGGTAGGTGGTTTGCTTCTTGGTTGTTGCCTATCTGGATGTCTTCAAATCTAGGTGTCGTTTGCAGTAGTGACATTTATATGCTTAAAAAACAAAAAGAACTGACGATTTAGAAATGTTTCTTAGAATTTTGAGAATGGATTCGCAAAGATATAAACCGTTCCCCATCAGGAGACCGAGGCGCGTCAAATGACGCTTCATTTGTATGGATTGGTAGATCGGAAGGGATCTAAATCTGAGTGACAGGTGGACGCGTATTACTCGATTACTACATACTTTCTTGTGGTTTCTCTGATCAACAACCAGCCGATTGCTAGAGCTGTACCCTAACAAACAGGCCATGGACCACCCAATCTTTCTCTCCTCATCCTTGTCCTAACCTTATCCCTTACTTACACACATCCCAGAAGTTCACTTTAACCGAAGACGACAGTATATTTAAAAGTACTCGTGTGTCAACACAAAAACTATTTTCAGAGATATTTTATACAGTCTATATTCTTTGAAATACACAATGAAAATGGTTTATTCACACCCTCTGCATATGGAGCATTCTAACACTTTCCGCCATCAATAATTTTTCACTTTGTCTCACGCTGCATTTGCATGCATGGGACCGGAAACTGATAACGTCGAATATGATACCATTGGGATTATGACATTCCTTTGGCAGGTCACAAAAGCATTTAGATAACCTTTTCTAGGAAGAACCCCTATCGTATTTCAAAAGAACGAACAAAAACGCGGGGGTAAACGTGGCGTCAGTTAACCGCGATAACGACATCGAGCTGGGCCGAGGGGAGGTCACTGGGAGACCAGAAAGCAGGGTTGCTGGCTCGATGCTATCGAACCGTGGAGCGGTGCCGGTCAACGAAAAATGTTGTGACTCACTGCGAGGGTGTCTACTGACCTACATACATACTTTCATTCCTCAGATACCATTATACAAATTGCCAACAAAGGGACCTTATTGACAGGAAGGCGGTGGGTTATCTCAGTGCTTTGTGGAACCCAACCGTCTAGTCCGCGTAGACGCGTTAACTGCGATAAGAATACACGAGCACAAAAAGAACCTTTCCCCCTTTCTCGCGGAGGAAACTGTGAGAAGTATCTGCTTCTTCTCGCAAAACTTTATATGCCGGTCTCCCAGGCGTTGGGAATTCGCCCTTTTTTGTGTGTGAAAATAGGCGCGATAATGAAAAATCGTAAAAAACGAGGACGGCCGAGGGAAGAAGAGAAGACGAGGAGGCGATGGGGAGGATTTCGTGCTACAAAAAAGGTTTCGCAAGGAGAATCACCGCGCGAAATATGTCCCCCTTTTAAACTCGTGCTTTATAGCGCCTGAGCTGGAATGGCTGTTCCGCTAAGGTCGGGGAGGGAGAAGACAGAACAAGTCAGCGGTGTGAGTTCGTTTGTTGCCCGTGGTAACACGAGCAAGACGCCATATGGTCACTAATGTGTAGTCTTCTCTATGCACTAATTGGACGACTTTCCAAAAAAAATTAAGTGTATTAATTTTTAATAGTTTTCTTACTAAGATTATTATTATATTATATTATATTATATTATATTATATTATTATATTATATTATATTATATTATATTACAATACTCTTATATTATTATTATTATTATTATTATTATTATTATTATTATTATTATTATTATTATTATTATTATGTTAGTGCAAAGTTCGCCACAAAATGTCAAATCAGGAAAAAGCCTGTCATGGAGGCCGTTTCTGATGAATAAACAAAGTGTTTAGCTACAGGAAGAAAACGTATTGCATTGAATTTCTACGTTCTGCATTGAATTTTAAGTCGCATTGACACACGCCAGCCGTAGTGACAATGTGCTGAGTAATGAGGCGTAAGACAGCCCTGGGCAAAAATTAAGTGGTCTCGTTTCATCACCTAGGTTTGCAAAATAATATTATGAATTTGACTTCAATAAAATATCGTGCAAAATATTTCACCGACAGATAAATAGATAATGCACGAGCACTTCAACAATATCCAGAAATGAATGTGTGTATAATGTCCAGAAATGAATGTATTTGTTCAGGGAGAAAAATTAATCCAGAAGTAAAAAAGCACCCAATTTACACAATGCGGCTTTTTTAATTTCTCGGTTAATTTTTCTTTCTAAACAAATAAATTCATTTATTTTTTAAACAGTAAACAATTTACATGTAGGGAACTGGAATGTTTCTGTGCTTCTGCCATGCAAATTTTTGCTTAGAAAGGATTTTTTCAAACCAACTTTTGAGTGCTTGAGTGCTCAGTCATTCAGAATATCCAAGTAGTTTTATACAAAATATACTTAAAATTGTCTTAAGTCTTATTTTCGAGTTTTCGACATTTACTTCCCGGACATTCTGTTTATTACTATTGCTACTACTACTATGCCCATCGATCGTTACATACTGTAACCCGATAGGATGTTGCCGACCCGCCTACTGGCTTACCGTCGCCGCCCGTGTTTTGAATAATTTCCACCCTCCGCCGAAAACGCGTCTAATAATTTACGTTAAATCCCTGCCTCAATATCCGTTATCCGGATTGAGGGGAAACGGAAAATTTCTGATGATGCGCAACAAGATTTAAAAGACAATGTAACCTTCATATTAAAATACCTATGTTCATTAATGTTCGTAACCTGCGCCTGTTCCTGATACGAAATCTCCCCTCCGAAATGAAATTCTGCACCCCCGTAATATGACATCCCGGCCTGTCACAAAATTTCATGGAAGGCAATTTCAGGCGAAATTAGTTTATACTAAAGTAGATAATTCTTTATTATTTAACACTCGATGTACCGAGGGGAAACTCTTCGTGGATTGGGAGTTAATACGGCGTTAAGTGTAAATTGGCAAAGGAGAGAACGGATGTACTTTCCTTCCATGACATGACGAGACAAGTACGCTTGAAATTTCATTGCCTTTAATGTCTTGAGAAAGGTCCTCAGAGTCAGGCAGAATGGTATTTTTAGCGCCTATCGTTTTAGGAACAGGTCATTTACCCATTAAGCAGGACATAGTGAAGTTTTCAGATTGTCAAGAACTAATTTTGGGAAAAAGATTTCATTATCAAAAAATTCCATTTCTTCAATAAGTAATTGTAAGTATCTTCAATAAGTCGTTCTTCTCAGTTGTAGCACGGCGTCGAAAACATTTTCTTTTTGTATTTTTCGAAAATTTATAAGTTTTAATGATAATCAGACTTGAGTCCTTTGTAAAAACATTCTTTGCTGTATTTGACCAACAATTAAAAAAACATTTGGAGTCATTTTCTTTAAAATTTCAAAAATGGCCTAAGAGCTTCCTGTAAAATACCACTCAAAAATTAAAAGATAGTTTCAAATTCTACAGCTCGCAAATTCAGCTAGATCGATGTGGAAGTAGCCGTTTTTGTGAAAATCCTGATATTTTATGGTATAAGCGCTGTGTTTTTGAAGAAAAAAAATTAACACTTTTTCGAAGTCAGGGACTCTACAAATGTGAATTTAGACTTTACTAGGTAGATTAGAAGGTAAAATAATACTGTTACAACAGGTATGCCAAGGTCGCGGACAAGTTAACTAGATTCTAAGAGTTCGCAGGCACTGTATGCGCGACATTTAAAAGTTAAGGGTTGTGCAAAGAGCTCCGGAGGAGCGGTACGCCATGTGATACCTGACTCTTGACAATATTTTGGAGAACTCATTTGACTGTTCTTGTCACAAATTCAGGCGTATTAATTCCCATTTACTGAACTAAAGCAAATAAATGATCCATTAAAATGTATTGTTACATCAGTCAGATTTCATATTGTCAATTGAAGGAAGATTAAACATTTTGAAAGGAAAATATCTCGATTTTGTAATCATGTGTACTTAAGAGTGCAAATGTTGCTTTTCAATAATTACGTTCAATTTAGAAGGTTTAACAGAGATATGAGGATGATGTAACCTCCAAGCGGGCGCGCGTAAAATTTCCTCTGCAGGCGAGTGTCGTAAATTGTACGTTATTCAATGACTCGTGAATAAAACAAAGAAAATGTAGAACAATGCAATTTTATGTCGCATTATAATATATAAGAATAAATACAAAGTGGCATTATATGATATATTCCCAATTATGAAGGACAATCCTAGAAATAGCACAATTTATGACCGCAAAGTATATGTGCATTATCGGTATCGTCTCAAACCGGATAGTACTTCCACTATATTATGAGCTTGTTTTCGAAGCTGCTCTATAGGCTGTGTCACGCTATTCGAAACATTAGTATTTACCAACTAAAACACATCCGTTGACAAACATGTGTATTTAGTATCAGAAAGCTCTTGTTGCGATCAAGTATCGTGCGGATGCTCTTCCATGTTTTCAACACTCAGGTCACTATCACTATCCAGTTCATAAACTTATTTATTTATTTATTTTACGTCAAAGAACAGTTCAAACTGCGTATGACGTGCTATGGGGAAAAATGAATTGTGTGCACATTTTCAAAATTCTGTGATCCCTACACTAAGTCATATACTACTTAAATTAAAAGAAAAGAACAACCCTCCCATGTAATAAAATATATTTTCAAGGATAAATAAGCAATAAATTTTGGCTCTTATCCATGTTGTCTTTCGGAATAATACTTCCTGCCGCGACAACATGGAAACGATAATTTGAATAATTGTTTTTCCCACTGAATTCTAGAAGACGTGCACAGAAAACGAAGTTCATCACGATGAAGTTTCATCACGCTGAAATCGTGATGAAACTTCATCACGATCAGACAGTTATTGCAAATTATTCTGAATTTCATTCTCATAAATTCTTTCTGTGGACATTTTACACAAAATTTCGCGTAGGACTTATTATAACATAATTCAAGAATATCAGGCGCGCAGCGTAAAGTTTGCGACACGATACACTTGTCTTGACTAGGGCATTACAGAAACTGAATATCGCGTGGAAGATAAGCAGTGGCTGCTGGAAAGCATCACTAAAGATATCTGCAAGGAAATACCAAGAACGCAGAGGTCTTTGCCAACAATGAGTCCACAGCAAATCCAAAAAATCTGCTATTGTAAAATTTACGCAAGCGAGCACGCTGGAAGGTTAATATATCATAACAGAACCAAAGCAAGGAAAGAATTCGTCATTCAAACTTGGCAAAAATGTTTATACAAGGCAGTATTTAAGAAGAAAACAAGATTGAAATAGCAATAAATGATAACAAAATGATAGTCATAGTTCAAATCTCGGTTGTTTGATGGAAAAAATCTGGCAAACATATTTTCATATGAAGCCACTATTCCCTGTCGCGTGCCGTTTCAGCTTGCGCGGGAATCCCCTTTTTGGATTTGGAGGGGAGATACGAGCGGAGTCAGGGGAAGTTGCACGTGCTTGTAAGAGCACCGTAGCCCCAGGCGAGAAAGTAGTTCGTGCGGGCACGATTTGACATTCCTGGATAAAAGAAACACTTCCTCGGCTTCAGGTTTGTTTCCAGTAACGTTACGCAACTATCTATTCGTAGGACAGAGGAGGCTGTCAAGGCAATGTGTACACTTCTTTGAATACTGTTGAGAGTTTGCAAAGAAACAATGGGTAAAAATAGAAGACGAATGGAAAAGCCACTAGAAAATTCATATTTTAAAACAGAAATGAAAGTAACCCTCGCAATCGAGTATAGATATAAAGCGAAGAAAGAAACTAAGACACACATACACAGAGGGAGAGAGAGGGAGAGAGAGACAGATGGAGAGACAGATGGAGAAACAGATGGAGAGACAGATGGAGAGACAGATGGAGAGACAGATGGAGAGACAGATGGAGAGATTGATGGAGAGATTGATGGAGAGATTGATGGAGAGACTGATGGAGAGACTGATGGAGAGACTGATGGAGAGACTGATGGAGAGACAGATGGAGAGACAGATGGAGAGACAGATGGAGAGACAGATGGAGAGACAGATGGAGAGATTGATGGAGAGATTGATGGAGAGATTGATGGAGAGACTGATGGAGAGTGATGGAGAGACTGATGGAGAGACTGATGGAGAGACTGATGGAGAGACTGATGGAGAGACTGATGGAGAGACTGATGGAGAGACAGACGGGGAGACAGAAATGGAGTCAGAAGGGGAGTCAGAAGGGGAGTCAGAAGGGGAGACAGAAGGGGATACAGAAGGGGAGACAGACGGGGAGACAGACGGGTAGACAGACGGGTAGACAGACGGGGAGACAGATGAAGAGAGACAGAGGGAGAGAGAGAGACAAAGAGAAAGAGGGAGAGACAGAGAGAGAGACAGGGAGTGGGAATGCAGGAGGAGGTGCAGGCGGGAGCGTGTTGCGTGGTTTTGCCGCTGAGCCCCGTCCCGTCGCGTCGCGTCAGCGGGATCCGGCGCCCGCGAGCGAAGGTGGAGGGAGCAGCCAGCGCGGTGCAGTGCGACGCGGCGCGGCGCGGCGCGGCGCGGCCCGGCGGCGCAGCGTTGCGACTGTTCCGCCGGCGCGATGCTATGACCAGATAATTCCCGACAATGACAAACTATAGCGCGTCGTGATAAGCGGTAACGCGCTCCCGAGCCCATCGGCCCATACACCCCCTCCCCTCCCCTTCCATCTCCTCTTCCTCTCCATCCCGTCCCCATCTCCCCTCCACCCTAGCCCCTCCCCTACCCGCTTCCTTTCCCCTCTCCTCTTCCCTCCCCTCCTGCCCGGCGTTACAGCCCCGTTCGTCTGCCTGTCGCGCGATTGTTCGCTCACCAGCCCGCCAGGCCCAGCGTTGCCCTCGCTCGGACACTCACTCGACCCTTTCATCTGCCCACGCATCTATTGCCTGTTCAGTCATGTGAGCGAATATTTCGACACACGTTGATGCCAAACCAAAATGGTATATATATATATATATATATATATATATATATATATATATATATATATATATATATATGTGTGTGTGTGTCATATGTGTGTGTGTGTGTGTGTGTGTGTATGTGTGCGCGCGCGTGTGTGTGTGTGTGTGTGTGTGTGTGTGAAGAGAGTAGTGATTAAAACGTAAAAATGATTCACATTTATTTCACAGACGTTAGCTAACTTGTGCTTGAGCTCTTTTAATTCCTATTACTTTTGTCGTTACGCTAACTAGATAATATTTTACAATATATTCTTCTCTGTTCCCACAAAACATTTTGATCTTTTTACATTCTATTTTTCTGTTTTCAGGTAATTCATACATCACATGCCTACACATTGGTGCCCACTGTCTTCAAAGGGAAGTACTCAAAATTCATTTAAAACTGTAGAAGTATTTTCCTAAAAATATGTAAATTAAATTGCCGAAAGAAAGAAAAATATTGAAAGAATCGCTGAAACATTGTACTGTGCATTAAAAACTATTACCTTAATTTTTGTTGCGCTGTGTGAAAAACTCCACTTTGCAACACTGTGATCCTGCTCTAAACAGCCGGTGAGAGCCAGCGATTAGTCGCTCGAATCCTGAAACGCACCCGATCACAGGGGGTTGCTGACGCTTGTGGAGCCCCTCCCCTTCCCACGCCTAGGGCCTCGAGGCACCTCAGCGGCGCGGCGGCGACCGTCGCCCGCCAAAGCCCGGCAAGCACGGGGGCCATTGTGACAGCGGCACTGCAGCATTGTGCTCAGCTCGGGGCTCGCACCCTCTGCGGCAGCCGCCCCTCCCCGCCCCCGACTCTCGCCCAATCACTGCGCCGCCCTCCCGCCTGATCCCCTGGGAGGTGTTAATTCGCACCCGCACCGCACCGCCCCGCCCCGCGGCGGAGGGATTAGGGGAGAGCCGCCTGTTTTGTTAGGAAGTTAGCCATGAAAGGTGGTTGCGCCGCGCTGAGATTAGGGCATTTTCCCTAAGGTCTTCGGAGGAGCGCCTTTTCCGGCACTTTCTTCCGCTGAAACGAAGACGAAAGTTCAAAGCCGCGGAAATGGGAGGAGGGGAGGAAAAATAAATACAAGTTAGTGAAGAAGGAATCTTAGGTATACAGAGAAGCCTATGCCTTCCCAAACGCTGTTCGTTTCTTTAAGAATTTGCACCAAGAAACAAAAACTCTTTACTCCGTCAAGTGCTCTTTATAAAGTTCCGGGCGGATCTACATTGGCGCATAGTTGCAGGATACTGGGGATGAAATGCGGAGAGTTTCATTTTTCTGACTCAAAGGCGAATATCTTCGAAATTGCTTCGGTTCAAGTGAAATTGTCTTTGTTTTGCTTCAAAGACAAACACATTGTCCCTTCACTGTATTTCGGGTCTCTGTAAGGTAAAATTTTTAATGATAATCTTTATTTATCATGAGAGTTTTGACATTTCCCCTCGTGCACGTCACACACTTAGTCCGAAAAACAATTTATTCGTTTTCTTGAAGCAAGTATTTCTATGTTCAAAATTCCTGAAGAGCTGCAATCCCCTTTGATGGTTTCGTGTATATTATGTAATTTTAATGCAAATGTTTCATCGAGAAAAATACTTGTTGACAAAGTACAAATTCCTGTATACTGCACCAGGCAGCTAGTGAAAAACTCCCCAAAGATGTAATTAGTTTGTTGTAGCAACATAGATATAACGCGAATTAGTTCCATCTAGTTTTTTTTTTCTCTGAAACGCGTTCATTCTATCCTAACATGCTGTTGAGAGTTATAGTATATATTTTTTCAGTATTCCTATGAACAGAACACGGCCAGCAATATTGTTTTGTGCTGTATAAGTGCCTCGTGGAAAATTAAACATATTCATGATTGTGAAATATCTTCAAATTTCTTGTTGTCCATTTACAAATGACTAATTTTCAGTCTCGTTATGAAAATAAAATATCTGGAATTCAAGATGTGACTGAAAAACTGCCACTGTTCAAAAGCAGAAGAAAAGCAGATTTCATCATTTGACGTTTTGCTTGAAGGGCTGTGGAATAATAACACAATGAAGTAAGTGTTAAATGGAATCAAATTTAAATGGTATTTCCATTTCTACTCATCAGAAATTCAGCTGTGATCTCAATTTATGCTGCAAAATCGGAAGATCCGTTCTCTTCCACAATATAGCGCCGTCTTCTTAGAAGCTGCAGCAAGGAGAACAATCCCCTCTCGTTGAAGTACAGGTAATTGTTAACGCTCTCGCACCAGCAGGCCCTGCTAAGCCGCAGATGGGGAAATAATTAATCGCCTTCGAAGGGTTGAAACGACAGATCCATGAAACACGTGCCCCCGGGAACTTCCAAAGCCGCCCTCCCGCGCGCGACAGCGGGGGGGGGGGGAGAGGAGGGAGAGAGGGCGGGCGGTGACGGAAAATTCAACCGAGCGCGTCGGATTGGCGAATCGCATTGGCGATGAGCAGAAGCGTGAAGCAGCAGCCCGGGGGCGGGGCGCAGTCTCCCGAGAAGATCGGCGACGGCGCCCACGCGATAAAACTCGTCGCGTCTCGCTGCTCACACGCGCTCGCTCTTCGCCTTGTGCACGTGCGTGCACGTATTCGCATTGGTTGAGAGTATTGGAAACTTTTAATATGAACACGTATTCGGAACATGAAACGTGTGCATCTACGTGGCGCTCCGGGAGGCGTCGCGCTGCCTCCTAGGCACAGATGCCAATGTGTGCATATCACATAGCCTTTCTTGCCAATAACTTTTATTCCAATCTAACACTCATAAATCATGAAAGACATATAAATTTAGGAAAATATAATGAAAACCCAACTAGAATAAAAAACCGATATCCAGTTCATTCTTTTCTCAACATTTTTTCAAACCTCAGTAATTTTTAGAGGTGCTCGGTGAGTCCCCTCGTCAATTGTAGTTTAGAGTTAGTATATAAGAATTAGATATAAGTCATCTATACAAATGAAGAGTTTCTTGTAAACTAAACTTTGTAAGTCAATCCTATACAAAATAAAAATTTTTAAAAAAATGCTAATGTTTCGGCCGTCATGCACCTGTCACATTGCTGTGTAGTTGGCATCAATGATGGCACGTTGGTATCCGTGCCTGGAATGCGGCGTCTGCCGGACAACCAAGTAGATACTGACTCCGGCCGCGGAAGCCTACGCTTTTCTATAACTTATTTTTAAATATTTTTTGTAAAACAGAATTGTCATTATCCACTTTATACAACAAAACACGAACAAAAAGCCAGCTTTAACGGCGGGCGTTCGTTAAGAACAATCGAAACGACAAACGAGTTGTTGACAAAGATGATGATCACTTTTTCCGATAAATTGTATTTTATAATGATTTTTTCTCGTAGGACGTTGGTAGTTTGAAAAGTATTGAACGGCACTCTCGTCCGATAACACAAATAAAGGACTCCATTATTTGCTGCTTATCGGCCTAATGACGTTAATAACTGACTATAGAATCGTAGTAAAGAGGACTATAAGTATGGGCTTCGTATATCATTTCACTAGTCATGTTTCTAACGCAGCTACATTTCTTTCATATTCTTTCAGGTGACACTAAAAAACAAATTCTATGCATGGGTAATGCAACAATTTTTTTACAACTTACAACTTTTACGATAGACATACGAAGAAGTAATACTTCGATAGAATAACTTACAGGAAGGAACGGAGCGGGCAGGTGAAGTTGATTGTGATAAAAACCGTAGTAACAACAATATCTAATAAATTCCACGTCTATCCTTAAGATTAGAAATGTCACACACACAACCAGAAGCTCCTCGTCATCCAACAGCGCCTAAAATTGCAGATCATAACAATGTGACCGCTACATTTAGTACATTTCACCTTTCTCTAACTTCCTAGCAATGTTTCCTACTGATGTCTTGGGAACGAACCTTTTGAGAAAATTGTCGTTATGAAAAGGGTTCAAGGACTTTTAATGTCCTAATTTTTCGTTTTTTCTTTAGAGACGGTTCTTTGGCCTTCTCATCACAAAACATACGAAAAATTTAGATAAGTATTACGCTACAGAAAAATTTACTCAAAAACACGAATTTTTGAAACAAAGACAATAAAATGAAGAAAATATAAGATAAATCAATAAATTGTAGATAATCAAAACAACTTGCACGTATTGCAAATAATAATTATTCCATACGAAAATTATCGACGCTTTCACTCATAAAACCAATGTGACCTCCCACAAGACCAGAGTTGCTATAGAAAAAAATGTTGACCTATATTCACAAAAGTTGCCTCTATTGTAAAACATCAATTGAGATACGAGTTTTACTTTACAAAACGAAGGGAAAGCAAAAATCTTTAAAATTTTGCAAGTGGTCACAATAATATGGGTAAGGACTCTACCCACGTGGCTTTACCTCATTCAGGCCAACATTGGAATCCCCTTCGGCGTGCCTGCAACCGCTCGTTCCAAAGCATCAAAACGGCGTTTCCCAGCGCCGAACGGCACCCACGGCGTTCCTTTCGCTCTCCCGGGCGGCACCGCATTCTTCCCCTTGCGACACCGCGTGAGCGATCGTCTCTTTAATTCACGCACCCCGCCCGATTTATATGCGAATCTGATCCGGCTCCCGCAGGCGGCGACCGGCGGCGCCAAAGCGAAAAGGCGATTCTTTTCCCGAGGGGTGAAAAAATACGCTTCTAATGAACACTCGATCGTGATGAATGGCTACGTTTGTTACTGACACTCTTCACTCGGCCGTCTCCAACGCGGCAATTTTTTTTTCTTTTCCTTTTTTTTTTCCTCGCCTCGCGGTCGTCGTGCTGCCTGGCGCAGGGATTGCCCGCTCTGTGAACGACAGCGCGAGGATGTGGGGGAGGAGTCCTTCCGCGCGATGTCGCCGGGCAGAGATTGAATCGCCTCCCCAGAGTGAGCGGGGGTGGAGCGGAGCGGAACGCGACAGGGTGGAGGAGGGCGGAGCGGGGAGGCGCTGGGCGGGGCAGGACGGGGCGGAGCCGGGCAAGGCGGGGCAGGGCGGGGCGGCACTGGACCGAGCAGGGCAGAGCGGGGCGGGGCGGAGAGCCGCGGTGTAGAGCGCAGCAGGGCAGAGCGGGGCGGGGAGTCGCGGGACGGAGAGGAGTGGGTCAGGAGAGGTGCGGGGAGAGGAAGGGCAGCGCGAAGCTGGGAGTGGCGGGGCTGGGACGGACGCGTGACGGAGCGGAATGGGATGGGGCAGGGCGGGGCGGGGCGGAGCGGAGCGGAGCGCGACAGGGGGAGGGTGAGAGTGAGGGTGCGGAAGGGTTGACGTCGGGGTAAATGTTCAGGGGGGGTGCGGAGAGAGGTAGGCGATTGTCTTGGCTTCGGTAGGTATCGGTTGAAATCATTCGTCGTGCACGTGAGGAATGAAGGTGAGTGGTGAGGTGCAAGCACAGTATTCTCGAAAGCTGGTTCTGATTCTTGTGACTGTTTTAATGTGTCATTAAAACCTGCAATTTTTCTTGGTTTCATTCCTTTCGTATCCTTACCAATTTAAATTGTCTTTGTACTAGACTCTTGAATCTTACTAATGGTCTGGTTTTAAAAGTCTGTGAGCTCGACTTGTGCTGACTTTTGCTGAGCGTCACTGACTTTTGCCCACACACTTAGCTGATGTTCCGCGCTGAATTTCGTATCTGATATTCACCATCACTACTCATCACTTGCAGAGGCACACGCACGAGGATATGAGTCTCTCTTATGGACGGTCGAACGTTTGTCTTCATCGTCAGCTCATCTGTTTCTTCCAAGTTCTGGCTACCAAAAGTATCGAAAAGCGTTGTTTCAATAAAAGGAAACTAGATGGAGATATCCCTTTTATTTTCGTACAAGATGGTATATCATTAAAACTAGACCTCTATCAAGGAGTTAAACTGAATGCAGTCCTGCCTCCAGAGCATCTAATTTAGGGTTCGAGGAAAGTGTGTGTGGCAGGAAGGACCGGAATAGATAACGAGCTGTGAGCGGAACCAGCCGCGAGCGGAGGAGGTGGAACGGGCCGACGGTCACAGTCGGACAGCGAACCGCGTTTCCATGGAAACACCTGCCAGCGACGCCGCCGCCGCCGCCAGCACGGCCGCCCATAACTCCCTATTAATACAATGCGCCTCCCCATCGTTGCAGGGGTGGGGGAGAACGGACGTGCTTACTTTTTCAGCCCCTGCTTGCTCCTCCCCCCCCACTCTCCCCCTCCCTTCCCCTCCGCGTCCCTTGCACTCCGAACGCACGTAGCAGCGGCTGTAGCAGCACTGGCGGTGGTCTCGCACTCCGGGAAAAAAGTTTTTTGTTTTGTTTTGTGTTGTTGTGTTTAGGGGAGTGAGCCGGCTTCTGCAGGGATGCACGGCCATTCATATCACGGCGCGGTCTGCCCTGCCCGGAAGGCTGCGACGTAGGGGCGGAGCGGGGAGGCGCCGGACTGAGCAGGGCGGGGCGGAGAGCCGCGGAGTAGAACGGGGTAGGGCAGGGGCGGTGGGACGCGGGACGGAGCGGAGTGGGACAGGGCGGGGCGGGGAGGGGAGGTGTAGGGCAGAGCAGTGCGGGGCGAGGAAGGGCAGCACGACGCGGGGAGGCGATGGGCGTGGAGGAGCGGGGAGGCACGGGACGGAGCGGAGTGGGGTTGGGCAGGGCGGGGCGGAGTGGAGCGGAGCGGAACGCGATAGGGTGGAGCAGGGCGGAGCGGGGAGGCGCTGGGCGGGGCAGGACGGGGCGGAGCCGGGCAAGGCGGGGCAGGGCGGGGCGGCACTGGACCGAGCAGGGCGGAGCGGGGCAGGGCGGAGAGCCGCGGTGTAGAGCGCGACAGGGCAGAGCGGGGCGGGCGGAAACGGGGCGGGGAGACCCGGGACGGAGAGGAGTGGGTCAGGAGAGGTGCGGGGCGAGGAAGGGCAGCGCGAAGCGGGAGGCGCTGGGAGTGGCGGGGCTGGGACGGACGCGTGACGGAGCGGAATGGGATGGGGCAGGGCGGGGCGGGGCGGAGCGGAGCGCGACGGGGTGGAGCAGGGCGGAGCGGGGAGGCGATGGGCAGGGCGGTGTCAGGGCGGGGCGCGGCGGCGAGGGCGTATATATATGGATTGAGGCCGGGGGCGCGGAATCTCCCGTTAGGGCCGGATCCTAATGTAGCGTATCAAAAGAAAGAGGGTTCCTTCGTAATGCCTTAAACTTCTTTCAGAGATTCCGCGGTTGCACTGGAGCGGTGGGATTGTTTCCTGGCTGGCGCAATGGGACTGCGCCGGAAACACTTTTGTGCCCCGCGCGCTTTCTTACTCAAATTGAGCGGGGCTCCGCGGGGAGATCCGGAGGAAAGGGTGCGGGACTGTAGCAGGAAGACTGCATTCTAAACCTTAGACGCGACCACAGTTGCTTCTGGCATTGTTTGGTCGTTACATCCGAAGAAACTTATTAGCCGTGTTCTTAAAGCAGTATTAATTTTGGCACGTACAAAAATGCAGGCTGAATTGCTGTTTGAGTGGATTTTATACGGTCAAAGTACTAATTTTGCAGCAGCAGAAATAAGCAGGCCTGAAGATTGTGTCTATTACACACGAGAAAACTTGAGATTTGTAATTTGCTAAGGCTTAGTTCAGATCTGAACGAACTTCATTGAACTAATTGTTTTGTACTTTGGATTCATTACATTAGTTTTAATCTGATTTTTTTCTGTTAAAAAGTGCAAATTTCTTTCGGTGACTGCTTTGGTTTTAATGTTACTCCCGATCAATGAGAGCAATGTTATCTATATTAGCCTCATCCTAAAAATATGTTTATTGTCTTTCACTTATCCCTCCACAAACTTTACATTCTTGGGAATGTCAGCTGCATCCCGCATCTCCGGCACTCACTGGAGTTTTGAGGAGTGGGACAAAAAAGAATGGGTGCTTCGCTTATCACTTAGCTCACGAATAGGAGTAGGAATCACAACGAGTGCTGTCCCAGATCCCAATTGTGCCTAAAATGACACACTTTTGTTAAAAATGGCAGTTACACAATCATAATAATCACACAAATTATTGATTATAATAAATTTCATTGTTGGTCTTTCTACTATTACCTATTAATGTGACAATTAATTTTAAACAGATTTTAGAAATAATTATATGTTTTAAAATTTACCGAATTTATTATGCCGTAAATATGTAAAACAAATACCATGCTTAATAAAACGCGTCAATAGAAAGATTATGCTTATTGAATTTGCAATGGGATTACCGTTTTAAATAACAGTAACATCCATAATGAATTAAACTTAAGAAAGTAAATGTTAAATATGAAAAGAACAATTTTCGCGATTTAGTGGTACTCTCAGACACAGGAATTTATAATGATTTACGTCATTTAAACGTTACGTCATTATACAGAAAAACGTGTAACACTTAATAATTGCTATATAAGTTTGATAATTAATACAACAAATGATAACTACATCGGAAAAAAGGGTTAAAATATTCAGTAACTTTGAGTAAACAAAATTTGCAAGAGAAATGAATAACTTTTCAACTCTTTCAGGTACCGCAAATACTATATATTAACCTATAATAATTCAAAAAAATTGTATAAATGTCATAAATGCTTCCAAATTTAAATATTTTACTCAAATTGCTGTTCAGATATCTAATTAATAAGCTATGAAATTAGTTCGTTTTATTTCCAGAGACTCCACCCGGAAAAGATAATGTGGGAGATTGGTGGCGTTGACGTAAATATGACATTCTCTTTTGGGTTCATCTTCATTATAAGGCTTGCTGAGACATTAGATAAAGAATTTCGCGCCTAATTTACATTTGAACAGGTTAATGCAGTTGAACCTAGTTAATTCTGTTGTTACAAGAGAGCGCTTTTCGGATCAAGGTTAGACCCAGATAGGATTTTTTTTTCTGTAATTAAAAAAAATTCCATTACACTGCGATTTATTGTACTTGCGTACTACAAATTCCTTGTAAAATAATTATCGAATGTTGATTTTCAAATCGTCCTCTTCCGAAATAATAATTTTTCCTCAGAAACTGGAATTCAATCTACACGGAAAATTGTGGAATTTCGGATATTTCATGTCACTAGTTGTTGTAAAACCAATGAAGCAATAAATTCCTAAGTGCCAGAATCTGTAAATGGAGCAATAATTAATCGGTGTTTGTTTGATCGTAATGCTAATGTACCCTTCCAGATATTATAATTGTAATTGGATAAAAGTGTACTCAATTTGTTCAATATCAGTGTTCATAGTATTCACACTGTCGCACACTTGTGTTATATCCAATATTACATTATGAATACTCCTATTAATAACTCCGTTACTCCACGTTACCGACAAAATAATCACCATCAATTATCTACATCACACGAAACCACATCATAACAAACATATAGTCGATTACGGTTTTAGTGAACTTACATATAGTAAACCCTCGGTTATAGTAAACGTAAGTCACTGGTCCCGTTTCGCTTACATTACAAATATGCGTAAGAAACTCGGTTATAGTGAACCTGAGCCTCGGGTACAGTGAACCTAGGAAATACAACGACCTGAAAATAATTCCCTCTTTGGAAAAGAATATATCGCCTTAGTGCCACAAATTCCAACACTAGGCAGCTTGAGTTCCAACAGTGCAAGAGGCATTGAAGGGTGTCAAGACTCCATTACCATACTTAGGCACAGAGGTCAATGTAGAATCAATTATGGAGGGAACACGAATTCTGGAGAAAAATCTAGAGAAATTACTAATGAAAAAGTACGAAGCAAACAATTGAAAATAAATTGATTTTTTAAGGACAAATAAATATATTGAAATTTTCAGTTCGTGTTGTTAATGTGTTTTGCTGTATCTCTATGTTAATAAAATTAATCTTTATGGAGAAATTCTGGTTAATTTTGACATCATCGGATACAGTGAACTTCTGATATAGGGAACTAAAAGTGATAGTCCCCACAAGTTCACTATAAGCGGAGTCGACTTTATTAACTCTAGATACCCTTTGCTTTAAATGCAAGTGGGCAGTGAGACTCTCCGATCTCCCACCCTGCCCAACCCCTTCCGCCTCAGCATTCGCCAGCCTTTCCTTCCGCACCAAACGGCCTCTCTAGCCCTCCGTCTCGCTTTTCTATTTTCTAATTGAAACGAGTGTTTCTGACGCCTGCGAGAGAGCTCGCTAACTTAAACGCACTCATCTTCGCTTGTAATTAAGTGTCAAGTTTTCAGAAACAAGAGCGCGTGCACCAGAGCCTTCGTGCGCTTTTGTGTCGTCTTGAGGGAGAGGCTGCGGTATCCCCCCTTCCAAGCCTGTCGCTCCCACTCTGCACTCTTCAGCGTTTGTACACTGTCCTCTTGCTTCCTTCCCATCCGATTCCATTACGTCTTTCTGCTCTTCTGCTGCCTTTCCAGTTAGTTTGTCGTCTTCTATTCTTTTCTTCGCTTCCGCGACCGCTTCCGTCTCTGTTGCTTTTTCAACTTGTTTGTCGTCTTGTATTTCTCTTCACTTTCCCGACCGACTCTGTTGCTTTTCCAGTTAATTTGTCGTCTTATATTGGTTTCTCACTTCCCCGACTGCCTACCTTTGCACTTCCTAACGTCTTTGCTTCCTACGTTACTCTCTCTCCGACTACTCCTTCCGTTTTCCTACATTTTACTTTCTCGCTGCGGAGTAGGGAGAAAGTGATGTGAATGTGATGCTGTGCGATATTCGACAGAAAAACTCTTATTACAGGGCCCCGGTAAAGAAAAAGTGGATAAATCCAGTTGCTAAATTTAGGGGGGAAATGCTCTTACACGTGGTGTAGCCAGAATCCATTCCATGTTTTGTGGGTCCTTAAAACTGAAAAATCGAACGACAGCAAAACGTCTGCCTATCCGTCCGTTCGTTCGTCTGTCCGCCCGTTCGTCCGTCCGTCCGTCCGTCCGTGCGATCCCTCTGTGAACAACGCTAGCGGCTAAACAGTTCAGCCAATTTTCTCCAAAATTGATATTCTCCAAACAATCTGGCTGATGTCGCCGCCCCTTGAATTTGAAATTGATATTTTAATTCTGGAGGTACTTTACATGAAGCCCTTGAGAAATTGTGAAAATTTTCAACAAAATAGCTCCATCGATTTTGATTTAATTTTATTGTAGTATAGTGTGAAGGACATTTAAGAGAATGGTGCAGGTCTCATGGTCGTTAAAACCTCTGATTTTTCGAAAATTGCAAAAATTCAAATTTTTTTGGCGACTTCCAACAACTACAATTTTGAAGATAAGAATTTTTTTCTCTTAATGAAATCTGTTGCTTTTTTATAGATATATTTTGAAATAAGGTCATATACAATTTTTCGAATATTTGGGTACTTTTCTCGTAATTTGTCGTGAAAATAAAGGCAAGAATAATACGTGCTGTTTTAACATCACTAGTTTCAAATATTTTTTTCCTACCTCCTCTCCTCTTCAACGTACTTCTCTTATTTCTGTGATTTCATTTTTCCTTCCCTTCACCGTATTTCGTTCTCCACGACTTCTCTCTCTGCGTTTACGCACCGCGCTTCGCTGGTCTTCTGCTCCTTATTCAGCTTAGCGGGTTAATGGCTTTTTTGCCCGGCCGCGCTGCCAAGTGCACACAGGTGTATTACGGCAGTTGCGGACGTGTTTGCAAGAGGTCTTTCCGCCAGTTACCTCCATCTCACTTCAGGTTTTGTCGTGAGATAATCCTTGTCGAGGAAAAAGACAAACTCGTATATGTGAACGGATATGTGCGAGAGCGTGTGTGGATTAGGCACCCGTCGTCGTGTATATTGCGTGTGTAAAAACATTTTATCATGTCCATAAGCTGTGAAAAGTGCGAGATTTTTGCAGAACGCATCTCTGTGGGATAGGAGGAGTGACTTCTTTCATGAGATTGAGGTAGTTCACGTATTCTTAATGTATTACATATATGTTATAATCTACAATAACATTTTTTATTTGGACATTAACGTGTACTCATCACATTTTATTAGCAGTAATCCTAATATTTGGTTATTTTCTTTCTGTACCAAATTCAATGAGCTATTGCATTTATGACTGACATCTTTATGTATCTGTTTTGTTTCATTAAATGACTATGATGCAAAAAATGTGAACCCTAAAACATGCGCAGATGGCGCAAGTACTTGGAAGAATTGTATGAGAATATAACAAAACTAGTTCTCTTTATTTTTGCAATGAATTTTGTTCTCTGTAACCAAAAATATTCTTAATGTTCTGACGCCATATGTGTTACAATATTAATTTGTAAATTAATTCCATGAATGTCAAACATTCGGAAACCCTGAAAGCCTTAAAAACTTTTCCACGTATAACATACTTTAAATGTGTCTGTTCACCGTATTTTCGCATCTACCTTGTGATTATTTCTTTCAAATTATTATCCAAAAATTACATAACATCGACCTATTCAAGTATTTAAGGGGAAGTGTATTAAGTGTATAAGTGTATTAGACTGTAGGTGTATAAGGGGTGTAGTGTGTAATAAGGGGCCGTCCATAAATTACGTGAGGCGATTTTGATGATTTTTCGACTCCTCCTCTCCCCTTGGTGAAATGTAATATTTGGCTTCTAATCTCACGTGAAATTTTTCAAATTGCATATTTTTTATGAAAATAGGTTAATTTGTGATTGCTTGCATTGGGAATTATTTTAAACAAAATATTTGCTTAATTATACTTGCTTAAGACGAGATATGACTAGTATTTAGAAAATAGAGTGTCTGAATTACAATAAATATTATTGCACTTCTAAAAACGCTCGATAATTTTTTTTTCATTCCTGTAAAAATGCAAGCAATGAGATTCATCTCTTTAACGATAAAAATTTTGGTAATTTTTGTTAGATTCTTTTTCTCAGTATAATATGCTTCTAATTGTAGCATTCACATAACCGCGATAAAATTATTCTGCAAGATTTAGCCATATTTTAATATATAAACGTATTTTCCTTAAATTGTCTGTTTTCTTGCAATATAGCACTGTTTTTAGCTAAAAATACGTAATATTTGCCATGACCCCTCTCTCCCATGTAAGATTAGGTGAGATTTGCTTGGCCCCTAAGGGAATCGTGTCACCCAAGCGAACGAACGCAAATTCATTACATAATCGCCTGAATATTTTCCAAAGTTCCCCTTTAGCATTCTGTTTACCACACGTCCGCGATTTCATTTCATTTAATGAAAGGCTTTCAGTAACCAACACGCTGTCAACTTTCCTCGGCCCCTTTTTCGCGCGTTTGGCTTCAATGACACGCCTATTTAAATGGCCCATGCGATGTATTCCAATGGAGAATTATTTATCTCCACAGAGATTGCTTTAATTACAGCGCCTGCTCCCAGCTTTTAAAGCTCATTAAAGAGAAGACACGGGGGAGCGTTCTCTTCTGCATCAGATCGCGGGCGCGGCCGAGTCACTCCCGACTCAGCGACTGCCTTCTGCCTCCCTCAGGGATGACTTGCAACATCTGAGGAGAACGCATCTTTTGAGTGGTCTCCTCAGCTCAGCGAACCACAACCTCGCGAATGAGTTATAGCTCGACAAGTTAGAAACAAATCTGGACTGCGCATGCGCGAAAAATGGAGGAGGGGAGGGTTCCCTCCCGTCGCGGCCCAACTTTCCCGCCCGAGGAACCGCCGCCGCCTCGGGCCGGGCGGGCAGAAGCAAGACAACCTGACCTTCATGACGGTTCCGAGTGTTGAAGGCTGTTTGAGTGTGAGAACGAAGTTGCAAGAGCGACTCAGTTATCGTTGCAGGCGGTCCTTGAGTTCAACTGAGCTCCCCCCTCGGGAGCAGAGGGAGGTGGTTTCGCCACGCTTCCTAAGGTAAGTGACGCCATGATGGGTTTTTTCTAAGTTGTCGAGCTATCTACTTGGGTTTCTGTAACCTTACTGATGACAGCTGATCAGCTGTTACGGTTTCGTCCAATCGGGAGCTTAAACGTCACCACAGTGACGTCACCGCGATGACATTTTAGCTCTCGATTGGATGACACCGTAACAGTTGATAAACTGTCATCGGCCAGGTTAGAAAAACCCAAGTGCAGTTATGGATGTGCAGGTAGATCCTAGTTCATAGTGAATACGAAATGAATAGAACCGGGATCCGATTGGAAATTTGTTAATTCCTAGTTTGAGGCAGCAAACGATTTGAAACAAATTCAAAATGTGATTTGCACGTGATTTTTAATTTAAAGCGCAGTTTGAATTTTTATTCATTGACTTCCTTTAATCTTCCATATTATGAACGTGTGAACATGATTCGAATTTAGACACTCGTAACTGGAAGCAATGTTCGGAAACGGCATAACGTTACTTTACAACTAGTCACATTCGGTTCCATCTGTATTATCTTTTAGTTTCTTTGTATAGCTCTTGAGTTATCGTAGAAAAATGAAAGGAATAGCTCTAAATTTTCGCATTGGACAAAAAGCACAATTTTACACTTAAAAAAGTGGTTAGCAGAGACAGGTAATGTTCACAGGTTCATAAAACATTCAAAAAATATTTCAAATTGAATTAATTCGTTAATACAATATTGCTAATAGTACAAACTGTTTCTTTTCTATACTTTTTCACCTTCCTTTACCTGTATTTTACTGATGAACTGCAGTTTTAATATTTTCGAAGTCACATCTCGGACCATATGAAGGATATTATGGTGTGTCAGAAGGCTTCGCCTCTACGTACGGGAGCTCCTCTTGGAGGCAACACTGTCTTTCACTACCTCGCTCCCAGGTTGTCGCGTCAGCCATGACCTCCGCCGCGGCGTTTCCAACCAACGGTAGAAGGCGTTTTGTTGAATGATTAGTGATTCCGTGCGCGTAATTCCTGGATGGCGAGATCTGTCCCTGACGTACGTCGGCTTTTCTCTACCAGGTGTCTTCCACCAGCAGGGCACCACCCCAGCCGGGACATGCTCTTAGCCCCCGACCGGTCTCTCGTCATGTGTGGAAGTGTAGTGCATGTGAGTGCAAGTAAGGGTGGCGATAGGTCAAGCAAGATGAAGGAAACGGACGTTTTTCAATTTTTCATATTTAACGCGGTATTTAACCTAACTGGTATTAACATTAACAAAGGATGAGAAGACTGCATGAAGTATCATGTGTTTGTGATTAAATAACTAAAATAGAAACACTATACCAGGTATTAAGAATTGATCTATTTCCGAATTTTTCGCCGGTTTTGTCAAGGTCATCAGTCATTGCGAGGGAGTGATGGGAGTAACTCTAATGATTCTCGTCAAGAGATAAGGAAAGTCATCAAAAGTCAGCAATTGATAATGAAAACCTTTGTTGATAATGATATAGTTTCATTGGAACTACAATGTAAACATTTTATTTCAATTTGCAAAGCAATGTTCGAAAGTAGAAACCTTAACTGCTACGAAAATAAACTCTGGCTTCCTGGAACGTTACGAACTATGTATTTTATGAACACAGAGATAAGAGATGGTATTTTCCATGAGAAACAAAAGACAAGACGTGTCGTCCCCGAGTATGTTCATGTTATGGGCCTCTTGCCGCGGCTGAAATAAACGACTCTCACGCGAACCAGCGAACGCTTCTATGTGCGAGGCGCGCAGAAATACATTGGAATTTTTTATATTTTTTACGGAGCTTTGAATCGTATACTCGCGGCTATCGTCATCGCTCGCCAGCATCCCTCTCCAACGCGCGACACTTCCCTCCCACTTCCGTTTTTTCTGCAGCACGCGTCAGTTGCTTCGCTGCCGCAAACCCATACACTGTACCCGCACACATTCGCAGCCGACACGCATAAAACGCGAACTGGTGTCGCAAAAACAAGCTACATGGTTGCACTCTTTCAAATTTAGTTTCGAATTTCCCGGCTCCCGCCCGCCCCCGCCCGCCCCCGCCCGCCCCCGCCCGCCCCCGCCCGCCCCCGCCCGCCCCCGCCCGCCCCCGCCCGCCCCCGCCCGCCCCCGCCCGCCCCCGCCCGCCCCCGCCCGCCCCCGCCCGCCCCCGCCCGCCCCCGCCCGCCCCCGCCCGCCCCCGCCCCTCCCCCACCACCGCCCGCTGCCGCAACCGGGAAACGAGCCGGGCGCGCTGGAGGGAAATGAAAACCAGCGACAACCGGCCGTCCCTCGTTTGCCCTGCTGCTCTCGTTATACAGACACGGAGTCGGCCATTGTCAGAAGTCGGGGAGTTTGATTAATGGTCTGCGCCGGGCGAGCGGTGCCGTCGGGGGGGGGGGGGTCGTGGTTTCGCGGATGGGAGAGGGGGGCGGTCGTCGGGGGGTGAAACCTGGCATTGTAACGCCCTAGCACATTCCCATAGCGCCGCCTCAGTTGCGTCCCCGTTGGTCAAAGGACGAGACACGCAAGCTGATGCCGAGAGGGAGAGGAAGAGACGAATGGGCAAGTGAAGGTGGAAATGCGCACAGAGTAAACAAGGTAGGGAGGGGCGTGCGGATGATAGTAGAAGGCGGAGGGGGTGGGTGACGGATAAAATGAGCGAAAGAAAAGGTGAAATTGAAGGAAATTAGTCAAAGAGCAACAGAAAAGGAAAATAGTGGTGTGAAAATTTAATGTTTCCGAAAGTAATCTAATCAAGATGAGAGTAGGCAAAAGATCTTTTATGGAAGGAGGATATGGCTAACATACCAGATATCATTTCTTTCAATTTGGAGTATTGATTTGAATTATATTCGATTATTCTTTTTGGGGTTGACTGATTTTGTAACATATTCTTTGCAGATATGCTTCTCTCCCTTCCTCCTCCTCTCTCTCTCACTCACTCACACACACACGAGTCTGATATCCAATTAAAGTGGTTGAATATTTTTTCATTTATTTGCAATATCCATATTTCCATTAGTTCTCTTTTTCCAGCTAAATTTGTAGGATCGATGATAACTTTTAGTAATAGTTGTTTTGCAATAGTTCGCTAAAATTAAATGACAGAAATTATTTTAAGAAACTATAGCTAGTAGAAAAAAATACGAGAAATATATAAAACATCTACCTGTGTGTTTACGTTTACAAATTACTATTTTTTATTGAGTTTATTTTGAATTCACCCAGCTTTTTTACAGTAATTACTCCAGTTGTGATGTACGATTGAGCAACTTTCAATAGAACGTAAAACAAAGTAAAAAAGTATTTGAAAAAATAGTTGGCGAAACATATTTGAAAATTCAATAAATGTGAATTCGTCGCATGTTGAGGAAAATTCCAATAACAATGATTTCACAAAGATATATATTTTTTTCATAATAATTTCTAGGATAGAGATTTTCCAGAAAACAAAATATATTTTAAAAAAATTAAAATGCTCTGATTTTATTTTCGTTTGCGACGAAATCTTCTATCGGTTTCCTGTTGAGTTTTAAAAGGATCGAGCTACTGAAATAACAGATGATTAGTTTCAGATTTAATAGGGCTGTGAACCTCAAAGACTGGAACCACAGAGGACGTAAACGAATCATCAAAGTAATATTTGTCCTGAAGTAAATCATTTCATGATTTAGCACAGCAGAGAAACTGACTAAAAAGGTTATCCCCAAGGAAAGAAGTTTGCGCCAATGGAAGGTAGAATATGGTTATAATTTAGCAGTAAATTAGTAGCAGCGGAAGTAATACAAAATGAAGAAAAATGTAGAAAGGTTTAAAAGTTTTACAAATTTTACTCTTCTCATTTTAATTGCTTCAAAAAGCTTCTCTCATTTTTGCAACTCCTAAATACTCTTTTGCATATTATTATAAAATCTCAGCGCACTTGGTCCAAATGGTAAGAGTTTTTTTAAATCTACATGATGAAGAAAATTGAACCTTCTTCTCTATTTACTTTCAATAATTCATGTTTATTCACTTTAAATCTCTAAGCATGAGGAAAGGTGAAGAAAACACGTTGCTTTGCCAACAGTGATTTGCTAACTTAATACATATCAAAGCGTACCTGTCGTAATCGAATATTTCCCAATGGAGGCTCCTGACAAAACATTGAATGTAGGCAATAATGAGATTAATCGATCAGTGGCGGATTCGGGGTGAAGAAGGCGATGCGGCTTTGCATCCCAGGAATTCAATATTTTGGTTAGTTTTACTCAATTTATTCAATACATTTGTCAGAAATTGATCGCTCTCACTTCAAAGGAGTATTTCCACTATCTGAGTGAGCACGCGCGGACGTCATATCAAGAACACATTCACATTCTAAGACATTCCTTTTTCCTTGCACAAATTTATTGGGGCCGGTCTGGAGAGCGGAGGTCGCTATGGGTGAAGGACCGCGGTAACCTCGGCTCGAAGGGTCGCGAGTTCCAATCCCACTCTGGGCGTGGATGTTTGTGTGTGTTCATATTGTGGTTAAGTGTTCCCTTTACAGTTACCCTAGTGTAAAATCACAGTGGTCTCTATATGACCAAGCAGTTGAAAAGCAACCATAAATAAGTTTTTTTAAATATATTGGGGGTGGGGGTGGAGGTGAGTCCGAAAGGTAATTTCAACAATTTCACAATACCCTTCTGAAATACTTTCAGGATCTGCCAGTTTCAGAAACATGTTTTTTGAATTTACTAGCACGATTTCCGGATATTACGTATGGGTATATGAGAAAGGAAACATGCGCTCTTTTGTATAACTCGTTATATGCGTGAACAGATTCTATGTAATGAAGATGTAAATACTTTCTTAAACATGAAAACTGAGCGAGAACCACACTGAGTGAATTTGTTAAGTTTGAAGGAACACACTTATTTTAAACAAGAAATATATTTTATTTCGTTTACTTCAAGCTCATTGACGATTTTAAACTTTGTTTAATATATTCATATATTATGTAGACATTTTTTCGTCAGTCTTTCATTTGTAATTCTTCAAAAACACTAAACAAAACAATAAAACATCTCTACAACTTTGAGTGGTCTTTCAGTTCACAAACGTCCTAGAACAACATTTCATAAGTTTATTCCCGGATATCCAGGTATATAGTCAACCCATCTCGTGTAAAGTCGGTTTAAGGAGTCGATCCTGTTGCCAAGCGAAGTTTGCAGATGCGCGTCTCTGAAAGAGAACGTCCTAAATTTAGACTCCTCTTCCGAACACTCGCCGCCAAAGGCTGATTCCTACCTCCTCCGCTCGCTCTGTGCAGCCTGATGCTTTGCTGTTCTCAGTGTTGTTTATCTTTCCCGGCAGGCTACACTGCCGGCGCAGCTCCCCGCTTCTCGGCGCATCGATTAGAGTAAATTAGAGACACAAAGTCAAATTTATACACCAGGGAAACCGCCGTCGGGATGGAGCGCCGCGCGCTGCAGCCAAGGAAGCGCCGGAAGCGGGGGGGGGGGAAGGTCCACTCACCGCCCACCCGCGTGTTTGGCCCAGCTGTCACCGGCACCAAGGAGATGACCCGCGCGAGAGATAGTGCGCGTAGAGGTGGCTTGGAAATGGTAATGACTAGGGGGCGGATTTCCATGACCTAAAACATCGCCAAAAATGATCAATAAAATGCTTTTAAAATGTTTTAAAAATGTCCTTAAAGCAAAAAAAAAATCTATATATATAAAAGAAAGTCGTGTTAGTTACACTATTTCTAACTCAAGAACGGCTGTACCGATTTGGCTGAAAATTGGTGAGCAGGAAGCTTAGAGCCAGGAGACGGACATAGGATACTATTTATGCCGTTCGACAGCGTTCCTGTGTGAGAACGCACGTTTCCGCACGTTTTCGCGTGATTTCGCATGTTTTCGCGTGAAGGTACTTAACTGAAGAGTGCAACCTATGCACCAAAATACAGGAACAATAATGAATTATTAATCTACTTAATTTTTTTATTTGTATTTTCTAATAAACAATTTAACTTAATAAATTCCAAAATCTGCCTATTTATTGCCTTTAACAGCTGGTCCCTATGATTACAGCTTTGTATTTCTCTCTTAAACAAAAATCAATTCCAAAAAAAAAACGCTCTGCTACGTAATAGATTTTTTAATTATCTATTTAATATCAGAGCGTTTTTTTAAAATTCTTCTTTGTTTGAGAGAAAAACACAAATCTGCAATTGAAAAAGATGGGACCGGCTGTTAAGGCGGAACAGAGTTCGCCGGGTCAGCTAGTAGACGTATAAAATGTGATCAAAACCAGTTCAGATGAACAACTTAAGCTGTTTGATATGTTACTGATGTAATTGAGGTTTCTTCTATTGGTTCAAGTGAACTCAGCTCTCAGACCTTTGATGTGGACTGTTCTTTACCAGAAAATTTGTCTTTAGTTATTCTGAATTCGACTGAACCGCTACTGACGCTGACAGGCGTCACAGGAACCTTAGATTACGTACTCACAATGGCTGACATTACAACTTCTGAGCGAAAAAATTGAATAGGCTACCAGGTATAGGTGCTTAGGAATTCTGTAGAGAATATTTGTTGCATCTCGTTAATATTATTTGAAGCAAATGTCATTAAAATGCCATTAAAATCGATAACATCAGCGAAAAATGCATTAAAAATTACGGAAAAAGTTAAAAAATGACATATAGCCGAAATCGATAAAAAATACAAAAAACAAATTACGTATAAAAATGGGTCATTTCCTTTTGTCATAACACAAAATGAATTTCCATACTAAACAGCATTGTTCTAAAGTGAAAATAAAAAATGACATTTCATTAAAATCCGCTCCCTAGTAATGACCACGAGGTTGTTGGAGAGAGCAGCAGTGGCGGAAGTGATATTAAGATCTACGTAGGCCAGTCACAAAGAAGTACTTTCTATTTTTCTACATATATGAAATTAACTAAGTGAAAATTTTCAATTTGGCACTATTCCTCAAAGCACCTTCCACAATCTACCGCAATAGTAACTTTCTGCGACATGTGACAGTACGGCCGTCGTTTGCAAAATGGCCGATATCTTTTTTTATTTTTTCAATTTTATTTTATTTACGTCAAAACAGTTAAAAACTGTGTGACATGCTACAGGTAAACGAACATTCTGCGCTTGTTTTCTTAATTCTGGGATCGATGTTCACAGGCGACCGTGTTGGGTGTTCAAGTTTTCGAATGCAACAGGTGAAATGCCCATTCGAATTCATGAAAGACTGAAAAACGTGTATGGTGATGTAACGGAGGTTGTCAACACTGTTTCACCATGGATTCGTGGCTTTAATGAAGCTGAAGGGCAAACACAGATGGCTGACGAAAAACGGAGTGGCAGGTTGGTGACTGCAGTCATTGCACGCAACATTCAGCAAGTCGATGACATCATTCGTGTTGGCCGCTGGATGACTGCAGATGAAGAGAGGGAGATAATGCGATCCAATTCATCTGTCATATTTCACTTTCTGCATTCAAGAATTCAATCACACAACGGCGTCTATTATGAACATCGATGTCGGCCATTTTTGAAACGATTACTGTGCCGCCACTTGCTGACGTAGAAACTTACAACTGCGGTGGAATAAGGAAGAAGGTTTGAGGAATAGCGCCAAATTCAAATTTTGCTCTTAAGTAATTTTATTTAAGTTTAAAAAATGGAGGTATAAACTTTTTGACTGACCCACGTAAAAGCATGCAATGAGAGTGAAGGTTGGCGGAGAGGTTGCACGTGCTTGCAAATTCTGATCTGTACAGTAACAACAGTTGTGTCACAATATTGGTTGCACAAATTGGCACATACGAGCATATACCAATGGTGAACGGCAGTGTATTGGAGGGAGATGACGGATGCCAAATTAATGACTGCATGCGTTCTCTAATATGTGTCGTTGATGTCCTAGGGCGTGCACTCGATTCTGACACCTGAACCTCGTCGAATGGTTTGCTTGTCAATTATCAGCTTTTCGATCCTTTGGTAAATCTGTTTCTTCTGCTGAACTTATTTCACCTTTAACTTTTAATTTAGAAAATAATATGAATCATCTTTAAAAAAATTAGATTTAGGAGAGTTTTAAGTGCCAAGTGTAACACTTTCACTTTACGTAATGTACTCTCCGAATAAATTTAACTGCTTTTCATGTATACTTTTCTGATGATTGAGCTTCCTGTTTTCATTTGTCTTTAGGACAATTCCCTTCTATGTTATGTTTACTTAAGTATTTGCTGAATTTTTTTTTCTCCCTCCTCATACACTTAAATACACTTGATTTAGTAGGACATATCAAATTCTTTCTTAGTTGTGAGTTTACCTTCATAGTTTTCTTTATTAGTATCAGGACAGCTTCTTCGTTTTTATTTCTAACTTTCCAATAATTTCCTTTCCTATTTTAATGTGCCTTCAATTTTTGTCGCATTATGTTATCGTCATGAAGACAGTCGTTGACAAGTTGTGTTGGTTTTTTTTCTGGTCCGAATGTGAGTTTCTTCGCGCTGCTACACGTGCATGAAAGTCTTTTCGTAAAACATCTCAAAAAACGGGTCGTCTCCGTGCGCAATAGTACATTATGAAACGACAACGTATTGATGGGCATTAATACACGATTGTGATATTACGATACGAGCGAGGAACGAGCGAGTATCGTAAACTTCACACAAGTGTGTTAATACCAATTACATCGAGTTTCATGCGGTACTTTTTCTACGACTTTTATAAGTTAAACTTTTACATTGAATCGTTTTGTGGCAGTTGATATGCAGGATTCAGCCAAGGCCACCTAAGCTCTCCCTCACATACTGCTGCAGGTGGCTATGGTTACCAGTCCGCCTGCGAGGGAGTACTGCGCTAGTCAAATAGGATCGAAGTGAAATTACGATCCATTTTATTTTAAATAATATTACACGAAAAATTTACTAATAATAAATTAAATCAAAACTGACAAGTATAATATAATATCAAAAGCAATGTTAATGTACAAAATCGAACGAAACATTTACTAGAACGAGTCTCAATAATCAATTAAGTGTCAATATTTCGATTGTAAGTTTCTCTGTGATAGGTCAAGATCCTGTATCGTAATGAGATCTGTATCCTAATGAGTATCATGATACAACCGGTTGCAGCCATCAAATGACAGCTTTATAAAATGGGAAGAAAAAACAAGGATTTTTCATGTCACAGTACGTAAAAGACTTTACTTTCAAGTAGCTTAGAATATATGGTAGAAAATAAATCGCATATTAATGGGAAACATTTTGAAATGTAACTACATAGAATTAATTTTTTCCAATAATTATTAACTTATTACTAACTATGAAGATATAATTAGTACGTAACTGTTAACACAGTACATTATGAAACTCGTGGCAACTCTCTTAGAAGTACACCAATTTCTCAAATGATGGTATTTTTTCTTAAATAACTTAGGAATTTTGGGTAATAAATGAAATACTGCAGCGTTCGCAGACTCGACCACCCCGTGTGAAATGTCAGCATTGAATTAACCATAGGGCCTCCTATTATACCGACGTCAACGATGGTGGGGGTTCCTTTCGAATGAATCATGGAATAAAGATTAAACAAATGATCGTTCGTAATAGAAGCACTTTTATACGATCCTAGAAAAACATGTTTATATTTCGTGAGTGAAGTTATTAAATAACTTAACACGCCTAGTACAAAAATTACTATTCTGTTCCATTTTTCCGCTAATTTTCTAACAGAAAACAATTCCCCTAAAGTTGTTGTTTTTTTCATCAACCGAGTCCCCACGCGTACCGCCTACCTACGTATTCAAATAAATAAGTAATGAAGAGTAGAGATGAAACAATTCATGATTCATAATAGAGGCATTTTTATTCAATCGTAGAAAAATGTTGTTTGTATTGTGTTTATATTGCGTTGTGACTGCAGTGCCTCTTACGGGGAAGTTCCTAGGTTTTAGTCCCGACGACGGCGTCAGGACGGACGGCGACATTAGCTTTTCAGCTAGTTCGAATTCAGCCACTGTCTGGAGGAAACGTCTAGCGGCTGGCTGCTCTGATCGTCAGTTTTCCGTGGTTTCTCCAATCAACACCACGTGACTGCCAGAGCAGTACCCTAACAAACGGGCTACGAATCGCGCGAGATCTTTCCTTCCTCTTCCTTCTCCTATCCTCTCCCCTTACACTTACCTTATATCCACTACACTATCACAGAAGCCGGGAGACCGGTCGGGGACTTAGAACTTGTCCCGGCTGGGGCAGAGCCCCGCTGGTGGGAGATACCTGGTTGGGGAAATCGCATTAGTTGACGGTAGGTCGGCTGCCAGATCACGCCATCGAGTGTGGTAAGATCACGGGCACATCCCGATGAAAAAACATGCGGAACTAATGACCTCATTCGTTGATACGCCCGGAATCACTAACAATTAATCTATCGTTCTGAATATTGTTTATATTTCGTGAGCGAAGTTATTAAATATCTTCACGCACTGAGTACAAAAATAACGTTTCCGCTAATTCTGTAACAGAAAACAATTCCACCAAAGTTATCCTTTCCTCGTCGACTGAGTCCCACGCATTCCGCCCACCTGCGCATCCAGGCTCTCCCTGACCTCCAGCTGGCGCCGCTTGGGGCTGAGTGGTGGCTCCTAATGAGGGCGACGCGGCGCCAAATCCCACCTGCGACGCCGGCAAAGCGGGGCGGAGCATTCGCTTCTTAGCGCTTTTACGCAAAAGGGATATTAAGAGAGGACTACAGTCGACTCCGGTTATAGTGAACTCGGATATAGTGAACTTGAGTGGTTAGTGAACTTAACTGGTCGCGTTTCGCTTACATTACAAATAAGCATAAGAAAACTCGGTTATAGGGAACTTGAACCTCGACTATAGTGAAAATAATTCCCTCTTGGAAGAGAATATCGCCTCAGTGCCACAAATTCCAACATTAGGCAGCATGAATTCCAACAGTGCAAGAAGCATTAAAGGGTGTCAAGACTGCATTACCATACTTAGACACAGAGGTCAATGTTGAATCAATTATGGAGATGAAGAGATTATGGAGAAATCAATTATGGAACACGAATTCTGGAGATGAATCTTAGAGAAATTAGTAATGAAAAATTACGAAGCAGACAATTGAAAAGAAATTGAATTTTTAAGAACAAATAAAGATATTGAAATTTTAAATTCGTGTTGTTAATGTGTTTTGTTGTATCTGATGTTGATAAAATTAATATTTATGGAGAAATTCTGTTTAATTTTGATAGCATCGGATATACAGAACCTCCGATATAGTGAACTAAAAAATTTAGTCTCCAAAGGATCACAATAAGCGGAGTCGACTGTATTGACTTACAGCTGGAATTTTTTTAATTTTATTTTCTTGTATAGCTAACTATGCGCTTTATAATATGTATATGAACTACAACCTAGCAAGCTTAGTACTAACTGTTACAATAGTTTTGTATGCTAAAATGTATGGAAGAATAGGATAATTATAAGAAGAAAAGAAAGTAAAAAGTTTGTGAAATCATGCATTTCTCTTTAGGGTGGTTTAAATCTGTTCTTTGGGAATCTAGATTTTATTCTTCAGTGTTCGTTATGTTTTTCCTTGGTTGAATATGCAAGTTGCAGCTGAGGATGATAAGGAACGAAAAAAAATGTTTAATAGGTGACTGATATTAATCATCAATCTTCTGAAGAACAAAGTCTCTGAGGAGTTGTTTGTTTCATACGTACCAAGGTGCTTTGACGGCAATGCGAAGAATTTTATTTTGGAATGCCTGGAGAGTTTTTCGTACTGAAGGAGCTGCAAAAATGCTCCTGAACAAAGCACATAAAATGATTGTCCAAAATGTAACACACACTGCTCTAGAACAACAAATAAAATTCTCTCGTGTAACACCTAACAAAATAATCTCGTGTAACACTGCAATAAATGAAAAATTTAAGAAAGATCACAAATATTGAATTAATATAATATTTTGTAAAGTGCAACAATGTTTTTTCGTATTGCAGTTGTATTTTGCCACTCCCGTAAAGGGCAACTGGCATGGGCGCCGTTAGATCTCGGGATCCCCAGTCGGTTCCCCAACGAGGAACCCGCGATGTCTCGAATTCGCTTAACCTTTGTGACTTCACGTAGTTGACGGATTTGTCTAGCGACGCCGGCTTTGCGGTCGTGGCCAGTAGAACCATCCCCACATTCGCCTGGATGAGCTAGGGAAAACCCGACTACCCCGGTCAGAATGGCAGGCACGGGGTTGAACCTGGGCCTCCCGAATGTGACGTCAGTGCGTTACTCACTCGGCCAATTTTTTTTATTAGTTTAACCGAGAATATAAAAAAGATATTGTTCCCTAAAGCAAAACGCAAATAAAAAATCATGGCGGGGGTCTGTCCCTTGGAGACTTGCTGTCGCATGTCTTTCCGCTGCGATACGTTCAGCTTCAGTTGACATGGAAACTAAAATAATAAGCGGAATAACGTAATAAGTGATTTGAATTTTTTCAGTCCAAACAAACTGTTTCTTCCGTTTTCCATTTTTGCCGAACTTCTAGGTATCTGATGAAACCTTAGATACGTCACATGGCCGGAGGCTGCAAAGTCTCTAAGCGTATTGAAAATTAATAATATAGACGGAGAGAAATGTATAGGAGCTTATGGTGTAAACAAATTCAAAGGCAATAAAGTAAAGCAGTTCTGAAAATTATGAATGTTTTCACCGTGTATACGTGGCATGAAATCAAAGAGAAATCACAACGCATTCCAATAATATTGCATTAATATGCAACAATTAAATTATATTGTGTTAATGTATAAATATCATTAATTGTGTGTAAACGTTAGTATTCTGGTACCAGGTTTCATAAAACCTACCCGACCAAAATTTATTTTCACAAACCCATATTTATATTAGCCCTCCATCTCTCTTTTACTTTGTCGTCATGACAATAAAATGTATATTAAATATATACTCTACAGAAAGAAAGAGAAAATACTGTACGATAATACTACTACTACTACACATATTACAAAAGGCAGAAAGAGAAAATTGTGAATTCGTGAACATTGCCCATAGCTGTGCAGCGGTATTCCGCCCTTGTGGGTGGGTGCGGAAAACGTTTTTTCTACTACATGCTTTGATTACTCTAAAGAAGCTTTCTGAAGGAGTTTTATCAAGTTTTGATGGATAAATGTCGGGCACTCTCCTGTCTGTTACTTCTTTAGTTTCACCTGAAACATAGGAGGACACCTATAAATCGGACATTGTTGCCGTTATTGTATGGATTGATTGATTGATTGATCGATCAGTGTTTCCAGGGGCATTAACTGCCGTGGGCGGTGTGGCGTGGGCTAAAATCTGTGCCATTGCAGTAAGTGAGAACAAAGTTTCAGTAAAACCTGTATCAAATTCAACTGGAGTAGAGAAGTTGTTCTCCAAAAGTCACCTAAAACTGAGTAGTCCATCAGCCGTCACGCGAGCAGAGCCACTGCAACAATGAATGGTTGTGGCGGGTTGCAAACTGCCCATTTCAGCTCAGATGTCTATGTTTAATGATACTTCTTGTTCCTTGTAAGATATCATCAAGAAAATTTAGTATCTTCTAGAACATCCTGAATACAGTAATATTGCAGATTTTCATTGATTTAAAAAGGTTGTCTTGCGAGTAATTGCGTTTTAAAGACTTTTTTATTGTTGTATGCCCAGAATAACACGATATAAAATTGATATTTGATGAATAATTGTACTACATATCGTATTTATACTCACAATTTTTTTGAATTTGTATAAACGTTTATATGAGGGGGAAAAAATTAAAGAATATAGGGGTGTTCACAAGAAGAATTAGATTTTAAGAGTACATTGTTGCCGAACAATCAGTCAGAAAATATTAATACGTACCTCGACGATAGACATCATGGACAACAATATCCCAAAATATTTGTTTGAACTTGAGTTTGAAGGAGTCGTGTCATAAAATATACTTTTTTGCATGGAATGCAAAGGGAATAAATGTTTACATTTTTTACATTCGAAATCCTGACCAAATGTTTTACATGTAAAACATTTAATTTATTCACGTTAAATGTTTTATGCTGTTCCATACGTCAGGTAGCTAAAAGTTTACTTCTCCAATTTAGTTTTATTCATTCGTTATTTATATGTAGTTGTAGGTTCGTAAACTGTGATGTACATTGTTGTTCATGTTTCATTGCCGACTGCAACCTTGCGACCTTTGGTACTTTTGCGTTATTGTTTCTTAATTAAACAATTTGGCCGTTTTCTGAATTCTGATTGGTAGGTATGTTGTTTTAATTGCAAGGCGGAATTTTAATTACCCGCGTGCTAATAATATAGAGGTAATCAAGGATTTTTCATGGAATTAACGAGCATCTTTAGTTAACTAATCGAAATAATATTTAAAAAATATCACATTATTATTATTACTATTATTATTTTAAATTATTGGTTATGTTTCCAGTGTAGGTTCGGCAGTCATGAAATAAGTGAAAATTTTCAACTTCAAACAGTTTGTTCAAACAGTTGTAGTTCTGTTTAAGAATGACAATTAAACTTTCTTAAAACAATTATTATAATTATTATTGTTTTTGTTGTTATTAATGTTAATTTGACATTTCGTCTCAGATGTCTGGTTAAATAACACGATACTCGTTAAAAATTGTTTGGAATATTTTAAACCAGAAGCTCAGATATTTACGCCACTGTACACAGCATGTATTAAAATAAAATGTTTTATGTTACGTACGAAATTAAAATATCACGTTGGTATATAACAGAGTTTCAAATAAATTTATAAAAGAACAACATTCATGTGTTATTGCAGGAATGAAAGTAATATTTTTCGCCGGGTTCTGACTGAAGATATTTCCCAATAAAGGGGAAATTGCAAGAGTATTTCCTTTTTGTAAATTGAGGAAAATCCAAAAGAACATGCCTAAAGTGTGTAGCTTTCACCTTCATCTAATTAATATAAAATATTTTGCTGTGTTGGCACAATATGATTAGGTGACACTCGTAAAACAATGAAATGTATTTTGCTTAAGAAAACGCTATTATCTCCAGAAACTGATGTTTATGCAATGTTTACTTAAAATAAAATACATTCGTTAAAATATTTTCATTCATTTTATTCCTTACCATATACTAATTTTAATTAATAAAATTTTTTCTAAAAAAGCAATTCTCATATCTCAATTCGGCATGACGTTTTCGTAGTTTATTTCATAAGCTTAAATTAATTAATCCTTTTTTCTTAAACTTACGTAATATATCGACATATCGTCAATAAATTGAAAAAATAAATTTGGCAAATGGACTCATTGTTTTCACAGAATGAAGTTATTAACCAGAAAAAAAAAGGATAAAAAGAGATAACCTATATTTTGACCAGTTTCTCGTGAGTTATAATTGGAGAGAGAATTTAACGTGAAACGAAACTTTGAATTTCGACCTTTTCCTTACATTGTTTGCCTCCTTCTAGATTTAATGGGATTCCTGAGTAATTATGCAGGAGAATTTGATTAAATTCAACTCTCGCTTGACATCTTGCTGGCATTTCCCGACTTGGCATGTCCAGTGCGACATCCGTCAATTAGGCCGAATGCCTTCAAGAAATTTGCATCGTTTTATTCTTCTATAATGATATTTACTGTATGAATATTCATTTTGGTCGTCTGTTGAATACGTGATTGGTCTCATTGAAGAACTTCGTAAGTTTTATTCTCATTCCGTGTCATAATTTAATAATAAATATGGATTCTCCAATGAATGTAAATAATAAATACAATTACCTTTGTCATAAACAAATGTTTTGTATTTAACGAAATGAAATATTAACTTCCATTATAAACAAGCACTGTAATTAATTTTCCCCATTCATTCGTGCCAAGAGGCCAATAACCATCATGAGGTAACATATGTTTCATTGACTGTTGGTTAGTTTGTTCTTGGTTACCTAATTTCGAGTTGTCACAGAAGACCACTGTATCATAAATATCTAGGATCCATTTTTAATCGAATAAACTTTTCCTGTAGTTTGTTCAAAAGTTTTGTTACATTACTTTTGATATTTTCTTTTCGGCGTTAGAACTGCGACGTATATAAATAAATATTCGTTTTGTTTGATTTTTCTTCTTTATCTGAAAGTGCTTTCCCATTTTATAAAATAGTGAAATTATTTGAATTGTTTTGAATTATTGCTGCTTTACCTGCAAAATAAGAAGCATTAGGTCTGAATGAACAAAAATTCTGCTTTACCATTCAGCTACTCCATACACCAAGTGGTAATCCTGTTGGCGGAATTATTGGTAATAATAATAACCATCCGTAATAATAATCGTCCTTTAATTGATATGGTACCCAAGAGATTTTTGGATGAGATCTTAAATTTAAAAAAATTAATCAAATTAACTGAGTAACGTGAATGCAGTCAGTACATACATAACAATACGGTTATGAGTTAGAGATGATGGCTAGAAATCGATTGGTGGGTGACTTGAGGAATCGCCTGTTAAGAGGCGTGTTTTTGCTTCTTTTTTGTTTTGTTTTGCACTTTACCGCGCGAATGAACTTGTTTCTTTTTCAGGGGGACTCGAGAATATAGTTATCCAAATATTCCTGGATTTCATTGACGACGTAGTTTATAATACGTCGTTCGTAGTTTATCGTAGTTACAATCACCTGCGGCACTGGAGCCATAATCGCTATGTTGTCGAAGTAATGGCAACGATTTGTGGGCTGTTCTATACTCCGATTAAAACATAGTGTCCCTTCAAGATCACGAGATGGAAGGAGAGGGGGACACTGTCATCCTACCGGGAGCTTCAATAGAAAAAACGTAAGTCATAACCAAGCTCCCAATTGGATGGCAGTGCCTCCCTCTCGTTCCATCTCGTGATCTTGAAGGGACACTATGTTTTAATCGGAGTATAACCGCGCTTCCGGTGCTCACCGCTTCACCCCTTCCGTTCCCACCCCCCGGCAATGTGTGGGAGGGAGGGCGGGGAGGGGGAGCGGGCGTCAGGCGGCGCAGGTGCGGCGAGTCAAGCGCTTCATAACGCGCCTTAGAGCGCGCCGGTGTGGCGCGGCCGGGCCCCGAAAATCCATGCATACTGGATGAAGGAGGGTTATTGAGTTCGCGTGTGTCGATATCGGCTGTTTGTCTCGAAGTCGGAGGGCGGTGCTTTGCCTGAGCGTCTTTCGCGTTCGAGGAGAAATACAGCTTGCATCAGTCTTCAGCAGGGGTTTCCAATCGCAGCGCGACGGAAGACAGCGTCAAATAAATTGTAACAAATAGGGGGCGGGGCCTTTTGAAGGAATGGGTTTGGTTTTCCATTCCATAGGTTTGGAAGAAACGAATCTACCTCCAAGCACGTAAATACACTCAGCATTAGCATGTAAAATTAAAAATAAACAAATGTTCTACTATTGCAGGGTATCTTTTAAAATAATCTCGTTTTATCTCATCACATAGAGGGTTTAGAATAATGAATCGCGCCCCAAAAAATAGGTCAAGGACAGTGGAGCTTTTTACCATTAATAATATGTTACTAATATGCTAATAATACACTACCCATCACGATCCGTTTTTTCGTCCAGTTTCCCTGATCCTTGGAGTATATGCTGGGATGGCCCCTTGCTTTGCTTCTGAACGTAAATGTAACTTCATTATCTGTGCACGTCTTCTAGAATTCAGTAGGAAATATAGTTATTCAAATTATCGTTCTTCATGTTGTCGCGGCTGGAAGTATTATTCCTTGACGAAAGACATGATGAGGGATAAGAGTCCAAATTTATTGCTGATTTACCCTTGAAAATAGATTTTATTACATCGGAGCGAATACTTTAGTTAACAATCCGTGAAAAAACCGTTAATTTTTTTCTGTATTCAAAATTCAATTAGTATATGGCTTAGGAATGGGATCACAGAATTTTGAAAACGTGCAGAGAATTCACTTCTCCCCATAGCACGTCACATACAGATTTTATGTTTTTGGTGTAAAATAAATAAATAAATAAATAAATAAATAAATAAATACCATTGACAAAAAATAAAAAAAGTCTACTGCTGCGTAGGAAATTAACTCTGGGAATGCATGAAACAGATTTATGACTAAAAATGTAGAATTTTGCTGGTTATGATGTAACGAAGACAACAGGCTTACATGTAACCCGAATACACATTACAGTGCAGCGCACGTGGAATTATAATTAGTATGCAAACAATGCGTTCGTGGCCCTTAAAACCTTCCCTCGAGTCCAGAGGGCAAGAGTTGTGTTTCTTATGCTATAATGTACAAAATTGTTGATGTTTCTCGCCACATCAGCTGCTAGAGTCCCGTAAGAGTTGTGAATGTTTTATCCAGAGAGGTGGCGGTCCGCATTAAAATAACCTGTGTTCCCCTCCTACACCCTAATAAAGAAATCTGTCTCCCACAACAATCCCTTCCTGTAATAAAATAACCTGTCTATATTCTAGACCTAACAAATTATCCCGTCTTCTCATGTCCAAAACATCACCCATCCATATACGCTTCCCATATGCCATTCTCTGCTATCACCAGTTCGTCTGAGGGATGGAGAGATTGTAAAGATTGTTTTCTCTACCATGTTTAAGTTACACATCTGCTGAGGTGTACAGTTTTTGTACACGCAGCACTACTAAACACACACATACGCGGAGGTTGGGGTGTTACTTGGCCACTTGATGGTGAGACCCGGCGCCGACCTACTTGCCGATTTGTTGGTGATTTCCCTCTCCAGGTATCCAGCAAGACAGCGCTGGGTCGAACTCCTAGCCCCAACTAGACACCCGATATGTGGTAGTGTAGGGATGTAACTGAGTGTGTGTAAGGGAAGAGGATAGGTCAAGGAAGAGGAAGAAAAAGTCGCGCACGGTCTTTAGCTCGTTTGTTAGAGTACTGTTACGGTATTTAACAGGTTTGTTTGGAGAAATCTCTGAAAACGACCGATTGAAGACCGCTAGGATTGTCCTCCGGACAGGAGGCGAATTAGACCTAGCTGTACAGCAGTTTTGAAAAATCGTCGAGACTTGAGCCCTAGGCCCTCCTGCTCGGTCACGGCACAGAAGGCGGCTGATCTGACTCTGAACGCAGTACAGCCGCGAACATTTCTTTAAAAATATGTTAACGTTGGATAATGTAATTCTATGTTCAAAACGCCACATTAACATTTCGTCACTCGCGCGACCATTCGTAACACAAGTACTCGCGCGTTGGACTCCGTCCGCCTCATCCATTGTGAAGTTTTCTTCTTTTATTAAAATCGTTAATACACTTTTGTTATTTATCTGTGCTTATATTATAATTGAATACACTATGGAAAGAAGCAATAAATAATTACAAACCATATTGAAGCTTCTATTATATTTCCGTCACTCGCACGGCCAATCGTAGCACGAGTACTCGCGCGTTGGACCACGTCCAACGCCTGCGTTATTTAGTTTTCTACATCTTCTAATATTTACGTTTTTGCACAGTAATGAAAAAAAGGCATAAACACCACATTTGAAGTATTAAACTATCTCATATTACAGAAAAAATATCATTTTGATGAAGTATTCAAGTTCACCTTTTCATACGCCAGTATACGCTAGTTGAATTCTGTCAAACAGGCACAACGATTTTACTTCAGGGTAAAGCGACCCAGTGCATAACAGAGATAAAAAGTTTATTGATACCTTTTTTAGACACCGTTAGAGGAATAGAAGTATTGTTTTCATTCGTTGAAGGCTAACATTCCTTTTTTTAATTAGAAAAGAAACTTCTGTTTGACTCTATCCAATCCGGTGCGAGTGACGGAGTGTTAAGAAGAAATTATTTCCCACACTTTAATCACACATTAGGTGGAGGCGTTCTCAGAAGCACAGCCTTCACGCAATATTCGCTGTGTATGAGGTGCTTCGGTGGTGGAGCCGTCTCACGGGTGCGATTTGTCTGTCTATTGTGAGGGGTGCCTAATTTATGAGGCAGTCATTACAGCACCGCGTGCTATTCAGACTGGCTGATACGAAGCGGAGCGGTTGCAGTTTTTCTTTGTCACCTTGAAAAACGTTAACCCTTGTATTTTGAGGAATATGCTCGTGCAGTATAACCCTGAACTTTTACTATGTACGTTGCATCTCTTATTGTATTATTTTTCTTCATTTTGTAAGCTTATATTTTTTAGAAATACGCCACTTTTACTTACAGCATTTAAAGGATAGTAGAGATCAATATCAATTAATGTATTTTTCCTTGCATCATTTTCTGGATTACTTCATCTGTGTAAAGATGAGCGGGCAATGGATCCTGATGGTCTATGCGGGAAATAATCTAATCAACTTTTTTTAAAACTCCCATCCGTGTCATACCGACCCAGTCCGCGCTAGGTTTCAGTTAGAAAGAAAATGATCCAGAACTTAGAACAGAAGGTTCAGTGGAAAAATATGACCATCACATTGTGATTTAGTAAGTGCAATTCGGATCATTCGGGTTCTTTGACATTTTACATAAAATGGAATAATATACCTTGTTTCTTATGATGCTTATGTGATGTACTAGTAACTAAGGAAAACGTTTATTATACTGAAAAAGTTTCATTCTTTTCGAATTTCATCATAATGGCACTTTATTGCCTACCAATATTGCTATTTTCTAATATGTTCTTCTTCTTGTTTCAGGTAACATCTTCGGCATATGTAGTGTGTAGTATAATCTACGCCTCAATCTACACATATTAAAGGAAAGTAAGGACATTTTATTTAGAATTTGCATTCTTAAAAAGAGTGCTTAAAAATGGAGTCGTATATTTGTACAAGTCGTATGTGTACAATCATACAAGTCTTCTCTGAAACAGTAGTTGTCTCGCTTTTGTTTTTTTTTCTCGGCCTTGAATGAATGCCTTAACACGACAACGGTTAAATCGATATCGTTTCTGAACGTCACGTTGATGTTAACACTGGAGATTGGAACTTGTCCCATCATTTAACATAATGAACCTGTCACTCATCTTTATGAGTATCATACGATGACATATTGGCTACATAAAAACAGCCTCTCCCCACGCGATCAGGTAGGTTGCAGCAAATATTGGCTCAGGCTGAGGCTCGGGACGAGGAACACTCACTATGATTAGATTCTCTTTAAAATGCGTAGTCTTCAGAAGATCTGAAGATATGTCATGTAAATGTTTTACAGATTCGGAAAATATTGAAAACACATAGTCACGATAGGGAGTGCCGAGAAAATATTTTTGTCGCGTACGAAATTGTTTTTCAACCATTACAAATACGATGGCGAATATTTTATTGAACACTTAAAATATATTATTAATTGGAAGGTAACATATAAGTAGCAAAAGCAAAGAAATTCCAATATTTTGTTTAATTTTTCTGAACCAACAGGCTGGTGGCTTTAGGTATTGTAAAATATTTAACAAGACCACACTGTTATTAACAATCTTAAGTGTAATAATGAAGTAATTATAGGCGTTGTCATTGCCAACAATATTATTATTATTATTATTATTATTATTATTATTATTATTATTATTATTATTATTATTATTGCCAACAATATTACGAACCTGCGGAGCCGTTTTGTGGCTTCCTAAGAGCAGGAAACTAATGATGATGATGATGATCGAAAGCTGCTGTTGTAATTATTATTATTTTTGGCAATGATGCTTATAATTATTTTATTTTAAATGCCAACGTCAACTCGCCGCTAAAACAGTAATCTTAAGTGTGGTTATTTTGTCACTTGGTAAACATCCTTTAACTTGAGATCGAGGAAGACGCCCATAATGGTCGTTTAAACAGCTGGCCAGGGGCATCACTGCCGTGTGATCCGTTGACGTGTCCCCTCTCCCCCTCCTCCTCCTCTGAAGTTGGCTCTACACTCGCCTGAGGACAATAGCAACCGCAGCTGTTGGGTCGGGGACATGGCCGCAGGTAAACGCATAGAGACGGCCTTACAGGCATTCCAGGAGGGTGCAGTGACAGCATACAGGACATACAGTGCAATTCAGCCGTCTGCCGTGTCCGCAGCTGGTTGTTCTGTAGCCCTTTCAGACCCAGCGTCCAGTGGGTTGGACACAACTTTTAATTGGTTATTTCTGACACTTGTCGTTTCTTGTGAAGTTATATATAGTTTCATTGTTGTGTCAATAAAAATCAGTAGAAATCATCTTTAGAGTAGAACCAAATCATTGCTGAAAGAAAAAAAATTCCAATGACCACAAAAAAAGCATGTCTAGAAGGTTTAGACATTCCATATATCTCCTATGCATACCTCATCCTCTAAATGTATACACTTTGTTACATGTATCAGTAAAATTATTTCATCGAAGCCGGTTGTGAAGGAACCTACTGAACAAAGATAATGCATATTAAAATTATTATTTTCTACTGCATTTGTCAAAGAGCCTGCAATTTTATCTCAGAAAAGTGCCTCTTGTAGTAGCAATACTCAGTGGTGTTAAAATTTAAGTCTGTACTGTTGGGATAGACAGTTAACTCGGTGAACAGTCATTGGTCGGTTTGGTACTTGACCACTCGACCACTTGAGCAACTTCATTCGCGTGCCAGCACATTCCTTTAGGACTACTAATTACTACGTCATATTGGATTTATAGTAATACTTTATGAGCGTACATATGGAAACCCGGTCAATTCGATATTTCATAGGCCGGCTGAGGTGGCTCAGTCACAACAATCATTGCCCCCAAAACATCTCTGAACGGGCGGTTCTGGGGTTGGAGCCCCGTCAGTGGCGGATGTTACACTAACAGTTTCTCAGCTGTTCTATTCGGTCATTTTTTGTGGTTTCACCGATGAATACCAGGCGAATGCCGGTATAGGACCTTAAGAAACGGCCCACAGACCTGAAACGATCTTCTCTTCCCCTCCCCTCCCCAACGATTTTCACGAATTATTTCTGGAGTTTTAGTGAACGCGCGTATGTGTGGGGTTTCTGAAACTCACGGTGCATGCGCTTCGCTAAAATTCTGGAAGTCGTTCATCCAAAGGTAGCCCGTAAAGCGGGTAACACGTAAAAGGTTGCAAGTAAACCTCTTACATGCACTACACTACCACACACAACGGGAGACCAGTCGGTATCTTAGTCTTGTCTCGACTGGGGCGATGCCCTGCTGGTAGAGATTCTTTAAATGGAAAATCTCTAAGTTAACAATTAACAGAAGAATAAAATGTTAATTCAGAGATAATTAGAAATAAGTTAGAACTAACTTATCAACTTCTAGTTCTAATTTTAATTGTTTGTAATAGTTCTGTAATTGCTCAAATTCGAATTCTAATTGTAATCATGTTTGCCACCGAGCATTAGTTCAAAGCTAACTTTAATCTCTCTCTCTCTCTCTCTCTCTCTCTCTCTCTCTATATATATATATATATATATATATATATATATATATATATCTCTATCTATCTCTGTATGTCTGTCTGTCTATCTATTTATCTATCTATGTATTTACCTATCTATTTATCTATCTATCGGTCTGAATGCATGTGTGCATGTATGTATGTATGTATGTCTAAAACCCTACATGTCGACATGTAGGTTGGCGCCAGATGTCACGGGGAAGGATATCTGCCATCTCTTGGCAATAACATACAATACACAATATAGACCAAAATACCCTGAAGACCCTAAAATCTCAGACGATTTTAACAGTGCGTGCATTCTCCTTGCGAGGCAGGAGTGAGTGCTGGGTGTCTGTCATGAACATCCAGAGGCAGAGGGGGCGTGGCCGCCCCCGGCCCTTCTCATTAGGCCACCGGACTCTCAGCCCGTCCCTCCGCCGCGCCCCGGGGGTCCACGGCCTGATTAGGAAGTCGATAGGACGTCCATTACACATAATTACTGCGCTATATCCGCCGGATTATGAAATTTTCTATCGCTCCCTCCAATAATTGTGTATTCCGCCCCAGCGGGAGACGCTCTCCTCCCCCTCCCGTTCTCTTCCCCTTCCCTTCCCCCTTCTCCTCCCGGGGGGGGGGGAGAGCCGCGGCGCGCCGGGCGACAGACTCCCCGAATCGCTCTTGCGCGATTCTTCTCAGAGCACCACGGATTGCCTTGTTTTTATGGTCGCTTGTTAACTACTGGATCATGTAGCGACCACTTTGTTTCTTTTCTTTGGGGGTAACTGTAGGGGGACATGTAAGCGCAACACAAGGACGTTCACAAACACGCCCACGCACGAAGCGGGACTCGATCCTTCCGTCCGAGACCGCCAGTGCACTACTGCCTTAGCCATCTAAGGCCTAGATGGCCTAGCCTAGATTCTAGGCTATCCGGGTCGGCACAGGTTGCCTTAGTCCGGTGGAAATAGGGCAGACAAAAGTTTTCATTGAAATCTCACGTTGGAGGTTTGAAGAAAAACTGGGAAAATACATAAAGGGAAATGTTTGTTTATGTGAAAGTTCCTGTTTGGTCGTGTGAGTTAAGTTGGAATTTAAATGAACGCAAGAGTGCGCAATGTGTGATATAGTTTGTATCATAATCATGTTATGATTCACATTACATAGTTATTAATGCCTTTCAAATGATCTATAAATTAACTGCTTCGCACGCAAGCAAGTCATGCTTTAACTGTTATTACTAGACACCGGATGTTTAGGCACTAAAAAATCGTCTTTTAGGCGCCTAAAAAGGCGCTGAAAAAGTCAAGAATAAGGAAAAAAAGGCACTGTCATGAGAGTCATACACAATAAAATAGAAAAAATGTATTTTTTGTCTATATTATTTTGTAAACTTAAATGCACAAAACCAGTTCGTATATTTTAATGTAAAACTAGATTTACACATTTACAACTCTTCTACATTTTATTCTTAATAGTTTCCATTAACCAGTAATATTTACATATTACCAGTAACTTTTCAAGGATCACAATTTCAAATTGAGACGACTGGCAGACAAAATCAGTTTGAATGCGGAGAAGGATATCTGAACGATGTGACTGGCATATATTTTAGCAATCCAACACTAGCACCACTGAAACCTTCTGGGAATTTATCGTTATTTCCACTTAAAATTTCGGTTCTCTCGGTGTATCGTCCATATTCTCAGATCATGGCTGGTATTTATGAAATAGGGAAATGGAGAAAATCAGTTGGTATACTTTCGGGAATTCACCCGTAATTTTAAATTTCAAGACGTGAATAGAAGATTTCATAATGAATGGTCACGTTGGACCATCGCCGATTTTCCGATATCTTAGCATTGTATATAAATATAATAAATAAATGGCAAAAAAGTTCTAAAAAAGGTATTTATGCAAAAAATAGGCATTTATGCTAAAATAAGCAAAAATAAGCATTATAAAACTTCGTCATATGCCATCATTTGTCATGATTCGTGCACATATATTATCAGCCTTTGAATAAGTTCTCTAGAAAAAAATAGGCATTTCCCTAAACATCCGATGTCTAGTTATTACACTTCAGTTTAATAAGATTCAGAATTAAGAGTAAGATTATTCTGACAGAAGCATTGAAAATGTGACTTACTTAACCTGACACATCGTGGATTAAAACTTTTTAATAATAATAATAATAATAATAATAATAATAATAATAATAATAATAATAATAATAATAATAATAATAATTAATAATAATAATAATAATAATAACGAATGTATTCGTATCTTACGTATAAAAATTCTATAAGCATCCTTACTCAGATGTTCGGATCGGTTATCTGTTCGGAAATAGGCAGAAACGCCAGAAAATGAGTCCTTGAATGGGACTCGTTTTGCTTTTGAAACGTCATTAATGTAATATAACTGCCCCTTGTGTCTTGTAAAAGAGCGAAAGTAATACCCTGACATGTTTGGATGATTTGTGTGTAATTATGTATTAGTACCTCGTTACTACCGGGAAACTTAAGAACTATGTGATAGTATGTATTGCTCCATCGCTATAATGCATTTCTAGTGAATGTTTTGTTAGTTGTTTACTTGTTTTCTCGTTGAAAAAGCGTTATTTGTTTTCTTGCTTGAGGGAAACGTTTGGAAAACAGTGAAAGGGAGTAAACATGGCTCTTTGGAGGGGCCAATGCAGTTTACTAAAACAACTGCACTGAAGTTGCAGTTCCGAGAACCGATGGGCGGCGTAGTCGTTGCCTGTTCGTTTCTTCACTCGAGTGAAGTGATCACTCAAAATAAATGTTATGGGAATTCAACTCCAATATAAATTTACAAATAATAGACCATGCTATTTTAAAACATTGTATTTCTTTCAGCGTCCTATTCATTTCCTGTGAATTATGAGCGGTAGTGTTATGGTGCAGTAGTGTGGTGGTGTTGTGGTAGGATGCATGATTAAATTTTACTACAAAAGTATGAGCGTGTCGTAGAACGTACGACTATCAAAACCTTTGAGGATTTATAGTTTGTAAAAAAAAAAAAAATAATAATAATCCTTGACTACAAAAGACCTACGGTTGAGCTTCAATTTTTGTTTGTCAGTATTGTATCATTTATTTCATTAGAAACAATTAGATATAAAAATTTTCCCGGGAATACCTGTTTAAGTTTAACACCGTACAAATACTTAGGTTTACGAATGAAGTAGGGGAAATAGGTGAAACGCTAGATGTTTTTCGACTAATGCACTGCTTCGCGTAGAGAAGAACTCTACCTTGTCACTTAAATTATTGATTAACCCCCCGACTGAGAATATTAAGATTGACGTCAGTCCCTCAGGACCAGTACATTGCAGAAGAGAACTACTTACCCGCGCCATCAAGAATCCAGAAATAACGAAAAGCGAATAAAGCAGACTGACGTAGTCTGGCACTCACGAATTAATGCCTGACAACCGTCCTGTGAGCATGCACATTAGTACACACAGATCCTTTCTACCTTTGAGAGATTACACGTTTAAAAACTGCGTATGTGCAGGTCATAAATATGTACGAACTCCCGCTTAGGGGACACGATCCTCGAACCCTTTGGATGGTGCCCTGCACGAAAACTAACGTCAGGAATTTACCCTTTATTGAAATCTTGGGAAATCTTTGTTCCTAATACTTAAGGAAAGTTATGGTATTCATAAGAGTTTATGTTACGTCATTATTGTTGTGATAACGTGATTAAGAATGTTGAATCACTTCTAATTGCAGAATTGGTATTTTTTAATAACTAAGTCTGATTTAAATTCCTTCATTATTTGGAATTAATAACATTACGCAATATAAATGTTGTACGTCTTCGTACTATTATTTTCTGAAAAATTGTGGAAAGTAGAACTTAAAATATTTTCACTCATTTCAACGTACTTAGTATTTCCATATATCTGATGTAATAATGGTTTATCTGCAACATCAGCATGATTGGGTAATCAGCAAATGAACGCAGTCGAGAAGGTGCAGTTCAGTTTGAACTCTCTAGGAAGCTTTCTAAGTCGCGATGTCTCAAGGCTAGTTGCAGGCACAAAAATGGTAGGGACTCGACGCGCAGCTTGCAGCGTCCTCCCCTGACATTTAAGGAGCAATTGCGTTGCTCCCTGTGCGCTGCCCTTCAAAGCGCCGCCCGCCCACCCACCCGCCTGGCGCCATTTGGCCCTTCGGGGGCGGCCGAGACCCCTGACCTGCACGGAAGGGAAAGGGGCGCCGCGTCGTATTGATCACATCCAAATTGAATCTATTTAAAAACAATAACCCTTTGTCATAATCCTCCAGGGAGACGCACGTGGTCAGCCCTTAGTAACCGTGCGACTCCCTCGTGGACACGAAGGGTTTCCCCCCTCGGACCTTCAGACCCTTCCGCCCAGCTGCTTCGGGACGATATGTTGGTCTTTGTGTTCCGAATCAACGTTCCGAAATCACGAAATAATTTAAATGTTTTCAAATGAGTTTGAAAAAACTCTCTCTTGTATTCGAAAGCCCAATCCATAGTATTGATGTTTTCGATAAATGTGCTTGCAACGTAAATTACTGAAGATTTTATAATTTTAATTTGCTGATACTGACGAAATACAGTATAAATGATTGATTAATAGGGGGCTTAATAGAGGATTTTGATGACTTAAAACATCGCCAAAATGATCAATAAAATGCTCTTCAAATGTTTTAGATATATTCTTAAAGAAAAGAAAAATGAAATAAAAATGTTGATCAAAAATAATTCACATGAACAACTCAAACTTTTGTATACGCTACTGACGTAATTGAGCCTTCTTCCTTTTGTTTAAGTTAACTCAACTTGCAAAGAATTGCTTGAAAAGAAGAAAATGACATTTAATTAAAAACCGTCTACTACTGACTAGGGGTACAAACAAATAATTTTCATAAATGTTGCATAATTTATTTATCTAAATAACTGTTGTCTCAATTTTGTTACATTGTATGTTTTCTCAATACTCTTTATTTTGCTGGATATGATAATGAAAATAAATTTATCATTGGAAGTGATGAGAGGAATGATCATCTATCTCTGTCATTAACTCTAGTGTTTAGGAACCGTTTTCATCACTGACCAATCCGCACCCGCGGGGTGCTGTCCTCTCGATGAGCGGTGTTCCTCAAGGTCCCCATTAGCGCCGGCCTCGTTAAGCCGCTTTACCCGCTGCCGCCCGCTCCCCGCCCTCAACCCCGCCACTCCCATTCCCCTCGCCCCGTTCCCAGCACCGCACCCTCCGACCCCGATCCCCGCCCTCCGACCCCGCTCCCCGCCCTTCGCCTCTGCCTCCGCCCCCGCTCACTCCGACCCCGCGCTCCGTCCACCACTCCCCGCCCCGCCTACGCCCCGCCTGTTTCCCACCCACGCCCCACCCACGCTCCTCTCCCCGCCCCACTTCCACTCCCCGCACCTCTCCGCCCCTCCCGCTCCCACTCGCCCCCGCCTCCTGCCTGTCCTCCACATTCGGCGCGGCGCCCTCTCGGCAGCCCCGGCCCTGTCGCGCGACGCCGCGGCTAAATTGGTACTTAAACGCGCGACGTCTGCTCGGAGGCGGCGGCGCGCCGCGAAGAGGGGCATCGCCCTTCGTCTGTTTCTGACCTCGCGCTTTGTTCCTCGAGGGCCCTCCGCGCCCTCGAGGCTCCTCGCTGTCGCCCTTCGCGGCCGCGCGCTCGCGGCGTGCGGTTTTAGTGCGATTCTCATATCTCGCAGGCTATCCATAGAAGGCCAACAAAAATAGGGGGGAAGTGGGTATGAGGAGGAAAGAGCTTTTCTGAATCTCTTCGTTTTTTTTGTGAGTCATGAATATGAATTGAGTATGTGATTTTTGTTGTATTTGAGGCTGTAAATTCAACACTAGATAGTAGACTAATTTTTAAGAAGGTTGCATCTTTCAAAAAATTCGGCATCGGACAGCCTTTTCGTGTAAGACTGGAGAGTGTTTTCAGAGAGGCAGAGAGAAAATGCGAGTGAGAGACTAACGAATGCAATTAGCTCTAACAATACCGGCAAATAGTATATTCTGTGGTTGTGGAGCAATGAGTTTGAAGTTCTATGGTACTCCAAGTGCTTGATTTAACGTGTTTCTTTTACATACATGTTTTAATAGATTAACAAGTTTATATTCACATAACATACTAGACGATTTTCAAAAGTGTTTCATTCTACTAAGATGTGTCTCTCTGGTCAGATGCCAAAATAAAATGATCATAAATAACAGTTATTGACTCAAATTTCTATTGGCTTCAGAAAGTGCAGTGTGAGCGTATGTGTGGTCACAGTATTCCATTTTGCCCTATCATTTCTCACCGTCAAAGTTTGACGAGTTTGACTAACCTTTCAATTTTTTTTAAATATATTCTCTCTCATATAGATGCTCAAGAAATGTGCAGTTAGTACCTCCGACATCTTTTTGTACTATCTACGTTTTCTTTGTATGTTTTTTACATAACCCCGACCCAGGAAAAAATATGTCCAAAGTTTTTCTTGTTCACTTATCGTTCATGAGCATGAATCGTTACCGATGCGAGTGCCCATCTATGAGACATCGCTAATAGACTATAATTCGACGTGAGTGCGAACTTTGCGTTCAAAAGGATTTAAAGACGGATCTTGGGACCCTACATTTGAGATAATATTTTTGAGATGATTCCCATACTTTTCCTCCCTACCTTGTAGCACACAGTGTGCCAAGAAAGTCTCTTCGCAGTGGCACCTTGCTGGTGAGAGTGCTATCGCAACAGAAATTATGTTGGTAGCACGAGCTGCATCTTGCAACTCACATACTGGAACTCAACTCACATGCAAGTTACTGCAACTCACTTGTTCAATTGCTTACTCACATGCTGAAATTGTTGTCCCCTTCACTTGTTTCCATCTGGTTGTTACAAATATATATGCAATTTGTAAAAGGAGGCCCTGCCTCGGCTCGGTGTAGAGAGACTTCTTTGGCGCACGTTATAAGGACCATCAACGCGAGGGCAGTTGGGTGTTGCGTAGCGCTGGGCGTCTTGGCTTCGCCCAGCGGTGCTCGCTGCCTTCTTCCCCCGTTCTTGCGCCCCTCCACCGCGCCCACTTCCCCGCCACCCCCGCTGCCTTCCCTGCCGCAGGCGCTACCACGCTGCCCCCCCCCTGCAGCCGCCGCTGCCGTCCCCGCAGCTGCCCCCGCTGACGCCGCTCCCGCCGCCTCCGCTGCCGCCCCCGCCGCCACCCCCGCAGCCGGCCACACCCCTACTCCCACCGCTGCCGCCGCCGCGCCCCCCACCGCCTCGCCCACGCCCTCGCCGCCGCCGCCGCTGCCTCCGCATCCGCTGCCGCCCCCGCCGCCACCCCCGCGGCCGGCCACACCCCTACTCCCACCGCTGCCGCCGCCTCGCCCACGCCCTCGCCGCCGCCGCCGCTGCCTCCGCATCCGCTGCCGCCCCCGCCGCCACCCCCGCGGCCGGCCACACCCCTACTCCCACCGCTGCCGCCGCCTCGCCCACGCCCTCGCCGCCGCCGTCGCTGCCGGATGCGGCGCACGTGTGCCGGGGGGCGGGGCGGGGTGCTGCGGCTCGCCACCAGCCACCAGCCGCTAATTAAGTCGGGCGCAGAGCGGAGCGGCGCGGAGGCAGCTGCGGCGACGGCGGATGCTGCGCCCCGTGCAGCGGACGTGGAGTTAAGGTTCGATAGGAGCACAGTGGAACCTGTGGAAACGGCATCCTGCATTTGCGGCAGCCTCTCGGAACGGCCAGTCTTTCGATGATCCGGCTGATTTCTCTGTAAGGCAGAAGGTGTACATCACCTCATTTCGACAGTCATCTGCCCCATTTTCAGTGGCACATTTTGTAGATTACTCTGTTTTAGATGGTCACAACTTTCTGTAAATTTTGCAATTTTGAGCCAAACAGTGTTGCCATTTTCGGCGTAAGAAGAATTAGAATAAGAGCAGTAGACATTACTATTGATTGAGCGCATTGTCTTAGATTGTCTGAGATTACTTAACAGAAATATTTATAGTCATTAACTCGCGGTAGGATTCCTTTGTTTCAGATGTAGATTTTCATGCATACTCTCAGGTTCCTTCAGGGTATGAATTGCAACTTTTAGATGAAGATGGAAATCAAGTCTAGAAAGAAAAAGAAACAAGCAATGGCGTGCCATATTCTCAAAACTTCCATTAAACGTCCACCTTTATCAATAGCATGCACAGCAATTCACCGACATCGAAAAGCTTCAATTGAAAGCATGAGGAGAAATGTTTCACTAACAATGAATGTTTGTGGTTATGATTAGGAGCCCCTCGTTTGCTGAATGGCCGAATCTACTGCCTCAGCGACGCTCTGGGAGTGGAGGGAAGGGACGTTTATTAATGTCGGCGACCCATTGGCGCCCAACGAAAACGGCGGCGACGAAGTGTAGCAGCAACGAGGGCTGTGCGGGCGACGATATGTCGGGAAGCCTCGTGAGGTGTCTGCGGCGGATGGCGGTTCTTTCATGAGTGGTGGCGGCGGTGGCGGGGGTGGGGGCTGGGCGGGGCGCCGGGGTGGGGCGGAGGACCGCTCAGCGAGCGTCGGCGACCTTTGGAGCGTCGTATTCCCAGGAGCCCTCCCGCTGTATTAAGGCCTCCCGCGAACAAAGGTCTTTTGTTCCCTCGTCTCCGAATATCCATAGGCCAAGGCGAGGGAGGAGCTCCTGTTTGGCACATTCGCTGTCAAAGGGCCGCTTCGTGGTGGCGAGCCGCTCTGCCGCGTCGCCTCGGATTAGCGGGGGTCCTTAATTCAAGGGACCTCGCCCTGCCCGCATGTGTTAGAGGTCCACGCTGACGTTATTAGAATCGGAAACGATTTTGCCTTCTAGACAACTCCAGACTGATTTACATATGTTCTAGTTTCTGGTGATGACTGGAGAGTCTTGCGGTGACCAGTGTCTACTTGTTCGCGCAAAGGGTTGTGAGCGGAATATTACTATCGGCAGTGTATGTACTCTTTCCCTCAGATAAAGTGGCCGGCAAAATTCTATCTTCCACACGGCGCCGACAAACTTGGACACCCCTCGGCCTGGGGGAGGGCAGGGGGAAGGACCCGTTGACCAATCGCCAGCAGGTAGAATCACAGTTGTCTGTGATTGGTGCAACATCCCAAAGGGTTGAAGGGACGTTACCTCAGGGGGAGGGGGCTAGTTTGTTTACGTACGAGGCGGAAATGAGTCATATTTCCCTAATTTTGCCGGCCACTTTATCTGAGGGAAAGGGTACATGAGAGAGAATTCGAATTAAACTTTAAGGGGTACTATATAGTATTTTCATTACTTAATATCTAAAAACTAGTAAAAGAACTTAAGATCTTTCCTGCCTGGTCAACTGGGTGGACAGACTGACAGGCTTAGGCAGTTTTATTAGATCGTTTATTCTAATAACTCACAATTTTCATTTACAGTACATCGAAAGTCTCTGAAGACATGATTATATGTATGTGTGTATGTATGTATTTGGCACTTTGGGTCGTTGTCTACTTTAATAACTGTGTCCCCCATACCTATGTCTAGTTTAATTCTCAAGCTTGGTATGTAAGAAGGTACGGTAAAGAGAATACGTGATGTGGCGAACACGACGTATTCCCTTCACCGTAACTAGCAAACTCGGCGTGCTTGAGCTTTATCGCACACCTACAGCCACTGAGACGATTTTAAAGGAAAGCTTCAACTCTATTTTTGCCCCGACCCAAAATCGAACCTGGAATTACACCACGGGAAGCTAGTACGCTGCCCATGAGCCACAATAGGACCGTCTGGACATATACGTAGTAATAAATACAGAAAAAATAGTTTTCCATTGTATGCAGTTGTTTCTGGTCGACGCCATTCATATATTATCATTCTTGTCTCTATTTTGTTCAGTAAAAGAAGGAAAGAAGAACTTTTTATGAGACAAATTATGACTCCGATAAAACATAATATCGCGCGAGCCAAATATATTTCAATCGACTTTAATTTTCGAAGGCGAAGTGTGGGGGTCTTTTTGAAAGTTTCTACTACAGCACGAGAGAGGAATAATTCAATCTGGAGTTGCGTTGAGAATAATTAAACGAATACAAAGTAGTTCACATCTTACAAAGTACCGCTAACCAAGACGACATGAAAAAGCAAACAACTGTAGTCCCCCAAGAACAGCGGTTTCGCCGTCGCCTGAGACACGGCAGCGGAGTTGCGGAAATGCTCACAACACAAGTGTGGCATCCGTGTTGATGGCGCGCGCATTGTGCCGCGGCGCGAGGCGACGCGAGGCGACGCAGGGCGAAGACGCGGCGGAGAGGCTTTTAAGAGGCGCCGTCACAAAGGCGGCCTTTGTCTCCGTCGCGCCCTCGCGGCGCAGCGTCTTTCGCGCGAAGCGGCTTGGGCGCGTCAACCCACTGCACCGGTGCGGAGGTGGCTCAGGGCATCGACTCGTGTCACTGCAGTCCTCTGACCGGGAGGTACCGCTTCAGACAGTGGCAGGGTTTTCGGCACTAGACTGTAGGGTTGCCAACAATTTTCAAGTACATGAGAGGACACTCGACAAAGAAAACAAAACAAAAACAAGAAACCAAAAAACACGCATCAACACATTTATTTTTATAAATATTTAGTTTAGACTAACATCAGCCCTATTTCTTTCTTCTCTCCATTTCCGATTCAAGTGAAAAGATTCGTTCATGATATGCAGATGAAGATGGTCTGAGCGTCTTTTTTTTAAATTTTAGGCGCTAGACGAAGATACTCTCAGATGCGTGTGTCAGCTTTCAGAAAAAAAGATATTCGTGGTTTTTACTCTAAATTAAACAATAAACGATACAACGTAGCAGATGTTAGACATGTGATAAAATAAATGGCATCAAATGCTAAAAATTTGATAAAAGGAATACTTTTCAAATACAAAGCCCCAAAAAATTATACACATTTCAAGCAAAGAAAAATGTAATAAAATAGCAAGGCTGAATTGACACAAACAGAAAATGATGAACAATAATCAGTGGCGTGTAGTGAAGGGCTTAGTATAGGTAAGCAACAAAATTTTATAAATGGCCGGTAAGCCATTCTTTAGTTTCAAAACATTGGCTATTAAATTTCTTTACATTGGTTTTCGAAGTAAAAGTTACAGTAATGTCCGACGTTGGCCTTTCTGCATTAATAATGTTCTTTTTATATCTTCTAAGTTCCCCGAAACAAAACTTCATCAATAAATCACAAATCACGCACGTGTGTCCGTTTACGCCGTTCCCAGCAGTAAAAAGATCCTGCCTAGACAGTAGCGGACCCAACCTTACTGTTTGCGTACTTGGTTGGTGATTCTGGGCGCGTCAATAGCTTAGGTCATTAGTACCGTAAGTGTAGTACATGTTTTCCCTCGTTAGATGGGTGTGATCTTGCCCGCCAGCTCACAAGCAAAAACATGTACTACACTAATGGGACTAATTACCTTAGCAGTTGACGCGCCCGGAATTACTAGTAATAAATCAATCCAAGAAACACACACACTGAAACTAAAACTTTCTGAACGATATCACATTAACGGGGATTTGCGAGAGCCCCTGCGTTAGTCAGTCCTTTCTGTCTCCATGATTTCTCTTCGCAGGGGACAATGTGTGGGTGTATCTGAACGGCCGCAGCGGAAACAACGCCGCAGCGTGGGCGTGGCTGCCACAACTGCCTCTCCTCCGCGCCGGGGCGACAGCGCAGGCCAAACTCCACGGAACGCCCGCCTTAACTTGCGTGCCTCGCTGCTCCGCGCCCCGCCCCCTCCCGTTCAGAAACAGATGACACGGAACGCACCGCTCATATCGGCCCCGCGCCGCCCCGCGCCGCCCCGCGCCGCCCCGCGCCGCCCCGCGCCGCCCCGCGCCGCCCCGCGCCGCCCCGCGCCGCCCCGCGCCGCCCCGCGCTGCCCATATCGGACCCCACCGCCGCCACCGCTCTAATGCGTTAATTACCCCAACTGAGATTCGCAAGTTCGCTCGCCCCAACCCCTCTCCCGCTAACACCTCTCACGTCATGATTTCTCCTGAGTTTGCTTGTTTATTGTCCTCCAAGGACAACCGAGATGATGCCAACGCTGTAGAAAACCTTTGGTTGTAAACGATGAGTAATTATCTCCACGAGCGGCGGTCTTGCTTTGGCGATTGCTGCGCGCCTGGAAGTCGGGTTAAACACGCTATGTTCATCTCCCGGCGGCCGCTAAGAGGAATTGGGGGAGAGATATTCCTTCCAATGAAACACACCAAGCAACGCGCAAGTTCTTGGTCTACTGCCGCTTTATTGTCGGCTTCTTTTGTACTCGTTCAAATTCGTGTTTGGATTTGTTTGTTTTTAAAATTTTTTCTTCCTTCTTGTCAACATGTAGCCGATTATTGATCATCCCAGACAATTCCGGGGGTTCTAGTTAGTGGTCTTCCGAGAACGAATTCGCACAAATGATAGGTCGAAAAGGGAAAAATATTTATTATATAAAAAAATAAAAATTAATATAGAATGTAGAGAATAAAATTTACAATAAAGAACATCGTGTTCCGCTACTTTACCCTTTAGTCACTTCTAATCATACACCATCGAAGTAAAACCACCTAAAACTCCCTCAGATTGCACAGGCGAAATGTGCAGCTTGATAAAGAGGATGACCTAAAACAACGCTATTGCTGTGAATTGCCGCTACTCTACAACATGCGTAAACCCTTTTATTTAAAAAAAATTAAAAACATCATTGATGTTTATGCAACAAAATATTGATTTGAAGAAAACATCGTAAGCAAAATATCGGTGTTAATAAATCGATGTTTCTAGTGGAAAACATCGATGTTCTAAGAAACTCAATTTTTTTTTGCCATTCCTAATGAGGGGGCAAACAGGTGTTCAAAAACTCTGGACCGATGTCCCACCGGTACCAAGGTGGCTAGCATCATTAGTATTTCTAAAAGTGTCCAATAAATTGCCCTGGAATTCATTCCTTTTACTGTCTTGCCACCAAGACAATAGTTGCACAATATTCGCACACAATCAAAGTAAAACCACCTAAAATTCCCTCAGATTACACAGAAGAAATGTGGAGCCCGATAAAAAGTATGACGCAAAACAACGAAATTGCTGTAGATTGCTGCTACTCTACAACGTGCTTAAACATCTTTATTTAAACCAACTTAAATATTCGAAAAACATTGAAGTTTTTGCAACAAAATATCGATGTGAAGAAAATATCAAAAGCAACATATCGATGTTAATATATCGATGCTTCTGGTGGAAAATATCAATGCTTTAAAAACATTTTTTTTGCCATCCCTAACTGCGACCCTGCCGTGCCGTCCCCGCTGGCCGGCCCCGCCTCGAAGATGGCAGCGCAGTTGGGCGTGGCTCCCAGGCGACCAGCAGAGCGCAAATGGCGTGTTTAGGGCGACCGCTTGCCCCCTCACGCGCCGAATCCTCTCGCTGCGCTGCAATGAGATTACGTCTGTGCCGCTGCCGCAACGCTGCACTAGCCCCACGGCCTTTGCGCGATTCCACAATGCGGTTAGTGCTCGCATTGTATGGCGTAAGTGCCTATGTCACGTCATGGTGCCCACGACTCTTGCCCAACAAGGGCTTAAGAGCATTCGCATAAATGGCTCTGAAACAAACGAGGTAAACAAGAATGGATTTGGTAAGTTTTGAAACATTTTGGGGAAGAAATTGTTCTCACAGACATAAAACATTTCTTAGATAGCGCTGAAACAGTTTTTAGCTGAAAATTTTTCGACTTTTTATAAGGGAAAAAATAGAAAAATGCATGAAGTGATGATGGATATGCAATAACCACAATCGTAGTATTGTGCTGGGTAAGTAGGCTAGGTAGCAAATATGTGTGGAAGGTTGAACCATTCCGGTGCACAGACTCATTTTTTGATATCTCTTTATGGTGACCTTGATACTCATACCTACTTCTCTATATGCATTTGGAACTTAGGTATGTGACTGCTTCGAAGAAAGACCGGAGAATGAGCACAATGAAATGCGATTCTTCAGGCAGCAGAAGCTCTATAATGGAACGAATTAGAAACGAAGTTAAAATAAAACGATTAACAGCATACTACTAACTTTCATTATCTTATACATTTCTAATGCTGTTGTACAAAAAATAACGTATGCAACTCGTTCATAATGTTGTTTGATTGCATTCATACAAATGTGAAATTTCGGTGCTTTTTAAATCTTGAACTCGTGCAATAAAGCTTTACAGTATTAACTAGTTGCGTAATATACAATGAAGCATTCAAAGACAATCAAAAATAATTTCACCGTAAATAGCTTGATTCTATTTTACTTACTTCTATAAAGAAATGCAACATATTGAAATAATACAAGTAATTGAATGATTTTAACATTATTGAAAATGGAAATGCCAGGTTGCATGTCAGAGAACCCCTGTTGCAATGTCTTCAACGTCATGCGTTGAGTCAACGAGAGCCCCACAGCAAGGCCTGGTTCAGCGCCGCTGAGTGAACCCGGCGTACGGGGCGGGGACGGGGCGGGGAAGGGAAGGGCGGGGCGGGAGGAGATGAGTTGCGCAGGGCAGGTCGTCGCGGTGCGGGGCATGGCGGAGCGGGGAACGTGCGGGTTGGCGCAGGTGGTGCGGGGAGGTGCGGGGCGGCGCGGGATGGCGCGAGGGTGGCGGGGGGAGCGGAGCGGGGCAGAGCGAGGTGGAGCGGGGCGGCGATGGGCGACGCGAGGAGGGGCGGAGTGGGGCGGGGCGGGGCGGAGCGGTGCCAGGCAAGGGGTGCCGCGTTGAATGCATCCGTTGGGGCGGCCGGAGGGGGAGCGAGATCCAAATTATGCCTCTCACAATTATCTTGCCGGTAGGCGTGAAATTATCCGGATTCCTCCGCATCGAAGTTGTATGTGAAAGTTCCGCACTTAGGCGCGCGCCTTGGCTGAGGGGGATGGCCCCCGTCGCGGGGGAGGGAAGGGGGAGGAGACGGGGCTTCAGAAGACGGTGACGCCCCCGCGGGATTCCTGGGGTGAAGGAGATGCTGCTGCTCAAGCCAGTGCCCGCCTCTCAATCTTTCTCTCACTCACTCTCTTTCTCTCTCCTCTGCCTCTCTCTCTCCCTGCTCTCTCCACAGTGTCTCCTCTCTCCTCTGCCTCTCTATTCTCTCTCTCCTCTTTGCCTTCCACTTTCTGTCTTTCTCTCACTCTCTTTCCCTCTCTGTCTACCTCTGTTCTCACTCTGTCTCCATCTGTCTCCTCTCTGACTCTCCCTCCCCTCTCTCCCTCCCTCTCCTCTTTCCCTCTCCGTTTCTGTCTTCCTCTCTCTCGCCCTCTGTTTCGCTCTCCCTCCCCTCTCTCCTCTCTCTTTCTCTCTCTCTCTCTCTGCCTCTCTGCCACTCTCTGGCTCGCTCGATCGCTGTTACGCAGAGCCCTTCATGGTATGATTATAATTCATATAAATGGTGACTTTTCCTCTCACGAAATTGACACCAAAAGCGTTTAACAATAATGTGGTATTCCCCAATCAGGGCAGTTCATCTAAAAAATATCGCTTTTACTGTCCGTTTTCGGATTTCAATCTTCTGGTCAATCGTAACCTGCTTTATATCAGTCATTGGTAACGTGCTGTGAAAGCGCGAGTTTCATTAATGTAATTAATGTTTAGGACATTCTGAAACTCTTTTTGCACATTTTTCTACTAAATTATCGAAATTATGAATAAACCTACAATTACATTAAAAATGTTCTTAAAAATCTGTGATACTAAATGGAATTAATTGGAAACGTCTTCACTACTACCTGTTCATCTTCACAACTGTCATATTCTTCTATTATATATGAAAACAATTAAAATGTTTTCCTTCTCCGTTGTGTGATAATTATATTTTCTCCTTTCACATGCTTTTTATACATTCGAATATGGACCCGATTCTTCTCCGTGTGAAAAAGTGGCACAATCTTGACCAGAGAAAACTTAGTGGTATTGCTTCTCGCACAGTTTACTTGCATTAGCGTCTGATTGTGCGCCAATACACAGCTTTTGTTTCAAAGCCGAGACTACCCTGTCAAAGCGCCAGTTCCACCCGCCGCGTGGCCCTTTCGCCCGGAAACCCGGAGCCTCATCCCTCGAGCGAGCAGGGCGTTGGCGGCGCTCGCCGATCTCGCCGACTCATTAACCCTTTTCCCTCGCGCCGCGGCCTGCGCGCTCCCTCAGCCACGAAACGCTTCTATATAATTCAATAAGCATCGGCCCCGCCTGACTTTTTCCCGCTGCGCCCGCGACCCTGCCTCTCCTCGTCCCGCCCCACGCCATCCTCCCGCCCACGCCTATCCTCTTCTTTTTCCTCCTGCCTCCGCCCTGGCCCGGCCTTCCTCGCTCCTCCTCGCCTACCACTGCTCGGGTCCACCCCTCCCCTGCTCCCTAGCCCTGCTCTACTCCACCACATCGCGCCCTATTCTGCCCACGCCAATCCTCTCCTCTCGCTCCGCCCTGGCCCGGCCTTTTCCGCCTACCACTGCCCACACCTCCTCTCCGCTCACGCCTACCCCCTCCTGCCGTTTTCCGCGCCCACACCTCCCCTCACCTCTCACGTACCCCTGCCTGCTTCTCAGGTCCACCCCTCTCTCCCCAGCCCTGCCTCACTCCACCTAGCCCTGCCCCGCCCCATCCTCCCGCCCCCGCCTAACCGCTGCCTGCCACCGCCCGGGCCCGCCCCTTCCCGCCCCGCCTCATCCGCTCGCCTACAGGTTTTCGGGTCCGTCCCGTCCATTTCCGCCCAGCCCCGCTCCACTCCATTTGACCGCGCCCTCCCCTCTCCTCCCGCCCACGTCTATTCTCTCCTTCCCTCGCCTGCCGCTTCTCGCTCCCACCTCTCCCCTCCCCGCCCACATACCCCATACTCCCCTCGTCTGCCACTTCTCGGGTCAACCCCTTCCTCCCGAGCCCTGCCCCACTGCACCTCACCCCGCCACGCCCAATCCTCCCGCTCCCACCTAGCGTCTCCTTCCCCCGACTGCGAGTCCGCGCCTGGCCCGCCCTGCCCAGCCCCTCCTCCCCCGTCTGCCGCTTCTCGGGTCCACCTCTCCCTTCCCAGTCCTGCCCAAGGCAACTCACCCCGACCTGCCGCGTCCCGCCCCGTCCCTTCCTGCCCCATGCTCCCACCGCCGCCTAAACCTTCGGCGCCTGCTTCCCCCCCCATTTCCAGTTCCATCGCGTTCCTCCCCGTTCTACCTCTCTTAGCCATGCCTAACTCCATCTCACCCCGCTCTTTCTCGCCCTGACTCGTCCCGTCCCGCTCTATCTTCCCACCGCCGCCTAACTCTTCCGTCTCCCGCCTGCAGATTCTCCCTTCCTGTCCCCCCCAACTCCGCCACATCCACGCCGCCTCCTTCCTCCGGGTGGGAGCTCTTCCTCGCTGACCCTCTCTCCTTCGCCGCACATTTCTGCGGTCGGCATCTCATCCCCCCCCTCTCTGTTCGTGCCCACCCGCCAGTCTCTTGCTAGCCCTCGACTGAGCGGGCTTCTTCTCTCAAACGCCCATGCCTCCTCTCCGCCTGTTTCATTCTCTCGCTCGCAACTTTCTGTACATCTTCACACGCTTTATCTTCTGCCTTTGTCTTGCTCTCTTTCTCTTTCAATTCTTTCTTTCACATTCTAGCTTGCTCTTTGTAATAATCTGTATTTCACTCGTTTCATTTATCTCACTCCTTTCAAATCACATTGCGTAGCTTGACTTCCCCCTTTTGTTCTTTACTCTTTTCCCCCTTTTTTCTCTGGTGTTTTCTTTATCCGTTTCTCCTACTCCTTCCTCCACTTCTTGTGGCCCGCACCCCCTTTCACATTCTAGCTTGCTCTTTGTAATAATCTATATTTCACTCGTTTCATTTATCTCACTCGTTTCAAATCACATTGCGTAGCTTGACTTCCCCCTTTTGTTGTTCACTCTTCTCCCCCTTTTTTCTCTGGTATTTTCTTTATCCGTTTCTTCTACTCCTTCCTCCACTTCTTGCGGCCCGCACCCCCTTTCACATTCTAGCTTGCTCTTTGTAATAATCTGTATTTCACTCGTTTCATTTATCTCACTCGTTTCAAATCACATTGCGTAGCTTGACTTCCCCCTTTTGTTGTTTACCCTTTTCCCCCTTTTTTCTCTGGTGTTTTCTTTATCCGTTGCTCCTACTCCTTCCTCCACTTCTTGTGGCCCGCAGTGTCTTCTTTCTCTTTCGTCTGATTGTTTTCCGTCGCACCAGCTCGCGCGTGCTTCCGCCCCCAAACCCATTTAATCCAGAAGCCGCACTCCAATAACTCTAACATAATAAGTTGCAAATTTAATAAAGCATATATTTCGTTTCATCGGCTTCGCCTCGTTTCCTGGGTCAATATCCGTCTTTTGACGTGCTCAAGATGCCAAGAGCTACAGAGTTTCCGCCGAAGAGACGTTTCGTAACGTCGGAGAAGACATTCCTTTGACTGGTTTTACAATTTAACTATTTCCTTTCTGGATGGTTGCTTGATATTATTGTGATTGAATAACTGGCTTACTCCTCAAGAATGCTTGATAACATGATTAATTTCTGAAAGTGTAGTCAAGTACTTATAGTAGTTTTGTCATCTGACTCTTGAAATGTCTCAACATTACGCTGTAATTTGTTTTAAGCAGCGACAACGCCTATAAACGTATTCCTATAATTCCACGATAAGCACGTACAAGCTTCAGACATGTGCTCTGCATGAGTCAGTTATTCAAAACATTCAATATATAATTCTGATGACTTGTTCCATTAAATGTCGTGTCCAGAAAATCTCATTACTCATTCGCAGGTGACGCTCGTTCTCTAGTGTGGCGGAGGTTCTGTACCTATTCTTCTGGCGATGACATCTCCTTAAAGAGGCTTTTTGTGTTGGGGAAGCTACTTGAATAGATGGTTGATGGAGACGTAAAAAACGAATTAATTGTTGTAATAGTGGCTATAAAAAACAGATGGAACAATAAAATCCAGACACAAATTTAGTCTAGACACTTGACGTGGCTATTGACGTATGGAAGATAGAAGTTGACCCCGACACTCGGAATAATATAACATTTCCAGTCATTAATGTTTATACTGAAACTCCATAAAGATTACATATATGTGTATTTAAGGTTCATATAGGTTTGGGGTTTCAAAATTTTGATTATTATTTACAGCCGATTCCGATGTGTATTTATTATCGAGAAATTACTACACAATGAAAATCTTATTGATATTGCAATATTACCGAGCTAAACTCATAATTTTCATCGTGTTGGGACCTTGTGGGCGTTCACATTTGTATTCAAGGCAATGGTGTAGAATTTCCGATCTTGAGTAAAATATTTTCAAATAAATATCTAGTGCACTAGTATAAATAAGTGTTCTTATAAATAAGTATCAAGAAATGAGACTGCCGTAATATTTTTCTATTTGTTCTCTTACTTTTCTTTTTAAATGTCACGTTTGTTCAGTTAATACAGTTCTAAATGTAGTACTGAGTAGCGTTTTCTGTTTTGAATTATGTTTGCGACATATTGAACTATGCCTCTTGTAAAAATCCATTATAGTACTAAGTCACTGTTTTTTTTATTGCATTCTGCGTCACTACTCATTGAGAGTTGCGCCTTCTGACATTTTGGCAACAAATAAGATTTCAAGAAACAGCTGGACATGACAGAACATCATACTCATCAATTTCCTTCAAGCTCTTCCATGTTCCATATCATTCACACTGGGGTTGGCAAAGTGTTTAATCTGTGCGCATGTCGAACACGGCCGTAATACACAATTAACAAGATGTGTTTTGATGCTCGTTTAGAAGGGTCGAATACATTGAGTTAGTAAGTGGTTAGTCAAAGTAAATTCGTGAAAGTAATTTATTTTGTTTTACTCGTCTGTAACTAGTAGAAGTGAGAGTAGTTTTTTTGTTGTTTCTTCACACTTAGATTGAATAACTATCCGTTACGAAGCGCGCCCGATAATGCACATAGCTCCCTTCCAAGTCCTTTCGTACGTTATCTGATTACAATCATCTTATAAATGATATAAATCTTATAATAATAAGACATGGATTATTATGAATTATTAAACCATTATTATATTATTGCTTCATAGAATTGTTAAGATTTATAGAGATAATCTGACTCAAAACTTTAAACAATCAAGAACGAAATCCAAACAGCTGATCGATTACTAACGTCAGTTTTGGTGGGAACGTAACAAGTCTCCGTGCTTCAGAATTTTGAGAAAGCACATCCTTTGGGAATGATGAATGAGTGCATTGAATACAATGAAATATTTCAAAATTCAGCTATACCGTATACACCAATATTCTCTCTTCTTAATATGTAGGTATTAAGATGCAGGTGCCTCAGAATAAATGTTACAAACTTCTAGGTCATATAGAGCTGTCGAAAATGATCACATTTCGTATATGAACATGTGAGAAATTGTATATTTCAGAGTTACATATGTGGCATTTGGCTTTGATTTTTAGGCAACTTCTTAAGCATGAATTTTTAATAGGTTACGTTTTGACGCAGCCCACGAGAGTTCATATACCTGCCGAACACCAATATATGTATTGCCTAACACATGTACATGTAACATGTCTGTATCGCCTAACACTAATACATTCTCTAAAAATCAGGGGCAAATGTCACACGTTATCATTTTCGAAGGTTTATTAATTAGTGTTTCTGTGAGCGTCCACTGTTGAGGTAATTAGTTACATAAGGGGGAGGTAGTGCATGTTTTGTCACGGGAGGTGGTAGTGATATTTCCCCCGCTGGATGGCGAGATCTAGCGATGACCTACATGTCTGCTAGCGTGTTTATCTCCAACCAGGTATCTCTCCCAACAGGGTACTGCCCCAGACGGGACAAACTCTAAGCTTACGACTGGTCTCCCGACATGTGTGGTTGTGTAGTGCGTGTGTGTAAGGAGAGGATAGGACAAGGGAGAGGAAGGAAAGATCGCGCGCATTCCTTGGCCCGTTTGTTAGGGTACTGTCCGGCATTCGCCTAGTGTTGATCGGAGAAAACTACCGAAAACTACCAGATAGAGCAGCCGACCGCTAGAATTCTCCTCCAGACAGCGGCTGAATTCGATGAAGTTATCCAGCAGTGTACCGGTAGCGGTAGCTCAGTGCATCAACTGATGTCACTGCAGCGCCTCTAACCGGGAGGTCCTAGGTTCGAGTCCTGAGGGCGGCAGGATTTTCGACACAAGCTTCTCAGCTAGGTCGAATTCAGCTGCTGTCTGGAGGAGAATTCTAGCGGCCGGCTGCTCTGATCGGTAGTTTTCCGTGGTTTCTCCGATCAACACCAGGCGAATGCCGGAGCAGTACCCTACCAAACGGACCACGGACCGCGCGCGATCTGTCCTTCCTCTTCCTTGTCCTCTCCTCTCCCCTTACACACACACTTACACTAACATGCACTACACTACCACATATTCCGGGACATCGGTCGGGAGCTTAGAGCTTGTCTCGGCTGGTGCGGTGCCCCGCTGGTGGGAGAGTCCTGGTTAGGGGGAAACCCCACTAGCCGACGGTAGGTCGGCGCCGGATCTCGCCATCCAGCGGGGGAAGATCACCGCCGATCTCCCGCGAAAAAAAACACAAACATGCACTACACTAACGGGACTAATGACCGAAGCAGTTGACGCGCCCGGAAACACGAAAAAACCAAACCAAACCATCCAGCAGTGTCGAAAATCTTGCCGCGGTCGGGACTCGACCCCTAGGAGCTGCCGGTCAGAGGCCATCGCTGGCGGCGGGAGGGCTGCGCACGCTCCGACGGACGGCGAAATACGCTTCAGCGGCGTGCGGAGCTGTCTGGGTTCCAGACCCGACGCGGCCGCCCAAGGGAGGCGACGCGGCGGCGACCGACCGACCGACCGACCCGCGCGCCCCTGCGGCCTTGATATAATTTACGCGTTGCAGTGCACAGCGCAGCGGCGGCCGGGCGGGCGGGCGGGCGTTTACGGTGGGCGCTGATTTACGGCGGATGCGCTTTGTGAAGGCGGTGGAGGGGGCGATGGCGAAGGGGGGGGTGAGCACTTGCATGTGGCGATTAGTCCGTGTGTGTCCGTGTGTGAGTGTGTGTATGGGGGATGGAAATGGCGGAGGTGACGGCGGTCTGCTTCAGTCGATTGATGGGCTCCGCGCAGAGGAGTAGGGACGTGTTTGATGGTAAAGGAAATATTTAATATCTAACTGAGATGAGAGAATTCTCTGAAGGAAGAAGAGATATACGGAGCAAGATAGAGCTGGTCAGTGGTTTCTTCAACATATTTACATGTAGAATTGCGGGTCAAAGATTTTATCGATACAAGTAAAGTTCGTGTACTTTTCATTGTGTCAGAAGGCAATGGAACGAAGTGACAATCAAATAATTGACAATAATTTCGTATCTAATTATTTCAGCAAGGAACGGCAGAAACTATGGGATAGGGATCTAGGCGTTTTATCAATAATACGGTTGTTTAACCGTGCCTCAAACAAGTAAACGCTGGAGCTACGAGCTGAATTCTGGTAGGAAGTCAGCGAGAAAAACAGCCAATTATTTCCGTATTGAAAGTATTTGGTGGTTACTTACTAGCATGATGTAAATGCAAACGTCTTCTCCTTATATTATTTTATTTATGTTTCAAGGATTTTCATGCACGAACGAATAGTTGAATATCCTGAATGATAAAGTTTCAATCTTGATGTACAAAAATCGAGAAAAGAAGTATTATTTTTTTAAATATAAAAAGCTTGCTGAATTTTTTAAAATAGAGATTGTAAGATCCTTGTATTTCCTCGAATTCTAAAGTGAAAAAATGACCGAAAGCATGTAAAAAGAAACCAATGAATACGGAATAACCGTTTAGGATCAGCCGAATTCCAATTTTGTCCTACTGTGTGATTGGTATACGTCACAATCAATCACTCAATTTCGTTACAGCGGAAGAGAAAAACCACCACCTCCCGAGTTATAACATGCAGTACTCTCCCGAGAATAATGACCATAGTAGTTGACGCGTTAAGAAACCCTAAATAATCAATCGATCAATTTCGTTCCAGAGGAAGAGAAATACTACCACCTCCCGAGTTATAACCTGCAGAACACTTTCAAGAGTAATGACCATAGTAGTTGACGCGTCCGGAAACACTAAATAATCAATCAATCCGTCATCCACCCCGTGAGGGTGCATTGGTGCTCGAAGAAGGCGCACCGGTAGCGGTAGCTCAGTGCAACAACTGATGTCGCTGCAGCGCCTCTAACCGGGAGGTCCTAGGTTCGAGGGGCAGGATTTTCGACACTAGCTTTTCAGCTAGATCGAATTCAGCTGCTGTCTGGAGGATAATTCTAGCGGCCGGCTGTTCTGATCGGTAGTTTTCCGTGGTTTCTCCGATCAGCACCAGGCGAATGCCGGAGCAGTACCTTACCCACGGACCGCGCGCGATCTTTTCTTCCTGTTCCTTGTCCTATCCTCTTCCCTTGCGCACACACTTACACTAACATGCACTACACTACCACATATTCCGGGAGACCGGTCGGGAACTTAGAGCTTGTCCCGGCTGGGGCGGTGACCCGCTGGTGGGAGAGTCCTGGTTAGGGGGAAGCCCCACTAGCCGACGGTAGGTCGGCGCCGGATCTCGCCATCCAGTGGGGGAAGATCACCACCATCTCCCGAGTGTAGCGTCGCCTGGTCCGGCGCCGGTGCGTCGGGCCGCTTCGGGGAAACTCGCGCTAAGCCGGATGTGGATGGGGGTTCAGGGCGGCGGCGCCATGCCGCGCCGGTTGGAAAAGCACTTAGGAATCCCGGCTAGAATTTCCTTGAAAAGGACGCGCGCGGAGGCGAGTTTAAGAGATGTCGGTTGCAGCCTGGAAAGGCTGGCCAGCGAGCCGTATGACGCCCGCTGCTTGTAGGGTGGGGGCGAACCGTCGGATATTTAAGGCCGCGCCGACAGGCCCCTCGCGGGATACGCTGGGTGTCGAAAGACGAGAGGTATCTCCAGTGATATCATTGCACGTGATCTTCGGGTCGAAGATCGGTTTGGCGACAAGCCATGTAACTGGTGTAGTTACGGGACTCTATGTCCGACAGCTTCGCACCTCGCGTTGCTTTTTACTGCTTCCGAAGCAGTGGTTCTGGGCGAAGGCCTAGGGACGGTCGCGGGGTTTCGCGGCTAAGAGAACTGAAAGGTTGCCAAGGGGTTAGATTTTCGTATTATAATCTTTGTACATGAATTGTAAATATTCTGTAAATATATTGTATATATCAATCAGAACAGTCGTCTGTGTTTTTCATCCTAGTACGTCACACGAGGGAAAAAAGAACATGCACTACACTAACGGGACTAATGACCGAAGTAGTTGACGCGCCCGGAAACACGAAAAAATCAATCAATCAAGCGAAGAAGGCGCGGCTGCAGCGCTCGCCAGACGGCCGCTCGGTCGTCACTGGACGGCGTCCGCGCCGGATTTATGGCTGCCTGCCGGGGCTCGTCTCCCGGCAATTGCTCGCTCGCGAAGCCGCTCATTATCTTGCCAGGCGCGCCGTTTTGGATTATATTTCGGAATACGTTAACGAGTGGGTTTGAGCAAATTGGGCCTCGCCGCCTGGGCGGCGACTGCCAAGGTCGCACCGCGCGCCAAGTTAGGCCAAGCGTCAGAGCCACTCGCTCATCTGGTCGAGGCTCCTTTGAGTGCACGTCAATACTTTGTCGTGCAACTAATACAGATTTATGGCTCTTGCTGAGAAACGCCGGTTACCCTTAACTCTTGTTTTGTTTCTGTGAGCTGCCCCAGTCATTTGGTCGCTAAATATTTTGGCAGCGCATGACACACCTACGTAAATATTGCTTACGATTTATTCTTCAGTGCTTCAAAGTTATCCATAACTCCTGATATTTCTTAAACGTTAAAACTTTGAATGTGCCGTATTATAAAAAGCATAATTGGCCCGTGTAGAATGGAGTAATTTCACGAACAAGCATTTAAAATAAGCGGGCCAAGTAGTTCGTTTGGAATAATCAAAGAAACTTCTCAAAACGCTAGAAACCAATTGGACAATTGGAATTTTACTCTTTGAACAAAATGATCAACAACAAAATTATCAATTTTTTTTTATATCGTAAAATTTTTTCGTTGTTTTCTGCTTATTTTTCTCTTCTGAAAACGAATTTAATTTGACAGAATTCGATTAATTCGAATTAAACGGTGTTTTGTATATTAAAAGAACATGTCGAAACTTTGTATCTTGTTTCTGGATTATTGTAATATTTAAATATTTAATATTAATTCAGTTGGCTCATGCGATTTTATGTATACATGAACTTTTCTTACAATGTATTCATTCTTAGCTCTCGATCAATTCATTTGTTTAATATGTTCATATATTTCAGGCACAGGAATATATGTTTAAGTGGATGTTGCACTGAGAAATTATTTTCACGAGTACATTTCCACGAGAGTAATGCGATAAATGTCAAAATTAAGAAAGTGATGAAACGTACGGCATAAATTAAATTGAAACCATTAAATTGAAATTACACATTGATCAAATAATCGAATTATCAAAGTTAACGTACAAGAAACCGGGAGCGGTAGCTCAGTGCTTCAACTGATGTCACTGCAGCGCCTCTGGCCTGCTTAAGTGCCGTCTTAACAAAGGGGCACTTAAGATCGTCTTAAGTGCCCCGCTGGTGAGAGAGCCCTGGTTGGGGGAAACCCTACTAGCCGACCGTATGTCGGCGCCGGATCTCGCCATCCAGCGGGGGAAGATCACCGCCATCTCCCGGGAAAGCATGCACTACACTTACGGGACTATTAACCTAACTTGTTGACGCGCCCAGAATCACCAACCAACCAACCACCCAACGTACAAGAAGATAAGAGTTTCAAGAAAAAAGTGAAAAGTCATACGCGTACCTTTCCTTGAGGAAGAAAACAAGACTTTGTAGAGAAGTCTTCACGTTGGACTCTCGCCCGGGAGCCGGCTAGCGAAAACACCACTCGACAGCCACTTAGCCGGGTTCCACGCCCACACCCACGCAATTAAACTTTTTGGCTAATCTCTCCGCCTTCCACTGCTTTTTCCTCTTTTTAATGTTGTTTTATATACGCGTATGAAAAGTCCTGTCGAGAAGCCGGAAACTTTCCGGTCGACGTGATGAAAGAAAACTTGTAAGATGAGCTTTTTTTCTTCACCGTCCTTCCTTATTAAAGACATTTTATGTAACCACACTTAAAGGATTAAAAAGTGTTTTGTCTTTGGAGCTTTTATTCTTCGAGATTATCATATTTCATGTCTTGCAAGTTTAGAAAATACAAAAATGCTCTCCACCGTTATGTTTGAAAGAGGAGGTTGTTAATGCTGAGAGATTTTTCTTAGTAAATTCCATGAGACTTTTTTTGAATTTCCACATTTTTACACTTAATAACACCCTTGACACCTACATAACTGCGTCATGGTATTTCATTTTCGCATCTGGCGGTTCGTGTTAAGTTGCACGGTTGCACCATCTCTAGATATCCGTAACTAAATTTTACATCTGTAGCCCTTCCAATGGACGAGGTGGCACATGAGACTTCAGCCCTCTCCCCCTTCTTCTCCCCTTTCCTCATCCCTACACCTTCCCCTCCCTTTCCTCCGCCTCCCCCCATACACTTCCATATACTGCCCATCCTCCTCCCCCACCCTCCCCTCCTTCCCCTCCCTCTCTCTTACTTCCTCCTCACACGTCCCCTCCCTCTCCCTCACCTCCTCCCCTCCACACACCTCCCTATCTTGCCCATTCTTGTCCCATCCTGTCCCACCCGCACCCACCCTTTCTACCGACTCCCTCCTCCACACAGTCCTCACGTCCTCCCCACCCGTCCCCTCCCCCTCTCCCACCCCCTGTCCCCTTACCTCTTCCCTGATGCGAATGGAATGAAAATATTTTTTTGAATTCGACATAATGAAATATTTTTCTTAAGAATCAATTCAGCTGGGAACTACACGGTTGTGGTTGTATGCATGATCTGGCATGATCTTGCCCGTGGAACTTTTTAGACGTTCCTGCCTAGCATTCAAAGATTTTGCTACGGATACGAATTGTTACTCAAAATTACATTAATTATCCAAGAATACATGTTATTGCTCCGTTTTTTGTAAAAGAATTTGAATTTGGGGACAATTGGTAATATGTTGCGAATTTTCTTCACTTTAGTACATCGATTTTAGGCAATTGCTCCTGACATATGTCAAAGGGAAAACTAAATACTCTCATTTGCATCATTCTCTTCACCTTGAAGCCCATTAATATTACCTGTATCATTTGAATTATCAAGAAAGAATCATTGACTGCATAAATAATTATTTCGTCTTCGGGGAGCACTTCAAAGTTTTTCCGTTAACGAATTTCTAAGCTCTTATCCATATATTTTGACGTAAATTGGCAGGTATTCACTACGATTCATGTGAATCCAGAAACGCTGCGGAGCAGCAAGTCTGTATGTTAATAAACGGCATTCACCTTAACTGTATACCTGGGCCTAGTTAATCCATCAATTCTAAATGTTTCAAAGCAAGTCATCATCAACATATAGTTTTCTTTTTAATTAAGGAAAAAGCTTTAAAGCGACCTGTAGGATAACTGAATGATACTAAAATAGTTCTGAATTCCATGTAGAACTTCAATGAACGTAAAGGGTCTGTTAGACCAATACACAATTCGAATATTAAGAATTATCGTTTGCAACTTGCACACATTCTTCCAATTCCAGATAAGAAAGTTCCTCCAATAATATTTCGAATTATTTTACTTCGTTTTCACTCAGTGCATTCTCTGCTCCGGAATGGAAGTGATATTTCTGATCTCAATTAGTTCTCGTTACGCACGAAATATTCATTCATGCGTACAGTCGTTTATTAAAGAAGAATCTCAGACATCATGCCATTTTATCTTAGGAGTGCTTCTCTCGTTAAGTTCGTTGAGGTACAATAATCAATAGATTCACCCCAAAGAGGTCGAGGCGATTATTTACATTATAATGGTACCTCTTAATTACTTCGGAGAAAAAGAATATCTCCAGAGATGTTTCTGAACGAAATGTCCACTATACCCCGTCCTCCGACATTCGCCACATCTGGAAAGACTTTCCCCCTGGGCAATCGTGCCAACCGAAGCCGACAGCGGTAAAATATCTTTATCGTTTTTCGATGGAATGAACTTGGATGGTAATAATAGTGTTAAAATTATCGGGAAAGATGAAGATATTGGAAATGTTTCGCCCGAAAGCGCAGAACTCGTTCGTTAGCAAGAATTTAATTAAAGTAGGGTAATTTTTGCGATAATTTCTGCACCACATATCAAGTTGTTCCTTGGGAAGCGGTTATAGGGGAAGGCGGATAAGTTGGCGCTCACACTTTACGAAAGGCGTGAATCATTGAGGTTGTGCTTTAGAAAGTAGCTTAGGGGTCGTGAAGTTTCGCGGACCAACCTTTCGAGGGAGAGAGAGACTTGGCGCACTGGAAGTTCGAACTATCGCGCCGGTAATCTAAAATTCATTTGCACTACACATTAAATAAAACATGCCCCCTTCAATTAGAAATTCACTTGACTAGCTATTTTCTAAGAGTTTCGAAGCTCCGAGCTAAGTTTTATTCTGGTCGTTTTGCTTAAATGAGGTTGATGAAAATAATGAAATTAAAAGAACTTCGTACATGGAAGTTTTGGGAGGTTGTGGGTTTAGCAGATGCTCCACTGTACGGGCTGCGAAATGTTAGAGTGAAGGAATATAAGAACCAATGGTTCATTTTATATTCAATGATTCTTGACTCGTTGTAATTATATGTCAAATGGTTCTTGAGTTTGGGTCACAGGACAGAAAACAGACACATTACTTTGCCGACGTTTCGACCATATATTTGGCCTTCATAACCTTACAGATAAAAAAAAACAAATTATATTGTTAACAAATCAACTGTAATTTTAACTCTAAAAAAATCCTACACAATACATATTCTTATATATAAATCTTTTATCTGCTCTTTAACCCTGACGAATACCAAATATATGGCCGAAACGTCGGCAATGTAAAGTGTCTGTTTTCTGTCCTGTGAACCCAACCTCAAGAACAATTTGACATGTAATTTATTTTAAAAGGACAGTAAGTATGACCAATCAAGCTATGTTTAGAATCAAAAAATTAATAGCTTACTAACTAAATATAAAAATATAACTAATACACGAAATGTTATGATAAAATTTGTATTATTAAGTAGTACTACTTTTGAATTTAAATTTTGCAAAACTTAAGTAAATAAAATTTCCTACCAAATGATAATTTGAAAACATGGTATTTTTGTCTTTTTCATCTGTACTAATATTTAGTTCTAAAAATGCGATGTCTCTAGCTGAATATGGAAATTCTCCAGTTGTATACATCTTAAAATATTACTGGTGTGTTTTCGAAGAAAATTAATTATACATTAGTTTTAATGATAAGATTTTAGTTTGTTTCAAACTGCCTCTGTTTGGCTATTATCGCTTGGAAAAGTGATGTTTGCCACGAAAGATTATATTAAACACACAATGTCGTACAAGTATGAGAATTTAGGAGGTTCATCTAATTTTAGAATAGATGGAATAACACCATCAAAATCTGAATTGTTCAATTAAAATCCAAACAGTTTAATTATTTTTGGATTTTTCCCGAGTTCAAGGTTATCAACGAAACCGTAGACACATCTCACATGGCCGCAGGATACATTGTTTCGCAATATTGAATGCATTCATTCGAAATCAGAAATATATATACAGGGCGTCATTCGACGAAAGAAAAAAACATACTTTTCTTGGAAACAAACGAATAAAACGCAAATTTGTGAATCGACTGAATTTGGTTGCAAATATCCGTACTTTCCCTGATCAAGACCGGGTGAATGCCGGAGAACTCCAAACAGGCAGCGCGCGATTTCATTTTCTTATTCTTGTAGTCAACTCCCCCTTACACTAAGGCCGTTGGAAGAGGTGGGTACAATGGGTAGTACGACCCACGCGAAAATACCCACCTGGAATTTTGACAAAAATTGGAAAAAATTCCAATTTAACATATTTATTACCACTATCAAACTGGAAGAAATAAATATTTCGAAATCGACAAACTTTATTCAGTATTCAAACTTCGCGCGCGATGCGCAGTTGAGACTTCACGCATTATGTTTATGGCGAGCTGGCTGTGTTCCATTGTATCCAAAAGAACCGATAATGGACCGCTTTATTGTGCGAGTGTTCCGAGGTAGACGAGTGAATGAAAAACGTGAGGAATCATTCAGTCTAGCGCGAAAGACGAGCACGCTGGAGCCTGCGAGTGCAACGGACTTAAACTTCGAAAGATGCTAATGAAAACCCGAAAAGTTTAAAAGTGGATGTAGAAGTGATCCCATCTGTTGCTAGCACTAAAAAATGAATAGAAATAAATTATTAATGTTTTATATACATTATTATATAAAAATATTCAATAAACTACATATTTTATACGTTATAATGTTTTTCTTTAAGAAAACTTAAATTCAAAAAAAAAAATAATAAATGAACTTACATGATCCCATGGTCCTATTCACCTGAACTTTATACATTTTGCCGGCCCTGACTTACACAGACCCACCCACACACTCACTTACATGCGCTACGTTACTTCTCGTCCGGAGCTTAGAGGTTGTTCCAGCTGAGGGGTTGCCGACTGGGAGAGATACCTGAACGGGAAAATATCCCGGAACCCGGCGTTTAGAACAGTGACAGATGACACGTTGTATCGTGAAGGAACGCCACGGTGTTTACCTCCCGGTAAACACCATGCACTACACTCACGGATCAAATGACCACAGCAGTTGTCGCGCCCAGAAACAGTAAATACTTCCTCACCCCACCGCGTTCCCTCGTCTAGAGGGCGTGCGACGAGGGCGACGAGCAGTGGGTGCCATGGCGCGGGCGAGGGGGCAAGGGGAGGGGCAGGGCTGAGGGGGAGAGCGAAGGCGGAGCGGAAGCCGGATGCGCGAGGGCGGGTGTGTGCTGACGCCTGCGCCGCCCAGCGCCGCCCCGCGCCGCCCCACGCCGCCCGCACTTTCTGCTGACGACGAGGTCCCTTAATTACGAAGCAGGAGGAGTCGCGACGGTGGCTGCCCCTGTCGCCCCGCCCCACCCCACCCCACTCCACCCACCTCGCTCACGACGCCCCCCCCCGTCCCCCTCGTCATGCCCAGTCCCCCTCGCTCCGCCCCGCTTCGCGCCGCCCCACCCCAACCCACCCCGCCGCGCCCCACCCTCCCCGAATGGCCCCGCCTCGCCCTCTCCCCCTCGTCCCGCCCCGCCTCGCCCCACCCGCCCCGCCTCCCCCGCCCCACGTCCGTCCCACCCCACCCCACCCCACTCCACCCACCTCGGTCACGATTCCCAATCCCGCCCCGCCCTCCCACGCCATCCCCTGTCCCCCTCGCACCGCCCCGCATCGCGCCGCCCCACCCTGCCCCATCCTGCCGCCCCCCACCTCTCTCTGCCTCACTCTGTCCCCCTCACCCTGCCCTGCCCCCCCCCCCCCCCGACAGGACCCGCTTCTGTTCCTCCGTCTCGCCCGGCGGCGGCCGTGGGCCGTGTTTTGTCCCAGCGGACCGCCTCTCCTCCAGGCCTTGCATTGGCCGGCACTTTTCAGTCCCTTGGTGCCTCACCACAGCGCACAGCCGCAGGCCTTCGAGCCTCACGCCAGGGCAACATCCGACTTTGCAACCGGACTTTGCATTCTTGTCCCCCATTTATATGGCTGGCTTTTGGTCCATAGATCTACCGATGTTAGCTTTTTATACAAATTGAAATATCTATACATTTTTTTCTCAAAAAAATTGGCTGATCTATAATTCTAGTTTCCCATGAGCGCAGAAATTGAAAGAGATCTTCGTCCATGTGAGCGCGGTCTCTGGTTTCGTTTTCTTTAGAAACCCAGAAAATAGGGAAAATTCCAGAAAATAATGAACAGTTTTGAGTTGAACTGAAAAAAAGAAATATTTGATTCTTTTATTTCGACTTTCTCATCCTGCACTTACCTTCTCTATACTCATACTAATCCCAATTCTCATCACTGATTTCGACAAAGCTGATGTCATGCGACAGCAAAACATCAAGGAAGAGGCCGCCCGCCATTAAATACTTCCTATTCATGTCGTGCATTTATGGTACAGCACCTTTTAAATATTCTTGGTCAGTATTGTTCAACTGTGTACGTACTATTCTATGTTATGGCAATATTAAAGATCTTCTGTTAAAAAATGATTTATTGCGATATTATAAGAGTATATTATTTGTTGTCCTTGAGTGTGTGCGCTACATTTACACAGAAGAGTGTAGTATATGTGTCATTAAAACTATTTATATTTTTTAAGTGTTCGTCTTCTTTCACTTTACACGAAAATTGCTATTCTCACCAGAGTGGCAGTTATCCCTTAACTCTGTATTGCATTTGACTTTCTTGTATTCACTCGTAGCGGTGTTCTAGATTCAACTGCGATTCTTTCCTCACCTCTACATGATCGCACACTCTTGAATCTCCAAGAGCAATCCATGGTAACAGAGCATCGTTTCTCTTCTTCTAACAGCAAGAAGACGCTTGATACTTGTCAATTAGCAGAAAGTACTTATTGTTACAACATTGAAGTAAATATTATAACTGAACTATTTCAAATAACGTGAACTGATTAAATTAAATTGTTTAGACAATGTCAACTATAGAAAATAAATCCTATAAAATACATAAAAGCCGACCTGGATGGCCGAGGTGCCTAAGAGCGATTACCGACTCAGCGCTTCAGTCCGAAGGGTCGCGGGTTCGAGTCCCGCCTTGGGTATGGCTGTTTGTCCCTTGAATTTGTGTGTGTGTTGTCGCGGAGGGCCTCGCGTTCTGCTGACCCCAGATCAAAGGAGCCCGCAAGTGTTTGTCTAGTGTATGGTCGAATATGCGTCCCTTCGGGACGTTAAGGGCAACCGGCTCTCGGCTGGTTAAAAGCCCTAGGAAAAAAAATACATAAAATAATAGTGCAAAATACACGAAAACATATCCAGTCCGGAAGTGAAGGAATTTCTACTTATTGGTGATGTTTGCTAACAACATAATAGACTTAGAAACATGTTTGGAGTTTGGAATGACGCAACAGCCGGAAGCACGACAAATTCACGCTTAGCTGCCCATTTCTGCCTCGGCCCCTCGCCATGCGCCCCGCACTCGCGTGGCTTCTGACGCTTGTTCGCCGGCCAGAGCGATTGCCGCCGCTCTATGGCTTTCAGGGCGCGGTGGCGCGGGGTCAGCGGCAACTGGCTCCAGCTTATTTCCTTGAAAGTTCGGAGGGCGAGCCCTAGAAACAAGCGCGGAGCCGTTGCATGACACCGCACCACACGGCAGGGTGCCGCCAACGAAGAACTAGAGGACTAATTTCCCATGCGCACAGAAATTGAAAGAAAACAAGCAACCGGCCATTGGACTGGTGTCTTATGGTTTCGTTAAATGTCCGAGATATTGGTAGGGAAATGCAAAAATCCTTTACGTGTTAATAATTTCCAATGTGCGCACCGTCTGAATTTTCATACTAAGTGCGTCACTGTCGACGACGTATCTAAAGTTATGCGACATGAAGGTTCCTAGGAAGAGGCCGCTTGCCACGAAATATTTTCATTCACAAGATGCGTTATGAAACAGCAACTTTTTTAATATTCTTGGAATGTAAAGAACGGTTGTACTGTGTATACACATTTATTACGCTAAGTTATTGCAGTAGTGGTAAATACTGTTTCTATTAAAACGTTTTAATTATAGTTAGACGAGTATTTTATCTTTTGTTCTAGAGTAACTGAAAAGGAAACTTTTTGGGTATGAAACCATTTATTGTAGTTTTGCTCAGTAGAATTTTTACTACATCAATCCACTAGTCTACGTTACTCATTTTCAATCCGCCCAAAAATTGAAAGAAATCTATATAGCCCACGGCCTAAGTCAAATAATTCTCGCAGATTTCTAAGGGTTGCATGAACATAGAAATTCTTATTTGCGTGCATCTTTCATTGCTGTAGAGAAATTATCTCTATTGTAACCCAAAAAGCATCATTCGAATAAAAACAGCGAGTATTTTGCGTTAAAGACAACTTGTTTTTACCTAGGTAACCTGGGGCCATGAATTTTTTACTAGAAAAAATATATTATTTTTTAAACATTTTTATTTTTTACTGATACGTTATAACTGATTGCCTTCGATACGGAGCTCGATATTCACTGCATGACTTACCTGGATCGAAAGGATCGTGGATACGAGGAAAATATAAGAACAGTTGAATGATGTTACGTGTTCTCTCATGGGGAGTTCTGAAAGGGAATAACGGGAGGAAGGTAAGAAAAGACAAACTGAGTCACATTAACATCCAGTTAATGCGCAAATAAGTAAATCTGTATCAATATTATTAGGTAAAAAATAAAATCATGTATGTACTACGGGAGTTAACCTGTTCTAATGATCTCGTGCGACAAAAATACTTCGAGCCTTTAGACGCCACTCGATTATTAGTACCCTTATAACGCCTTGGTGCATGATTAACTATTCTTCATTTAACCAAAAAATGACCATATTTGAGTTGTATCACTCTTCTTGAGAACCGACGATAAAAAATCATTAGTTGTGTCATCTAAACACTCTTTTCTCCACACCGACTTCGGCACACACTCCAGAAGAGAATTCCCTCGTTCTTCCCCTTCGTCATTGTCTTCACTTCAGACGAAATTAGACGATGCAGATTTAACGCAGAAACGAAAGTTTTTTAACAGCTTTCTAAATTAGTTTTCGTTGGTAACGTCACCTGTTTAAAGTTCAGCAAGAACCGTTTTGTAACCGTTTTCAGACAGAGAACAACCTACAAAATATTTCCCCAAACTCATTCTTACCCTACACTTCATTTGCGAACCACGCTCTTCTTGTGTTTTTAACCTGGGTCCCGAGAGAACACTCATTACTTTACCGGTGCCCTGTTTAGAAAAACGGGTATTTTAATTAAGGTCACGCTGATCCGTTATCGCAAAGACGAGCTAAATTTCGTAAGTTGAAAGTAGAATCTTATCGAGAATTCCGAACGCTATCATTAAATTCGCAGGGGCCGCGTGAGCGCTCGTTACCTGCTTCGCGAGATTTGGAATAAGCGCGGCCTTATCTCGCCTTGGCCCAACTTTTCATCCGGTTAACCGCCTGCGCCGCTTACGAATGAGGAAGACGGCGGCGCCGGGCGATAAAGCCACGGGTCATAATGCAAGGAGCGCGCGAATTGTTTCGCTGCGTGGGCGAGGAGGGAGGCGGGCGCGGCGCCTCGCCGAGGACGTGCCCGGAGCGCGCAACGCGCTTCTTCCGGAGGAAATGCCACGTTGTACGAGACGCTTCTGATGGCACTGCCTTTCAAAGGCGATTACAAGCACAATTTGACAGCTGAAAGAAACTGTTTAAAAGCAATCAGAATGAGTTGTTGTTAAATCTACCACTGAATGTATAGTCAGGAACATAAATTTTGACCACTCCGAATCCACATTAAATTCCGCGTAATAACCATTCACAAAATGAGAAGGGATTCTTACATTGTGGGCATGTAGCGTGACGCAGGTTTCATTAAGATGCCAGAGTTCACATAAGCCGAATTATCTTTAAAGACAGCGGTAACGACAATTGATTGATTAGTCATTCCAGGTTCTTCAAGTTCAAGGTCATTAGTCCCGCAAGTGCTTTATCGCGGGGGGTGGCGATGATCATTCGCTGGATGGCGAGATCCGGGGCCGGTCTACACGTCGGCTAGTGGGTTATTTTCCTAAACCAATCATCTCCCACCAGCGAGGCACCACTCCAGACGGGAAAAGTTCTAAGCTCTCGATTGGTTCCCCGACTTGTTTGGTAATGTCGTGCATGTGTGTGTGTGTGTGTGTGTGTGTGTGTGTGTGTGTGTGTGTGTGTGTGTTTAAGTAAGTAAGTAAGAGGTGAGGATTGGACAAGAAAGAAGAAAGGAAAGATTGCTCGACCAATAACAACAACAATGACTATAGTAATGACATTAATCACAAGCACTAATAAATTTTAATAGATCTCAACGGGGATGACCATAAAACACATTCATACAATCTGGATAATCCACAAAAAAGGGTATTTTACAAGTTAATCTATATATTCACAACAGACACAGCATTCCTAGAAAGCACACTTTCAATATGCCAAATATCTAATAAAAATAAATACTCATACAACCTAAATAGTTCCGATTCGTTAAAAAATTGTGTAAACATTTATAGTTTTTATACGTTCATTCAAAGGGGACGAAACGGGCCCGGGAAAACACATTTTTATCTCTTTACAGTAAGGCAGTAAAAAGAAAGTTGTAGTCCCTTAAGTGCAATCAGCAATAACTAAAAACTAGACTAACTTTAAAAAACTAAAATATACAAGCTTGAGCAACGTAGCAAATGATCAAACACATAAAAAATTACATAAAAAATCTACATAAACTATTTAATACATAGTCGAGTAGGTACGTACACGAACAATAAAACTTTTCAACAAAGTTCAATAATTTAACTATCACTACACGTACTTATGAGCATTAAAATCACAGTTTGGAAAGCGCATACATATACACGAATTGAACATGTAAATTGGACGACTGGCGATCCATCAATGAAACTTTTATTTGAATTGTAAAATCATCACTCACGGACTACCCTGAAAGGATTTCTCCGTTCTGTAATCTAATTGGCAGGTGTTCTGATGCAATATTGCACACTATTCTGTAGATGATAGAAGTCATTCTCGCTTAATATTTGTCATAAACAATCCAAACACAAAATAAAATACGGGTAATCTGTACAAGTCAGTACCGACGATAGTCCCAGTCGCTACAACGAGCAAGATGTCATTATTACACATCAATTTAAAGAAGTCACAGAGTAAGTTATGAAAGAGTTCGTGCTCGTTTCAATCGGTCCGAATCTAGGTGCGATAAAAATATGAAATGAAATGTTTCAAAGTTTTAAAAGATATTATTATTATTGTTATTATTATTAATAATTTTTTTATGAAATTTTTCCGCCCCGCTTACCGTAGGCCACTGTGTGCGCCCATTGCTCCGGTGAACGCCGGAGTCCGGGAAGCAACCTTGCTTTGCCGCCAGACGCTTGACAGATTGAATAGTGATTTCCGGTGCGTCAACTGCTCTGGTGATTAGTCCCGTAAGTGTAGTGCTTGTTTTTATCTCGAGAGATGACGGTGATCTTCCCCCGCTGGATGGCGAGATCAGACATCGCCCTACTTGGCTTGCGGGGTTTTGCCCCAACCAGACATATGCGAGCAGCAGGACACCGCCCCAGCCGGAACAAGCTCTAAGCACCCGACTGGTCTCCTGGCATAATGTAGTGCATGTAATGTGTGAATATAAGAGGGTGAGAATAGTAGAAGCGAAAGGAAAGAATAATCGCGCGCGGTCCGTGGCTTGCTTGATATGTCGCCGACCTACACGTCGGTTTGTGAGTTTTCTCGGCCAAGGTACCTCCCACCTGCGGGGCAACACCCCAGCCGGGACACGCCTAAGCTCCCGACTTTTAATTGTAGTGTAGTGCATGTAAGTAAGGGGAGAGGATAAGACAAGGAAGATTAAAGAAAGATCGCGCATGGTCCGTAGCCCGTTTGTTACGGTACTGCTCCGGCATTCGTCTGGTGTGGATCCGAGAAACCACGGAAAACTGCCAATGAGAGCAGCCGCCCGCACGAATTCTCGTCCAAACAGCGGCTATGTAATTAGTGTCGAATGTCGTTCCACCGTGGGGAGTGGAAACCTAGGACCTCCCAATCAGAGGCCCTGCAGTATCATCAGTTGACGCCCTGAGCCCTCTAACCGTTCCTGTGAACGCCGGAGGCCGGGAAGCCATCCTGCGAGTTGCCGTTCACGTGGTCTGCACTTGCATTACTTGGGTTTTTCAAACCAGGCTGATGACACTTCATCAGCTGTTACGGTGTCATCCAATCGAGAACTAAAACGTCGCCACGGTGACGTCACTATGGGGACGTTTAAGCTCCCGATTGGACGAAACCATAACAGCTGATCAGCCGTCATCAGCCAGGTTACAGAAACCCAAGTACAACTTGCAAGGGCAGTGACGACGAGCGCTGCACCGCGTCGAAGCCACCGTGGCGGGGCTGCCCCTGCGTCGCGCTGTCGCAGTGCGTCAGGCGCGGGGCGGCGCGAGCAGTTCGTTTAGCGGCGGAGAGGTGCCCGCGCTGACAACCTCATTTTCCGTGCGACGAGACGCGTCACGCCGCGGCGCGGGCGGGCCCGTCACGGGGGAGAGGGGGCACGGCGTGGCTGTGGATGGTGGCGGGAGAAGAAGCGGCCACGCACGAATGGTGGAAATAGAGAGTACGGGTGAGAGTGGGGTAGTTGATTGATTGATTTATTCATGTTTCCGGGCGCGTCAACTGCTATGGTCATTAGTCCCGTTAGTGTAGTGCATGTTTTTTCTCGGGAGATGGCGGTGATCTTCCCCCGCTGGATGGTGAGATCCGGCGCCGACCTACCGTCGGCTAGTGCTCTAACGGGACTCTCCCACCAGCGGGGCACCGCCCCAGCCGGGACAAGCTCTAAGCTCCCGACCGGTCTCCCGAAATATGTGGTAGTGTAGTGCATGTTAGTGTAAGTGTGTGTGTAAGGGGAGAGGATAGGACAAGGAAGAGGAAGGACAGGTCGCGCGCGGTCCGTGGCCCGTTTGGTAGGTACTGCTCCGGCATTCGCCTGGTGTTGATCGGAGAAACCACGGAAAACTACCGATCAGAGCAGCCGGCCGCTAGAATTCTCCTCCAGACAGCAGCTGAATTCGTGGGGTAGTTGACAAACTCCGAGGTAGATGAGGGGGGGAATTAAATAGGAATATAGAAATGGATTTGAGGTGTTGTTCTTATTGCTGTCCAGAGAAATGGCTAATGCAGGCGAAGGCACCTCATGTCATCCGCGATAACCTAGGGCTCCTCATGTTTCAAGGTTGGGGAGAGGGGAGGGTGCGTGTCCGGACGGTAGGTAAGCACCGCAAAATATTGCGCTGGACAGCCCTTCTCTGGTCGTTCGTAAGTTACGCTTCTCTCAAGTTCTTGTGAAAATGGAATGTGTTAATGATCTAGAAGTTAGTGACTTGTGTGATTGTCTTATAGAACTATTAAGGACGGAATTTCTTAGTATTGGGATTGCAGAAAAGCCCGGAATAGAAGACAACGGTAGAGGTAGCTTCCATAAAGTGCGATATAATTAAAATAATGTTCAGGATTCGCCCCCGGTACGTACAGAGATTCTGAGATTTGAGATGGATTCTAATTGTAAGGTTATGACAATGAAATTAAATTGTTCGCCATGTATTAACATCCACTATATGTTATCCGTAAGAGATCAAGAAGGGTCTGTGGATGTCAGTAGGTTCAACGGAGTGAGAGATTCAATCACTCATCTCTGCGTACAACAGGCGTTCCAATTAGACGCCAGTTTAGCATACTGTCACTGTGCTTCTATCGGGCAAATAGCAACGAAATTAAAAGAACATTGGCGGGAAGATTCAAATTTCACCACAACACCACTTTTTTTTTGAAGTCATAAAGACAACGTTAAAAAACGGGAGGCATTACTTTCAGAACGACCTTCGTACATTAGAGAAAGGAACGTGTGTTTGCACAAACGTCACGACTCCCGTTAGTCCCACAGCCGCTGTCACGGCCGTCGCTGTTCCCAGTGACTGTCGGCCACTGAACTCCCTGCTGCTGTCGCCGCTGCCATTGCTGTAGCCACTACGTAAGAGGTATGGGGTTTGGGGTAAAAAAGGATAGAGGTTATCAAATGGCTCAGAGAGAAATTGTCAATACTATTTGTTATCCATGATCTATCTAAAATCTGTGTGTAACATGGCAGCAACCACATAACTGATCGTGTCTTTCGAACCACAGGAACTCGTAAGTTAAAAGTTTGTTTTAATTAAAGGACCCACAACGTGTTGGCGAAGAGCACCCAGACGGTTGCGACAGTGGACACACGACCTGATCGTACCTTATGCAAGGTGCTCGAGGGAAAGATGCGATATTCATCTCAAATTAAGAAGGGAACTTTAAATAGTACAAAATGCATTGACTCTGAGCCAATTAATCGAGATTGTTAGTTGAAAGATCAGAATATTATATTTTCACAGAGACAGAAGGCAGATTGGCGATGAACAACTTAACAAGAGAAAACCTCAAACTATTTATCCATTTTTTTCAATCATTTACACTTCTAGTGAAACACAGAAAACTGTGAAACACAGAAAACTGTGAAACACAGAAATATAGTTCATTTATAAGACCCCTTGAAGATAATTCATACTCCACGTCTGTAAATTGGCTGTGAAATCTGTTCTTGATTCTCTCTGTCTGCCTTTCTCTTATCTCTCTTTCTTTCTGTCTCTCTCGCTCTCTCCCTCTCTCTCCCTCTCTTTCTCTCTCCCTCTTTTTCTCTGTCTCCCACTCTTTCTCTCTCTCCCTCTCTTTCTCTCTCTCCCTCTCTTTCTCTCTCTCCCTCTCTTTCTCTCTCTCCCTCTCTTTCTCTCTCCCTCTCTTTCTCTCTCTTTCTCTCTCTCCCTCTCTTTCTCTCTCCCTCTCTCTCTCCCTCTCTTTCTCTCTCCCTCTCTTTCTCTCCCTGTCTTTCTCTCTCCCTCTCTCTCCTTCTCTCCCTCTCCCTCTCTTTCTCTCTCTCCCTCTCTGTCCCACTCTTTCCATCCTTGTAAATGAGCCATTCTCAATTCCTTCGTGTTAGGTGACGCTGTAGTGTCTCTGACCTGGAGATCCTAGGATTCCACTCCCGAAAGTGGGAAGATTTTCGACACGACCTAGATAGCTAGGTCGAATTTAGTCGCTGTCAGGAGGAGAATTCTAGCGGCCGATTGCTCTGATCGGTATTTTTCCGTGGTGTCTCCGGTCAACACCAGGCGAATGCCGGAGCAGTACCCTAACAAACGGGCCACGGACCGTGCGCGCTGTTCCTTTCCTCTTCCTTGCCCTAACCATACCCCTTCTTTACACACACTTATATGCGCTACGCTACCATTATATATCGGGAGCTTAGGCGTGTCCCAGCTAGGGCGTTGCCCCGCTGGTGGAAGATACCTAGTCAGGGGAAAACCCCGCGAACCGACGTGAAGGTCGGGCCGTATCATGTCAGCGCCACCTCCCTCGATAAGCACATGCACTTACGGGACTAATGACCTCAGTAGTTGAAAATCACTCTTCAAGCAATCCCTTCCTCCCGTTCACCGGCACCAGCGCCATTGGATTGCAGCCACGTAGTGCGTTCCCGTTGCTCTTCGGTGAGTCGAGGCATGACCAATGCATCGGTCTGCGCCTCTGAAGACGGATCCCTCCGTGCCAGTGTTGCCAAATTAGGGGTTTTCCCTCTAAATTTAGTTGTTGTTTTTTTGGGGGTTCTCTAGTGGATTTTTATGGGGCAAATTTATTTTTTTTTTTTCAATTATTTTTTACATGTTAATTGTTTTAAAAATATCTGTTAACCACAAAACCCTAAAATAGTTCCCTATTGCGGGTATATTTATTCAAATATAACTAAGCGTAGTAAAAACACTTATAGATGTGTAAGATTATTTCAATGAATTCCTTCGTTTAAAATTGGGCGGTTATTTGTCCCCACCACCCATTAAGATTGGTAGAAGCAGGTAACGCATTGAATGAAAAGGAACGAATCACAGTAATAAACCATTTCAACGATTTCAGTTGAAGAAAAGTTTTACCAAGAATTATCAATATTTCTTTTTCAGTCATTACAATGAGAGAGACCAATTTACCTACACGTCTTAAGTTTCATAACTCTTACAGTCCTTGAAACAAAACTTATACAACGTTTATGTATATGCACACTATATTACTAAATTATATAAAGAGTTGTTATACATATTTTATATATTAGAAATAAGGGTGTTGACTGTAAAGTATAAATATCATCATATACAATTAGTAATATTTTTCGTCTTTCTTTCATTACAATCGTCTTACATTTTAAACATGATATAATTTTTTTTTTTTTTGACGCCTTGGTGATTTCGCAGCGCTTTCTACTTTTGTAGTGGGAAATGATGAAGTCCACCTGGCAACACCGCTCCGTGCATTGGCGGCCGCCGTGGCTGGCGAACAGCCGCACGTGTTTTCGCGTGCGCGTGAGTCACGGTGAATATGATTGTTGTGGCGCTCGCAGTCTGGAGCGTGCGTGCGTGCGTCAGAATTCCGAGGCCGTGACCGTTTCCGGATGCCCTGCCCTGAGAATGTGATTCCTCGCGAGTCCCGTTCCAACAACATTTAATGCTGGCAAATGTTAGCAAAATATCAATACACCCATACGTCTATACATCAGCATAAGTTTGTCGATGTCCATGAAAACATGGGTGCTTAAAATATCGATATTTTAAATATGATACACACGTATATACGGGAGTGATACATCGAAATATGATACATCGTATACATACGTATATACGTAGTATAGAGAAAGTTATGTTGAGATTTTGATAAACACGTTTAGGAGTCTCCTGATAACGAAAAAGTGTTGTTGTCTTTTTTTCAAAACGTCCGTCCGTCCGTCTGTGTGTTTGTCCGTCCGTCTGTCTGTCTCTGTCTGTCCGTCTGTGAACACTACTAGCGCCTAAAACACATGTACAATCTTTTCCAAACTGAAGAAACCCCTGTCCATCTGGCTCTAGTTTTATTTTGTTGCCTTCCCTACCGCCGTGGCTGGTGAATAGCCGCACGTGTTTTCGCGTGCACGTGAGTCACGGCGAATATGATTGTTGTGTTCGCAGCCACAGCTCGAGCGTGCGTGCGTGCGTCAGAATTCCGAGGCCGTAACCGTTTCCGGGTGCCCTGCGCTGAGATTGTGATGCATCGCGAGTCCCGTTCCAGCGCCGCTGCAAAGTTTTATGGCGAGCGCTGTACCTTGCGGCATAGCAGACGGGGTGACGCTTTAAAGGAGAACGTTTTTGTATCGCAGTTAAAGAATCTATAACAATGGGAAATGTTTTTGTTTCTTGGTCGGGGTACTGAAATAAACTATTGTACGCTCATGTCTTTGCACGTGCTACTTTGAAGAACTTTCGTATTACAAAGACGTTGTTGCAAGAAAATTGCGCTGTCCTTTTTTTCTCGAGGTTGGCTTTAACGTTCGCGTTGTTCGAGATTCTTGAACTTAAAGCTTCGAGAACAATCTTCGTTACAATATTTAAAAAAATACTATTATTATAAAAATTGTAATTTTTAGTTAAAAGGAGAGTGTGTTTGATTTTATTTCTGCGATGAGATTGATAGACCATAATTATAAACGCAAAATATTTATTTCACGATATTGAGCATTAAAAATATATGCAACTTCAATAAGATTTCGAAACATTTGTGGCGGTTCAGAGTTCAGATAACCAAATTCAGTTTTTGTTTCTGTCCTGATTACATTGATTCAAAAATTATAATTTTTGTTGCAAAAATAATCATGCAGATCATAGTTTATTTTTATCTACTACACATCAGATATTGTTTGTAACTCTGAAAAATCAACATTATCCTTCAGAGTTAAAGTGGACCAAACGTTTGGTTGGTTGGTAGCATTAGTCTGATATTAGGAGTACTATTATTGAAAAGAAAGGTCGAAAACAACAATAGTTTTATATTAAAGTTTCTTCGGTCGAGATCTAGAATACAAAGAAAACGCCTCATTTAAAAATTGTTAATGCCGACAAAGGAATGTCCAATTATAAACAGTAACAAATAGAGTAATAAACACCTGGTAAGGTCGTGTCAACTGGCTGAAAATACGCTCTATGGAATTTGAAAGGAAATTAAAAAGAAATTATGAGGATCTCCAAATTCTCTAGCACCAGTGGCAAGTAATTATCTTTAAATGACTAGGATTCTTTTAACGAAAAATAATAAAGTTGACTTGACGTCACTTTTTCCTTACAGGTCTTCAATCCATCAAAAGTACTTCATACATCTTTGTATGCCTATGATTACTAGCTCGAGAAATGTGCTTAATTGCACCCCGATGATGAGGTAAACAATGGGATTCAAATTCAGTGGTGTTAGCCGATATCTTGCGTTACTCCATAATATGAATTGAGAAATAATCAATCCACAATACACATTTTATTATGTATTAAACATCCCAAAGTCAAGTTTGCAAAGTTTGAATTGACTTTGGGGTGTTTTAATAAATATATAAACGTTTATTGTTGTGGTTTGATTATTTCTCAGATCATATAATAGGATGCAGTATGATTAGGCACTTTCTGTGAAATATCCAGGGTTTTAAATTTTACTATCATATATTAGCAACCTAACGGTGTTGACTTTTAATGTTCACATGCGGATATTGTTCCAGAGGAACTTTGAAATATTTATGATGTTTTAGCCTCACGCTAATAGACATTTAGAGGAAATTTAAAAAACATAGAGCAAAAATTGCTCCAAGGTAAATTAAACGGAGGCTATTAATTATCCATTATTTAAATTCGAACTAAATTTTTTGAAAACTCATATAATGACCTTGGTTCACTTTAATTTCGAATTCTTCATATTTCTAACAAAAACTTACGAAAACATTTATTTTTGGTGCTGTGACCTGCATGTCGTGAAACTAATAAGTTGGACGAGAGAATCGCCGGGAATGGGCGCTTGAGTTAGGCCATGAGGGAACTTGAGAACTGACAGTTTTTAGCCAAGGGCCAACGGTTTAAACGTAAAATAAACGTAGGCCTGGTAGAGTTTGGGATGTCTTCTATTTTCTACCAGCAACTATTTACATGTGCCGACCTGGATTGCCGAGGTGGCTAAGAGCGAGTACCGACTCACCGATTCGGTCCGAAGGGTCGCGGGTTCGAGTCCCGCCTTGGGCATGGCTGTTTGTCCCTTGACTTTGTGTGTGTGTGTGTGTCGCGGAGGGCCTCGCGTTCTGCTGACCCCAGATCAGAGGAGCCCGCAAGTGTTTGTCTAGTGTATGGTCGAATATGCGTCCCTTCGGGACGCAAAGGGCAACCGGCTGTCGGCTGGATAAAAGCCCTAGGAAAAAAACTATTTACATGTTGTGTGGTAATGTCGATTCGTATTACATTTTGAACGTCCCGCAGATCAGAATGTGAAAAATTAACTATTTTTGCAAGCATGCCAGTGAAAAGGAAACAGAAATGTTCTCCATAATCGAAGGAGAATATTGCATACATCCACCTTATTTTTTAATTGTATTACATGAAACACTCAACGGAAGGCACACATTTTATTCAGTATAGACAGATAATCAACTTTGTCGGGATCATAAAGAATTATTTTGCGATAAAGAAATGAAAGTTGAAACTTGAAAATAGTAACTTCCAGGTGAGTCTCAATCTTGACAGTTTTCTGACTTGCGGTATGATGAACGTCGAAGGAGGCGTCGGACACGTCTTATAAAGAACATTCATTACGAAAGCACGTCATTAATCATCAGAGGCAGCTCTTCGAGTCTTCCTTATGCAAATAAATGTACCACTTAGCCTTGGCGTGTGTCGTCGAATTGTGGGGCATAGGAAAAACGACGAAGGCGCTTTTGAAAAGCAATAATCCAATTTCAAATACTTTTACAAGATAAATGTAAGTGATTTCGCGTGATTTTTCATTCAAAAACTCGCAGGCTCACCCAGGATTTTTCTCGTGTGTGTGTGTGTGCCAGAGCCGGTCCAGCTGATTTAATGTTTTCTTAGAAAGAATTTTTCCTTCACGCTGAATTTAAAATGTATTTTAATTTGTTGATTTATAATTAATATTTATGATGTAAACTATTGAAGTATTGAATTAAATTCGTTAGCCTGGAAAATTAGTAAATGCTATGTTTAAAAAAAATATTATCATTGGTTTCTGAGAGAGGGTGCTGAAGATCCCTTGGAAGAAAGAACTGCATGTACTGCACGATTTACCATATTGTTTCGAGTATATTCTTTGTAGTGCCATTAGATCTAGAAACTTACGGTTAAGATGATTTGGATCACCTGTTATATTTGAAAGTGTAGGCCAAGATAAATTTTATTTTGTTGTAATACGCGTAGAGAAAACGACAAATTTCTGAATTGAGGGCATTGTAAGGTGAATGAAGCTCCGGTAATGTTCGGTCAAGGTCTTCTGCGAGCGAAGTTTAAAAACTGCGACGAGTGTTTCTGGGAAGGCAAATTGCCTCCTGTGCCTTGCAACTCCAAAATGTTAATGAAATCACCTCCTACTAGTATCCGTGCTCTTGAAAATAAAACGAGAAAGCAATTAATTATTAATTAGTCAGTTATTGAAGCCGAAGTGTTCTTGATTTATCTTTCGTTGTTGAATGACTCATTCTGAATTGTCAGTCCCATTGTTGGGGTTTACTCATAAGTTCAGAACGGATGTTCATGATAGCTGTTTTTACAAGAATAATATATTTGTATATCATTATTTGAATTTGGTAGAGTTTACAAGTCGATTTTCATCAATTAGAACCATTTTTATTTTACATTTTTTGGGTGGAATTACATATTTTTACATATTGTGGTATACTTACAAATTTTCAGATAATTTTACATGTTACTACATATTTCTTATATCTTTCGTTATATTTTCTTATATTTATACGTCGAAACGCATTATTTCACATGTGCCTATTCAATATACTCGTAAGTAACGGAATTATCTTTCTTACGATAACATAGTATTGTGTTTCTGTGACCACAATGTATTCACCATTAATTGTCTAACTGAACCCCTCTCTCCTGCTTTTTGGAAACAGCGTATTCGGAGTCAAGAATGAGCTTTGTGATGATGTTTGTGAAGTGGTAGTAGGTAATTTCAACCACGTGCATGCTCATGTTGCAAACATCTCATTCGTAACTCGATCGAAAACTAACAAGTATATTTTACAGATACATTGTCTTATCGCATTGCTGGTTTTATTGAATTTTAGGGGGGGACATGTCCCCTTTAACTCTCTGCTCCCCACCTCCTCTGGGATGTATCACCGGCTACACGGTACTATTATCCACTTTAGCACGGGTTCCTCGTAAACAACGTTGTGTAAACTACGAACGTATTTTATATTTCGAATAAAACTGGTGAAGAGTACTGCTCTAAGAAGTTGAAGTCTTTCTTAAAAGATACACCTTCTTTCAGCTGCTCTGAATGTATGTTAATATCTGATCGGCGACGTTCTATGTTCGGAAAATGCGCATACAGGAATTGTAAACACTACAAACGATTTTTATTTTACATTTTTCTTGCATATTTTGGAAAAAAATTATACATGTATTACTTTTTTATTACAATAAATTCAGTTCCCTTCTCGTAAATAGCCAGAAATCTGACAGTGATTCCTGAAACATGGGAACACAGCACTAATAAAAGATGTTTTTCAGATTAATTTTCACTAACGAGACGTCGCAGAGGAACAGTATCAGAGAAAATAAAAATGCGAGTCAAAAATTGAACTAAATACATTCAGATGTTAACATCATAAGCTGTAATAGTATAATATGTTACATAAACTGAATGAGAGATAAGGAACCTATCAAATATTTTGAACGAGACCGTAAGACATACACACAGGTGCTGAGTCATTGCTTTCTTTGAATGCAGTTATTCGTTTGTGTAGTATTTAACAAGTCTCCAGTTTTTATAGTTAACATAGTACAATACGACTGGAGTTTCATCCCCCACCCCTCTCACCAGCTCTATTTCAAATCGAGTTTACGAGCTTAGAAGACAAATTCTCGGAATTCTTCATGAGCAATATCCTTCTTTTAGCCTCTGGGCGACTCGTCGCCTGTTGCGATGTGAGGGCGTCACGGCATTTTTCTCCTGCAACAGAGCGGGCGACTGAGTATTTCATTTCTTCCTCCAATTCGCGTAAGTGGTGAAGGCGACGAGAGACCTCACAGACCGCAGTGGTTCCAAATCACCCCCCAACGCACCAACAAGCAACAGCTACAATAATAATAACATCATCACAAGATAAACACATGATTAAAAAGAAGAAATAATTATTTTTTTAAGATAAATTTACAATCTACTTTTTTACAAAATAATAAGTAAATGTGATGTCTATTGTAGAATTATTATGACAATGATTTGTAGTGAAGGTATCTCATCGGTACTCTTCATCTTCTTCTTCATACTATAACAAAAAGCAATTATTATTATTTTAGGTTGACAGCAATTGGAATTGATAATTTGGTGGTGATAATGTTTCAGTTACTTCTTGAGTATCTGTATGGGAGTTGTATGGGTGAGGTTCTGGCTAGACGATGGATATCTGCACTATTGTCAAGGAGGTTGAGGGCTAAGTGATTTGGATGGTTTTCAAGACGCTGGAGATAGTTTGAGCTGATTGATTCTATTCTTTCTAAGACAGTGGGCATTTTTAAGTCTTTGTGTAATGCTGCGTTTGTGATGAACCAAGACCTTAAGAATGATCGCAGAAAGAATTAATAAAAGACATCAATTCCGTTTTGATGGAGTAGGCAACATCAAACAGGAAGAAGTTGAAAAACTAATGAATTATGATAATCAGTCATATAAAGTGAAACGTATTTGGATATTAAATGCTACACAAATATGTTTTCCCTGTGGTGCCCCTCTTCAATAACAAATAAAATACTTTCCTATAACACTGCAAAAAATTAAATATTTTATGTATTAACGAATACTTAAATATCATAGTGCAATACTTACGGATACATACAAAGAATATGAAAAGGGTGCTGCTCCATGACGCAACACATAAATAGCAAACATGCATTGGCAGCCGGCCTCTTCTTTACAACCTTTGTGATTCATTACGTTAGGTTTCGGAAGCAGTGACGCACAAAATAAAATGATTCATCGATCCGCGCAGTATGAGAATAGAGGGAATAACACAATAAAATGTTCGCGTTTTTTCAGTCAAAATTGAAACTATTTTCTTGTTTTTGGATTTTTCCCTAGTTCCTTTGTATGTCCCATCAGAGTGGCACCATCGGGAGCTTAAAGCCGAGAGAAGCTCTAAGCTCCCAATCGGTCTCCTGGCATGTGTGGTAATGTAATGCACGTGTAAGTGTGTGTGTGTGTGTGTGTGTGTGTGTGTGTGTGTGTGTAAGGGGCAGAATAGGTCAAGGAATGGGAAGGAAAGATCGCGCGCGGCCAGTGGTTCGTTTGATAGGGTTACGGCATTCGCCTGGTATTGATAGGAGAAACCACGGAAAAATACTGATCAGAGCAGCCCGCCGCTAGAATTCTCCCCCAGACAGCGACATAGCACGACGTAGCTATCTGGCCCGCGTCGAAAATCCTGCCACCGTCGCCAGTCGAACCTCAGGACCTCCCGGTCCGAAGGACTGCAGTGTAGGGATCGCCAAAAAAAATCGATGTTTTTTAAAAAAACGTTGTTTTCCACCAGAAACATCGTTATTTTGCTTTCCATGATTTTTCACATCGATATTTTGTTGCAAAAGCATCGATGTTTTTTTTAATTTTCTTTAAAATAAAGGGGTTTAAACACGTTGTAGAGTAGCAGCAATCCTCAGCAATATCGTTGTTTTGCATCATCCTCTTTATCAAGCTGCACATTTCGCATGTGCAATCTCAGGAAGTTTGGGATCTGCTCGTTATGAATGTGAATGTTATCGCCAGGCGTGTCATTGCCTGAATCGACAATAAAACACGAAATCGATAGCAAAACACGATATTCTTCATTTTTAATTTTATTCTTTCCTTTCGATAATAATTTTTACATACTACTAACATGCTGGAAACCAAACAATAGAATATATCCCTTTTACGTACTGTAATTAAAAATGGATAGGAAATAGAATATTTATTAGTTTATAATTAAAACATCAATGTTTTAAACATTGTTTAAATCATAGTTAAATTTATCATTTTAAACATGTTTTAAACATTGATATTTTCATCGACATCGAAAATCTTGTAGCGATGTATCGATGTAGCGATGTTTTGGTACAATTTGCCATCACTCCTGCAGTGACATCAGTTGATGCCGTGAGCCACCTCTCCCGCTGGCTGCGCTGGCCCGAGGCGCGGTCGCTCGGGCGCACTGCGCGGAGCGAGGGCGGTGCCTGGGGGGGGGGAGGGGGGCGGCGCCTGAGGAAATCCTTGCGCGCGACGTGGGACGACGCCAGGCCAGGCGCGGCTCGTCGCCCGGCCGCGTCGCCGCCGTCGTCGCCGTTGGCGTGGCGCCCTTTGTTTCCGGGTGCGCTTTGTGTCTGCGCGGGACGGCGCGACGCGACGCGACGCGACGCGATGCGACGGTGCAGCCGCCCCGGCGACATTGCGATCCGCCTCCTCCTCCCCCCCCCCGCTGTCTTCCTCGCTCGCCTGACAGGCGTTGCCGGGATTGGAGGTGAAACACCACGCCTGCGTTGTGACTTGTCATGCCACTCATGATTACTACACTCTTTTCACATCTTTATATACTTCGTTACACATTATACTGCGATTTTTATTAAGCTGCGTTTGAGGTAAATCAGCTGTTTCCGTGTCATCCAGTCGGAAGGTTGAACGCCATCATAGTGACGTCACATCATAGTGACGTCACATCATAGTGACGTCACATCATTGTGACGTCACATTATAGTGACGTCACATTATAGTGACGTCACATCATTGTGACGTCACATCATGGTGAATGTGTTTATCGCGGAAGGTGGTGATCATCTTTCCCAGTTGGACGGAGAGATCCGGCGCCGACCTATACTTAGGCTTGCAAGTATCTTTCGCCAGCGAGGTACCGTCCCTTGCAAGTATCTTTCGCCAGCGAGGTACCGTCCCAGCTGGGACTGATATGAAAATAAGTTCCCCACTGGTCACCCGACATGTGTGACAGTGTAGTGAATGTAAGTTACACAATCAACACAACAGCAAGATATTTGATTGTTTGAATATTTAGGTACACTCAAATTAGTTTAAAGGTGTCCGGGGCAGTATGGGGTGCAAATTCTGCAGAAGCATATTCAGGGCAAGCATTTTAATTTTTTTAATCAATTCATTGAAACTAAACTCCTGAAGTTTGCTAACCCCTAACCGCTACTTCCCATGTGTGTTATCTTCAAAATACAGTTGACTCCGGTTATTGTGAACTTCTGTGGACTAACACGTTTGGTTCACTACATCAGTGGTTCACTATATCCGATGATGTCAAAATTAAATAGAATTTCTCCACAAACATTGATTTTATTAATATAAAGATACAGCAAAATTCATTAGCAGCACTAACTGAAAATTTCAATATCTTTATTTGTGCTTAAGAAATCGATTATTTTTAATTGCTTGCTTCCTACATTTTTCATTAGTCATTTCTCTCGATGCTTCTCCAGAGTTCGTGTTCTCTCCATTCGTGATTCTGGCCTTGTTCTCCGTGTCTTAGTTCTGATATGCGGTCTTGACACCTTTCATTGCCTCTTGCACTTTTGGAGCACTGTCCCACTCTCTGAAGGCCCTTCGACTGGGCAAATAACATGCGAGATTCACTTAATTTCCAGGATTCATTTCCTAAGTTCACTACAGCCGAGGTTCAGGTTCACTATAACCGAATCTCCTTAGGCTTATTTGTAATGTAAGTGAAACGGGTCCAGTGACTTTAAGTTCTTTATAACCGAGGTTTAACTATATCTGAGTTGATTATAAGTGGAATCGACTATATTCTGACAAGCTCCGATATCGACAACGACCCACGGTGCGCGCACCGCGTGCGAGAAAATGATCTGAAAGTCATTGCGTAGTGTGGACGTGCACACGGAATGTGAATTGCATTTTCCTTGTGAATTTGTTTCGGTCAAGACGTGCAGCGACTTGGACGTGACAAGTCCATGGTTCCGTTTGACAATAATCTGAAAGAGGCAACCTGTTCAAAAGTAAAGTATGATATTTCAGCCGGAAAACTTTGACATTTTTAAGAGACGCGGGACACAAATTGTTTAAGTTATAAAAAACAATGGACATACTTTTTGGAAGTTTTGAAATCTTTCCGACTAGAAAGATGTAAATTTCCACAAGAAACAACTTTGCAAGACACTTTTTTCTTTGAAAACAACAAAAACACCAAACAAACTAAAAAAAGCAGTAACGTCGGTGCGTAAACAGAACAAAAAATTATCAGCATTCCTCATCTGATATTCCTCTTCATTGGCCTCCAAATGTACATGTATTACAAGATACAGCAGTCAAAATATTATTTTCGTGCTGCTAGAAACGACCTAGGGAATTCCATCAAACATCACCAATTGCAATAGGAAGAGTCTGCTTCGTTTTATTGATGTGAACCGAGGCTTCCCGAGAATCTCTCGAAATCCAATTGAATGAACAAGGCGAGCGGAATGAAAACCGAATCTGCATCTGCCCGTTATCCACGTGCAAATGAGCTGCGCTGGAGTGGTTTCTGGGCGTAACGTAAGCTCCATGAATCAGCGCGAGCGGCCTGGAGCACCGCGGCTTCGAATGGCAATTGCGCGCGGCTGCGGGGGCGTGCCCAAGGACCGCTCTCCACGCCGCCAGGAGGGCACGCGGCGGCGGCGGCGGCGACGCAGGGTGGAGGGCGGGGCCCGGGGATGGGGGACCAAAGGGTGGGGAGGGAGACAAGGGCGGGACAACTGCGGGGAGGGGAGAGTGGAGAGTGGGTTTGCGGGGCGGGGCGGTAGATTTTATGAATTAACAAAGGAATTTGTTCGTGGGAAATGGTTGGGATGAGTATACAGAGAAACGGCGGGGAGAGGCGGGGCGGGGCGAGGGGTGACGGAAAGGTGGGGAGGGGTTTGACGGGCGGGGACGCTAAGGGCGACAATGAGATGGGGTGTGAGAAGTGTCGTTTACCGCATCGATGACGTGGGGAATGATGAGGCGTGGAATGGAGGGGTGGGGAAGGGAGTTGGCGGGGAGTGGATGGGTGGAGTGTCAGAGAGGGCGGGTAATGGAAATGTTGAGAGGGGGACGAGGGTGGGATGAGGCGAGGAGGAGAGATGTGGGGTGCGGAGAGGGGAGAGTGGGGAGAGGGTTGGCGGGGCGGAGGTGGTATATTTTGTGAATTAACAAGGGAATTCATTTGTGGGTAATGTTTGGGGTGCGTACACAGAGAAGCGGCGGGGTGAGGTGGGGCGGGGCGGGGGTGACGGAAAGGTGAGGAGGGGATTGACGGGCGGGGAAGATTGGGGCGACATTGGGATGGGGCGGGGCGAGGTGACTGTTCGTCGCGTCGAGGAGGGCGGATAAGGTGGGGGATGATGGGGACAGTTGGGGCATGCAATTGGCAGGCTGGGGAAGGGAGTCGGCTAGGAGTGGATGGGAGGGGTGGCGGAGAGGGCGAGTAAAGGGAAGGTGAGGAGGGTGATGAGGGTGGGATGACGCGAGGAGTAGAGATGAGGGGGTTGGAGGGACCGGACCGGGCCGGCGCAGGTGGGAGGGGAGAGATGTGGGGAGGAAGCAGGTTTGCCTCGGCAGAGGGGTATTGTGGGTTCACTTCCATCCAGAGATGCCTGTGTTCGTGCCCGCGTTCCATATTCATTCGCAGAAGAACAAGTACGACAATAATTTACAAAACTCGTGCCTGGTTAAAAATGCTTAGTACCTGTCAGTTTAAAAAGGTTTATCCGCCATTTTAAAAATGTAAGGTTTACTAATTACGCAATAAATTTGTTTAAAAACAAAACATCATGAATTTTCCCCATCCCAAGTTCCTGAGACCTCCTATGCGAAAATTGTCTTTTTTTTCATTTATTTTAATACATATAGCTTTCGATGCGGGCTGTCATTTTGTCTGATTTTTTTTACGCACACCAGTGTGATCTCTTCAATTTGATTTCTATCCACACGTTCGTGCACATTTCTTAGAGTTTCTCATCCCTCGATTCCACTTATTTTTTGTGTTGCTAAACGTGTGCTCTAATCGAATTTCATTTTCCCTTGGCCTACATATTGGGGCTTCGGTTTCCTGAAAGTGACAAGCTACTTAGAGGAATTTCATTCCCCAATAAAACAACGTATATATATATATATTTCTCAATCCACGCCTGGGAGTTGTTAAGAGAAGAGTAAAACGATTGGTAATACTAATTGCTCTAAGCTCCACAAGGGCCAGTGGCCCCAGAAGGCATCCGGCAGGAGCTGCTCTCGTCTGTAGAGAGCAGTTGGACTCCTCCAGTCGGCGGGCGCCACATACTCCACCGATAAGCGGGCTTTGTTCGACGAATGCTTCGGCAGCAGTGGAAATCAGGTGGCATGACAAGAGTCGAGCCGCTTCTGGCGCCCGCCGCGCCGTGCCGCATCGCTTGCGCTCGGGTATGTGGTGGTGGGGTGCGGGCGCGGGCGTGGGCGGAGCGGGGCGGGGAAGGAGGAGGAGGGGCGGGGGAAGGGGGCGCAGAGGGCCCAGGGAAGAGAGGGAGCGGGGCCGGGGAAGGGGAAGCAGGGCGAGGAAGGGGGAGCCCAGGGCGAGAGGAGGAAGAGAGGCTGGGGCGGGGAGAGGGAATGGGCAGGAAGGGGGAGCGGGCGAGGGGGAAGGAAAGTGGGGCGAGGAAGGGGAGCAGGGTGGGAAGGGGGCAGGTCAGGATAGGGAAGGGCGGGGCGGCGCGGGGCCGGCGACGTGACTGGGCGGGCGGGGCAGCGGGGGCGGGGCAGCATGGGGCAAGGCAACGCAGGTGAGGTGGCCTGTGGATGAGCGGCGGCTTGAGGCAGGCAAAGCGGGTGGGGTGGCGCGCGTGGGGCGAGGCCGTGCAGGGCGGCGCGGGACGGACGGTGCGGGCGTGGAAGGGGGCTCTGCAGATATGGCGCCTGCTGAGGCTGAAGGACGTTCGCGTCGCGGAGCGCACGTGGCGCTGGTGCGAAGCGCCTCCACGCGCCAATTGGCTCTTTGGGCGCGGGGGTTCGGACGCCGTGTGTCGCCCGCGCACACCACTCGACGCGTGGAGAGGACGCCGTTGCGTTGGCCGCGGCGGGCACTGGGGAGCTGGGCGCTGATCGCTCGGGGAGCTGCGGCGCGCAACGCTCCATGCACTTCGCGCTCGCGTTTTCTTGATCCTCCAGGCTCCCTAGAGTGCGATTTATTCAGAGCTACGCCTGGCAGGTCATCAGCTGTTACGGTGCCACCCAATCGAAAGCTTACACGTCACTATTCTCCGTTCAGCCTAAGAAAAAAGTGGATTTAAACCATAGCACGTGCTTTGGAATGCTTGGCATTGGATAGTTGACGCAATAAAGCCTCAGACGTCTTCATATGCAGAATAAAATAGTTTTCGACCCAGTGGCTCATTTCTCTCACAATGTTAAAATTCCAGACGAAGCTTATAATCTACATAACTCAGATTTCAAAATAAGGAGACCATTGTTCTCACGCCTGCCGTTCCGGAAGAGGAGATATCGATGTCCGTGTGAGTTATGTGTCCAGCGCCTGCTTGGTATCAGCTCCAGCGGAAAAAAGGTATCTGATATGGACGATTCGTTGATATATGTGCTAAGAAATGAAATTGGGCATATTGAACTCTATACTTGGGTTTCTGTAATCTGGCTGATGACAGCCTGTCAGCTATTGCAGTTTCGTCCAATCGGGTGCTTAAACGTCATCATAGTGACGTCACCGTGATGACGTTTTAGCTCTCGATTGGATGACACTGTAACAGTTAATGAACTGCCATCGACCAGGTTAGAAAAACCCAAGTGTAACGAGATCTTTCGACGGCATCCAGAAAACATCGGGTGTCGGACGAAGTTCTGTTTCGTTTGATTCTGTTGGGTTCATTCCCCCGAAATCAGACGGAGAGTCAGGGCCATTTGCAATACCAACACTACTAGAAATACATGTAATTGACCTTAAGCGTGCTTCTCACAAATATGTCAAACAAAGAACTGTGGAAATATGGGAAAATTCGGCCGATATAGGGTGCAACATTACGGTATTTTTCGAATGAAATAAGTGTGGCGATTAATCTCGCAGTCGTCCAGTAGCGAGCGGCCTGTTTTGGCTGCAGTGTGACCGTAGCCTCTCTTACGCTTTGTTCAGGCTAGTGGACGACTTTCTTTTACAAGCCCTGAAACAGTTGAGCAACGCCTTACGAAATGGCTAGATCCGCAGGGGGCTTAAAGTACTATTTCCTTTCACAATAGCGAACTTACGAAACTATCATTCTGATCAGCTCTCTCTCTATTTCTTTGGTATGTTGTCACCCGCCTCTGGCGTGAATGAGACAGTTCACTATAAAATAATGTATATCTTCTTTTTCGTTCAAATTAATCAACATTTCTTTCTGTAAACGAATATTAACTCAGGTGAAGAATTATGCTAAATAAGGATTACCGACGTGTGAGAAATGTTGAGAGTTGCGTGCAAGTGATAAACATACCTAAAAAATTATGTGTTAACTGCTGTATTATCTATGCTTTCAGGTGAAACTATTAACATTTTTTTCATGCTTCAACTGTTCATATCGGCGTATAATGAACAAAAAAACTAATACGTCGATTATGAAAATTTATTAAATTAATTTTCGGTTATATTACAGGTAATTATGAATTATTCCTAAGACTTGAGTAATACAAGTATCAAGCAAACAGATCCTTTTTGTTCAGCTGTTTATTGAGCTTTACTGGTTCATTCGTTATTGAAAGTAATAATTCTAAAAAAATAAGGAATTAGAATAACTAATATCAGCAAGTTTTTATTAACATGTTTGTTCTTACCAGTGAGAGATGTCCTCTTCGGACATGTTTCTTGTGTATTTAAATGTGGTATGGTATATTTAATTAATTAATTACATAACGATGTAATTAAAATTAAAGCATCGTTCCTTAGAGTATTTCAGAATGGATGCGGGATTTGGGATGAGAGACCGGCTAGCACTTGCCGAAGACCAGTATGAATCCAGAAATTCAAATTGTTTCACAAGCTCTACGAAAATGGAGCTCCGTCGACAGAGGACCCGTTTGGTCGGCGCCTACGCACACCCACCCACCCAGGACTCGGACAGTGCGGACTCGGACACACACTGCGACGCGAACAGTTGTGAGATGATAGATAGCGCAGGCGGCTAAGGGAATGAAGGAGGGGACGTAGAGATGAACGACCCAAGAAAAGAGGGTGCGGATGGGGCTTCCAGTTGGAGGCAGGGGGCGGTGGCGACAGAGGGCTCAGTAGAGCGTCAAGTTGCACAACCGTCCTAGGGCGGCAGAGAGGGAGAGAAAGAGAGAGACTGGGGTGAGAGAGAGGATGGTGAGAGAGGGTGCTGAGAGGGAGGTGGTGAGAGGGGGTGAGAGAGAGCCTGGGGTGAGAGGGAGAGACTGAGAGAGGGGAGAGACTGAGAGAGAGGGAGAGACTGAGAGAGAGGGAGAGACTGAGAGGGAGGAAGAGACTGAGAGAGAGGGAGAGACTGAGACAGAGGGAGAGACAGAGAGAGAGAGAGGAGAGAGGAGGTTGGCGCAGACCGCGCGAGCGCGCTGCGAGGACGCGGAGGGCGAAGGAGCGGGAAGTGGCGGGCAGCGATGGACGTCCCCAAAGCTGCCCGAAACACGACTCAATCGGGCGGCGGTGGGGCCGGGGGCGGGGGCGGCGACGCTCTGCGCGCGGAGGGGGGCGGCGCCGGGAGCGTCTCCTCCGATGACACCGGCCTCCCCGCGATGATTCATCTCCCCAGACGCCGCCCTTCCCCCGCCCCGCCCCCGGCTAATGGGTTCTGCGGCCTAATGGGGGCGGGGCGCCGCGGCGGGGCTGCGAACGAGGCGCCCAGCCGGCCCTGGACGGGCCTGGACGGCCGGCGCGGCGCGGCGCGGCGTGAGCGGGTCCGGCCGATAATTAATAGGGTGTCGGGTGCTTCGCGCCGGACAGCCGCTCCGCTCTTCGGCCGCCCTCCGCGTGAGGGCAGCATCTGCGGGGCAGGGCGCCGCCCGCCCAAGGAGCCCACGCAGAGACTGCTCACGACTGCAGCTTGCGGCGGGGCGAAATATAGTGAAGTTGGGGAGCAAAGCACCGGCGAAAATGAGATCATTTCAACACTATACACGAGGACGAAATTGAAAATACGAGTATTTAAAAATAATATATCTAGAAAGAGTTTAGTATATTGGAGACAAGAGGAAGAATTTTGTAAAATATAAATTCTCAGTAATCTGGCTAGTAAGTGGGGATAGCTAGTCAGAGAAGGCTGCAAGAGCAAGAATAGCAGAAAATTTCCATAAGATAAAAGAATCGATGAACGCACAAAATAAAACCCGTGAACATGCGGAAAGGAGCATACGGAAGTAACTATAAAAGTATGAAAATTTTATTAAAAGTGTAATTCTGTTTAAAAAAAATCAATAACAGTAAAAATAAATGAAAATGAAAAAATAAAAATAAATCAACAAAAGAATTAAATGGGAACAAAATAAACTGTGGAAATTTGTAATAAAGAATCCAATAAAAATGACAGATGAAGATCATCTGTTATAAGGGACTGTGGGGAGAAGAGCAGGATAGCAAGCCAGTTGGGCTGACGGATGGGCAAGAACCCAACAGCGTGAGCGTTCGCCATCATTCAGAGAAACGAAACTGCTTAAATTCAGTACACGGCACGAAGAGCCTCAAAGCCTGGTCAGTATGTTCTTGTTAAAAGAGCGCATTTAAAATTTTGAATAATCAAATTTCGTACGAAAGACATTCGAGCAGTGTGCCCACTATTCCATGAACACACACACCATAATATAGCTTCAGTGTTACTTCAACAGTTTTTGTATCTTACCGAAAGTTATCGTTAGCCAAATCACTCGAATTCATTTTTTTTTCGACGAAATTTTTTACACAACGAATTACTTTCAATGGGTTCTGTATAATCGTTTTGAGTTTCCGGAAGAAGCTACTTGTGAAGATTTTGGACTCTTCATACCACGGTTTGATGATTGATAGGTTACTGATTCCGGCCGAGTCAAGTACTGAGATCTTGAGTTTCGTAAGTGCACTGGAAGTCATTTATTTTTATCGACGATATTTTCTACACAATTAATGACTTTTAATAGGATCTGTGGATTTGTTTTGTGTTTCCGGAAGAAGCTACATGTGACGATTTTGTACACTTCGTACCACGGATTGATGATTGATAGGTTACTGATTCCGGACGAGTCAACTACTAAGATCATTAGTTACGTAAGTGCAGTGCATGTTTTCCACTTCTGGAGGTGGCGATAACCTTTCCCTGCTGGATGGTGAGATCTGGCACCGACCTACCTGTCCGTTTGTCTGAATTTTCCCCAACTGGGCATCTCCCAGCAGCCTTGAACCATTCCAGTCGGGAGAGGCTCCAAGCTACCGACCTGTGTGTTAGTGAAGTGCAAGTAAATATAAGTGTATGTAAGAAATGGGTGAGGATAGAACAAATAAGAGGAAGAAAAGATCGCTCGCGGTCCGTCGCCCGTTTATTAGGGTACTGCTCCGGCATTCGCCTGATGTTGATCGGAGAAACCACGGAACGCTACTGATCAGAACATCCGGCCGCTAGAATTCTCCTCCAGACCGCGACTGAATTCCACCTAGCTGTCCAGCTAGTGCGGGACATACTGCCAACATTGGGGCAGGCACCGTCGTATCTCCCGGTCAGAGGCTCTGAGCCATCTTTGCTGGTCGTCGTATCCAGGGGCGTATCTATGTATTCAGGCGCCCATGCCAAGCATTTAGCGTCCTTGTCAGGTTACTTTAAATTAGGCTTGATATTCTGTGTTTTAGCGGCTATACTCTATATAGCGCCCACGGTACGTGCCGTGTCTGCCACACCGTTGACACTCCTCTGGTCGTACCAGGGTGCGGCGCGAGGCAGAAGAAGGGCGCGGAGCTCAAGGGCTGCGGAAGGGTGTCGGCGGCTCCTCGGACGCGTCCTCCAGCCTCCGCCGGCCCTCGTACCCGCGGAAGAAAAAGCGCGGGAAGCGATCGTCTCGCCGGCCAACGTTTCCCTGCCCTCAGGCGCCACCCCGCCGCCACCCCCGCTCCGTCGTCCTTGCCACCCCCGCCGCCCCCGCCGCCCCAGCCGCCTCCGCCGCCCCAGCCGCCACCCCGCCCCGCCGCTACCCCGCCCCGCCGCCACCCCGCCCCGCCGCCACCCCGCCCCACCGCCACCCCCGCCGCCCCCGCCGCCACCCCGCCCCGCCGCCACCCCCGCCACCCCTGCCACCCCCGCCGCCCCGCCGCCCCCGCAGCCCCAGCCGCCCCCGCCGCCCCAGCCGCCACCCCGCCCCGCCGCCACCCCGCCCCGCCGCCACCCCCGCCACCCCGCCGCCCCCGCCGCCCCAGCCGCCCCCGCCGCCCCAGCCGCCACCCCGCCCTGCCGCCACCCCGCCCCGCCGCCACCCCCGCCGCCCCCGCCGCCCCAGCCGCCCCGCCGCCCCAGCCGCCACCCCGCCCCGCCGCCACCCCGCCCCGCCGCCACCCCCACCCCGCCGCCACCCCGCCCCGCCACCACCCGCCCCGCCGCCACCCCGCCGCCACCCCGCCCCGCCGCCCCTGACGCCGCCGCCGCTCCAGCCGGCGAGAGGGAGCGAGTCCCTCTGCCCCGCCCCCTTTGACCCCCGTCCCCTTTGACCCCGCCCCCCTCCGCTCCTGACACGTCCGCCGCACTAGCCGCCCCCTTCGCCTCCGCCCCTGCCGCCGCCGCCCACGCCAACTCCGCCTTCCTCGCCGCCACCGCCCTCCGGCGCCGCCCCCTCCGTCTCCGTCGCCGCCGCCACCGCCCCCACCGCTGATGGACCTCCGGAGCAGCCTCGAGCCCCGTGTATTTGTCACTTTGACGCTTCGCGCGAGACTAATGAACGAAGGTTGCAAAAACCCTTGCCGTTTCAATTCCGGTGCTTCCTGATGGAGCAATGAATTCTCCTGGGTATCGTACGTCTGCGAGCTCGTCGTTTCTTTTAGTTTTTTTTTTTATTGGTTGCGGATAAATTCCTTGATATTTATATTTTGGCCTGGAGCTGATAACAATTTCTTTGATATTCATTAAGAAATTTGTTAAAAAGACACATTGTTGGCATGACTGATTTGTAATTTCTGCTCAAAATAAAATGAATGCGTATACGTTCAATACAAAATAACATTCGTGAACATACGTTCATTAAAAAATAACAAAATTCGTGAAAGGCATAAATAAACCCTGTGTAATATGTGAATAATGTAATTCTGATGTGGTGGTTTCAATTGAAATGTCACGTGACTTTATTTTTGTGGTTGAGCACACAGTAACACTTGTTGCATATTATTTATAGTAAACTAAAATAGTATACACTATGTAAAACTGCAGTAGAACACTGCAAAATACTTACAGTTTTGAATTGTTGTCTTTTGAAGCCATGTCGATATTAATCTTGCATGAAACAAATTCTGTCAATTCTAATCTAAAGCAAGATCTTTTAATTAAAAAATGCCCAATACCTGTATGGTCATTTTTAAAGAAAAAAGAAACAATGCAAAAAGTACTGTCAAATCCCTCGGTGATAAGGTTAAAGTTTAATATCGCTCTGACAATGTCACTTTACAATCCTTCAGTTTCAAAATTTATAGTGTGTCAGCTCGGAATACAGTTCATATTCAAATGATGTAAACTCACATTTACAGAGCGATGTTATACTTTAAAGTGGAATGCTTTCAAAATTAGAATCTTGAGTTTTTTTAGCCTTTTTGGAACTGAGACGTCGATATTGTTTTAAGAGAAATATGTTTGTTTCATAAACAGTTCTAAGTGCCGAGTAAAATAAAATTATCTCAAATAGATATCGATTCATGAAAAGAATAATAGACGGTTGTTTGGATACGTGGAGGTGCACACTTGTCGAAATCACGTTTGAAATTACAGTATGGAGCAAAGTGTTTTGGTTGTCATATAAAATAAATAATAGTCGGCTTTCAGTTGTTCGATTTATATTTTCGAAATTGTATACATTTACATTTTTTATGAACTTGAGACTATATAAATTAACTCCTCACTTTACCCCGATTTCAACATGCAAAAACTATTATTTTCTTAAAGTTTACTCAAATTGACATATATGACCTCGAAGAAATACGAAGTCAATTAATTACATTTAATTAAATGATAAAATCATTGAAAATAAAAGAATTCCGTGGTTTCGAAATAAAATAGATAAAAGATAAATGCGCCCTTATCTTTTCTTACATTACTACGTAGTAATGTAATTACCAACTTCAGTCGCACACAATCACCCCCCAAAAGATGTAACTTGGCTCCTTCTCCCATACATCTCCCGTCGAATGATAGCGCCTCCGGACCCATTAACTCAGCATCCATCGCTGCCCCTGCGATCTTCCCCTCCTCTTCCGAGGGCCCCGCCCTCGCGCTTGCCATCGCCCGCGCCGCGTCCGCGCCCCCGCCCCCGAGGAAGCAGATTGCGCGAGCGGCGTTCGCCTCTGGTGGTCAGGGTCGTCGCATGAGAAATGCTGCTTCGTCATCTCGCAAGCGATAACGAAACTCTGCCCTCCGCTAGTAAGTGCGTGACATTGATAAACGAACATCTCCCCAATTAAGAGCAGAACAGACAAAAACAAACTTCAATGAGAAGTAGGAGAGTTGTGAAGGAGAATTTGATGAGTTAGTGAACAACATATCACTGATAGGGTAGATTGGATTTCGCTGTCTAGCAGTAAAATGACACACAAGAATGTATTGAAAAGGAAATTTCTTTTCGACGTAAATATGTTAAATGTACTATATTCCAAGAATGAAAGAAAGAGAAAGGATGAAAGAAAGAGAAAGGATGAAAGAAAGAGAAAGGATGAAAGAAAGAGAAAGGATGAAAGAAAGAGAAAGGATGAAAGAAAGAGAAAGGATGAAAGAAAGAGAAAGGATGAAAGAAAGAGAAACGATGAAAGAAAGAAAGGATGAAAGAAAGAGAGGATGAAAGAAAGAAAGGATGAAAGAAAGAAAGGATGAAAAAAGAAAGGAAAGGATGAAAGAAGGCGAAAAATATAGTCCACATACTTCACTGCAAAATACAATAGAAAAATATTGTATTAAGAAAAAAAATGAGCAGCCGGTAGGTAAAAAATTGCATGGATCATCCTAAATATTTTGCAACAAGCCCTTTGAGGAAGATTTCTTTTTATTTATCTTAAACACATTTATTTTTACGAATGAAATATTTTATTTATCTAATTCGAGAGCGGGTTAACTTAGGGTGCTGGTTTATGAGATTGAGGAAATCGATTTCCAGGGACGCGTTGAACACCGTAGAAACGTCTCTCAAGAAGCACCTCGAGAAATTTCTGAGAAAGCTGCTGGCAAGAAGGATGGCGGCTTCCAGCGCGAACCCGTGTCAAAGCGACAGCGAGGGCGCGACCGGCGCGCGGGGGGCGAGACCTCTGGACCGCTCGAGAGGAGGCCGTTTCCTGTCCTCTCTGCACCCACCACCTACTCACGTCTTCCCACCTCTCCCTTCCTCCCCTCTCCACCCTCCTTTCCCTCTCCACCCTCCCCGTCCTCCCTCTGTCTTCTGTCCACCTCTCCCGTCCCTCCGCTTCCCGGGCCTTCCTCGTCCCTCTCCACCGTCCTCTTCCCTCCCTCTTCCCTGCTCGTCTCTTCCTCCCCCTCCTACCTCCCTCTTCTCTCTCCCCTCCCCTCCTCACCCTCTCCGTTCCCTGCTCCCCTCACCCTCTCCCCTCCCCTCACCTCTTTCACTTCCTCTCCACCCCCCTTTCCCTCTCCTCTTTCCACGACCTTCTCCGTACCTTACCTCTCTATCGTCGTCTTCCCTTCTCTCCAACCCTCCCTTCCCTCCCTCTCCCCGGCCTTCCTCGTTCGTGTCCCTTCCTTCCCTTCCCTCCTCCTTCCTCTTCCCTGCCGCTCTCTTCTTCCCTCCTCCTCACTCCCTCGCCTTTCTCACTCCCTTCCTCCTCCTCCTCCTCCCTCACTCTCCTCTCCCTCCTCTCCTCACCCTCTCTCCTCCTCCCTCCCTCTCCCCTCCCTTCATCCCCCTCCCCTCTCTTCATCCCTCACCCTCACCCCTCCTTCCTCCCTGCCCCCTCTCTTTTCCTCCTCTCCCTGGTCACCCACCCACAACCCTTCGCCGTCTCGACCTTCCCCGCCCCCACCCGCTTCTGCAATTCACAAGTAGCGCATCTCCGCCCAAGTCCTCCACGACAGCTCTCCGCTCCACCACCGAACACGAGTGCAGGCCTCGCCGCTTTTCGCGCTCTTATTCCTTCCCCATTCAGTGCGTGTGCTGCTGATCCACCCTTAACTGCCGGCCCGGCTCCACCAACGCGTCCCCTCCCGCCCTGGCGCCTCGTGTGCACGGCCTACCCCCACCCCACCCCTCGGGGCTTCCTGTCGCCACCCTCCGCCGCGTCGCGGCGCCGCCGGAGCGGAGTGTCGGAGCGGGGCGGGGGCGGGGCCGGGGGCGAGGGTTCAAGCCTCGTGAGAGCCGCCACCCGGGTCTCCAGGGGCGCCCGTAATGGGTTCGACCCCCGGCGCCACCGCCGGAGGGACGCGCCCCTCCCTGTTTGCGCGTCGAGCCCAGGGCTTGTACTACTTACCATACGGGATGTCCCCAGCCGCCGCTAATCACCGCCCCCGCCTCCCCCACCTAACGGCCAAGGGCTTTTAACGCCATTTCCATACAGACTTCTCGTAGGAGGCCTGGTCGGAAACATGTCGATTGAAATTGGAATAGATAGACCAGGACCGGATTAACCCTTGCAGGGACCGCGGGAGCAGTCTTAGTGTAGGGTGCTCTTATAATACATCCCATTACTCAGTCCTGAATTTTACTTACAGACAGGAAAAATCTAAATTTGGTTTTCTTCCCAGATAGTGATCCAAACAATATTTGTTAACAAACACGTTAGATGTGATTTATACTTCACGAGAAAGATCCTTTATTATGTACTACACTGGAACTCCAAAGAACTACAATACAATAGTCTGTACTATACTAGTAACGGACAGTCAAATGTGTTTTATTTGTTCAAAAACGCTTTTTTAAAAATAAATTTTCGTAAATTATTTTTAACGGACTTACAAACAAATCATTACCGCACCAGGAGTCCGAGACGTGTCGAATGACACATCATTTGCCACGATTGGTGAACTGAAAAGTGTCTAACCGTGAGTGATGACAGACACACTCGGGTTACTCGGTTACTATATACTATTATTATGTATGTATAAATATTTGGCGTTTTACGGTCGAATTAATCCAGTCCTTTTGCCAGCTAACGGTGTTCTCAGGCTTGGGCCTTGTTTATATTTATTACCCACGCCTGAGGGTAAGGGAAATATTTGGCACCATGACGTATTCCCTTCATCGTATCAAGCAGTTTGGCCTGTCTCAGCCTTTTCTTTAGTCATACAGCTACGGAAACTGAAAAATTACTATACTATTATAGTCTAACTATACTATTTACAATATTTCACGTATTCTATTTATATGCGTAAAGTCATAAGAAACAAGATCTTAACTGAAGAATCTTTAGTGAAAGCCATAACTGGCTCACAAAAACAACTTTTTATCTGCTTGTCAAAGGGAGCAATATACATCTATTGTGTACAATACATTAAAAATTGTTGGTTTTTTTTTTTACATTTCATTTTCATGAAAAACAATATTCAAAACCGTTTGATATTTTCGACAACTGTGTACGAGTATATGAGCGCGGCAATAATTCTCCTTTCGGTTGAGTGAATGGAAGTTCACGACATGCATAGACTACCAGATTTGCTTTATTAAAACCACATCTTACTGTTCCTGGACCAAAAAACTGTTTTTGTCTCGTTCACAATGATAACTCAAATCACTTGTATTTCTTGTATCACATGTAGTTAATCGTTATCAGTTGTTGCCTGTCTATTTCCAAAGCTGTCTTTTTGTACGTGAAACTAAAATTCCTGCTGTTTATATCCTCAATTCTAACAGCCTGCGAATCTAACATTTGTTTGTAACCACAAAGGATATTGTGTACTCAATAAAATACGAGTACATCATTACAGTATTTCTTGTATTGTGCGCTGTTTTTAAATAATCTCTGTGGAATTTGTAATACGGACTTAAGGAATGCCTGCAATTCTGAGGTGCATCTTCGCATCTTTTGTAAAAATCTTGGTATTTTTTAAGTAAATACATTCTTATCGTCTCTACCTTCAACCCCAGTAAAATTATTCTTTACTCTTAACTCCGACTCCCTGTTTCTGACAGGCTGCCGAAAGAGACGGCAAACTCAAAGAGAAGAGGAAATGTCACAGCAACAGGTCTTTAGGGGTAACGCAAAAGACTTCCGAGATGAATAATTCATGCCTGGAATTCTTTCTTTTGTACAAAACGAATACGCGTTAACTACGATTTTCTACAACAGCTACAGTCATAAAGTAGTCTTTGCCTGTGCCTTCTTCACGTTTCTAACGCTTGACTGATGGCGTTGGGGTGCTGTGGTTTTGCGGAAATTTAATCGGAATTCTTGATGCTTGTTTGATATACTTGCTGACATGCAATGCAAATTTAAGTTTGTTTTCCTGACTGGTAGGGAATCACGGTTTGTTTAGGACTCGAGAGAAAATAACATTTTAAAAGTAAGAGGTAAAAGTTGCTTTTCAAAGAGAAATGAAGAGAAAATATATTTGCGCATATAGTTGTAAGAAATTTGCTAACTTTCTTCGAAAATAACAAACTTCTCTTCCTTTGAATAATCCCTTATGAACTTCGTTATAATAATTTACATTCATTAGCACTGTATTGAAACATGTTTGAGATGAACATTCCTCTTAAAACTTTTCTAAGATACGAGTTTTAAATTATATGGTTTTGTTAAATCTCTTATCAGAAGGAAAAACAGAATACTGATTCTTTCTTGGAATAATGCTGCTAACTGAAGAAATGTCGCATAGAATTGCAGTGTTATGTGAAAACTTTGATGCTATTTCATGTTTTGATTTTGTATGCTTTTGTATTTTGATGTTTTGATTTGATATAATAGTTTGCTAAAATAGCGATATTATTGCGTAATGCTTACCTTGCAGAATATAGTATGACAAACAGAACATAACATAGAAAGTATGGGAAACATTTATCTACTGGCTAAATGGTCCAGAACACGAAGTGTAGAACTGAGCATAATCTCAAATATTTGGACGGGCATAAATGCATGATTTTTGGACTTTGGGTTGGTTTACGTTCTTGTATGGCAATCGAGTTCCATAGGTGGGGCATGGACTGCGTTGCTGTCCCAGGCTTCATTCCCGCTCGGAGTAAAAATAGAACTGTAGCTTTCCATTATAAACGTCTCTGTTTCTATTGCTGTATGACAAAAGAACATTCTCGGAGAGGCCAAACTGTTTGATACGATGAAGGAAATATGTCATAGTGCCAAATATCCCCCTTACTCCAAGCCTTAATCCGCGTCTGTCTGACCCTCTCACGGTTAGACACTTTTCAGTTTACCAATCAAGACAAATGATTTGACGCGTCGCGGTATCCAGATGGGGGAAATGATTATTTGTTTGCTTGTCCATCCAGAAGATTATAAAAAAGTTATTTAAAAATAGTGTTTTTTAAGCAATTAAACTATTTTGGGTGCCTTGTTGCACATACAGGGCTGATCAATCATTTATTCCATTCTTCTCGACAAGACAAATTGATTGGCACAATAATTCTTCAACCTTCACCTTATTTCAGAAGAATTCTAGAGAAAAACGTATATTTGATGCACCTACGAGAACATTGGTGAAAAGGTGGGAATTACTACATTCTCTTTCCGGCATTTACATGGATCGTTAAGACTTTATTAATCAGATTGACGATAATTAAAACTAATTTTGTAGTGGATTATCGAAGATCGTGGCGGAGAAGGATTAGGCCCTTAAAACACATTTTGGAGATTTAACACCTACGGAGGTGATCACATTCGATTGCTTGCGACGAAACGAATCAATTGGCTTCTTTTTGCCAAAACTTTATAATAATGTGGAAAAATTGTAGCAGAAACATATTTTGGAGATTTTAAGGTGCCTACAGTTTGAAATACTGTGGATTACTGAACTGTCTTTCGGGGAGAATGGGAATCCTTAGTATAGGATTCATGGTATTGCCGATAGTTTTTTCAATATATTAGCGACGGTTAAACTTACTATTGTAATTAAACAAGAAGTTTTAAAAAATACTTTTATCAATAATTTCCCATGAGAGCCTTATTATTATTATTATTATTATTATTATTATTATTAACAACATTGTATGAACTTGTGTAATACAAAAAATTGTTAACACAAAAACTGTCGCCGGAGGCGGCAAGTTTTGTTAGTTCTGTAACAAAATCTCAGAGAAAGCTAAACTGAACGTGTATTTGAAAATTCAGTGATTAACAGAATTTATCTTTAAAAGAATAATTTTTAAAAGATTTTTTTCGTTTGTTTCAGGTAAGCCCTTTGAGCTGTCGGTCAACACTGGTAAGCAAATGTTACATTTCAGGGTAAATCTGTATTAGCTCTCTGCAAAATCAACATTCACATAAAATGAACCAGTATTGTTATTGATATTGATTCAGCTATATGTGGCCAAATCTGTAGGACATGAATAAATATTTAAGACAAAACTCATTGCAAGAGCTGAATTTTATTGTGAGAATTGTTGATGCAGAGTAAAAATTGTCGCTTCGAATTTTCTCGTTCGTCCCACTTTTAACACTTGCAATAAACTGAATATTTTAACGTTTAATGTAAAATACAGCTCACGTAATCGGTTATAACTACAGCTAAAATGCACCATGCGAATGGACCAGTTTTGGACGATACTGAAGATATTTTAATGCTGTAATTCTTGCGAGGTTGGCGATAGCAAACGCTGGGTATTTCATCTAATCTTTATGATTATTGCCTCAAAACTTCATTAGAATTCTTTATTAATTAAATACGTAATACACAGTGAAATATTCTAGAAAGAACCCGTAAAGATTCAATGTAAGTTCCGAGCAAGATCGCACTACTGTCGCCGCCGATGCCAGCCCACGACAGGATTCGTTGATTGCTTGCTTGGTTATTGTTTCCAGGCGGTAAGACCTGTATCTTACAGATATGCTTTATTTCCCGCGGCGAGGCTCAGGCCTGCTCTTCCGCCTGACAACGCAAATTCCGCTACTCTCCTTTTATCATCGGGCAGAGAAAGGAAGCATCATTCAGGCGATGAAACAGGCGTTTTGAGTTTTGCTCAGAGGCTCCATTTTGGCTTGATCTTTTCCATGCACCAAATCTACAACATGGGGCTGCCGTCTTTACTTCCCCTTTGAATGCGTACGAAAGATTTTTTCGTCCTTAAAAATCCACAGTAGATAGGCAGCTTTTGGTGTTTATTAAAGGTTTTAATTGTGCTATTTTGCATTTTGCTTGTTGGGTTTTGTTTTTAATATGGGAATTCCAGATGAGTTTTGTGTCCAAGTGTAACCCAAGGTATTTGACTGTTTGGCAGTTAGAAGTCCATGGAATTCTGTTGTTGTTTATTGTAAAAGGGAAAGGAGTGTAGAAGTGTTTTAGTGAGAATATTTTGGCTGTTGATTTTGCAGGGTTTGGTTTAATTTTCCAAATTGTTGACCAGTTGTCTCTAAGAGTTGTAACGGACATCGGACTCGCAATAGAGCAACGAAATTAAAAGCCAAGGAAGAAGCGCGGAGGCAAACCAGTGCCTGCCCGCGGCAGTGCATGTGGCGCCTGCTGGCGGCGACCACGCCCCTGCGGCCGCTCAAAGAAGCACGGAGCCCCCGCGGCGCGTCGGCGGCGGCCGCGCCAGGGCGAAAACCGGATCAGAGGGAAAAACACAGAGGAGCCTCCGGCGGCGGCGGGGGCGGGGCTGATTAGGGTGGGGAGGGGAGAGGAGGGGTGGCGGCGGAGATTATGCGGTCGCTGCTTCCGAGGGCGAAGGGTGACGCGTGACAGCTGAGGGCGGCGGCGCAAGGTGGAGCTCCGGTTGGAGCGCCCAGGATTGTCGGCAGGGCGAGGCTCCTCCCGCAAGGAGTAAAGACTAGGGATGGTAAAAAAACATCCATGTTTTTAAAACATTGATGTTTTCCACCAATATATCAACATTGATATTTTGCTTCCGATGTTTTCTTCACATCGATATTTTGTTGCAAAAACATAGATTTTTTTAAACTTAATTTTATTTTAATAAAGGGGTCTAAGCACCTTGTAGAGCAACAATCCCCAGTAATATCGTTGTTTTGCATCATCCTCTTTATCACGCTTCACATTTCGCCTTTGGAATCTGAGGTAGTTTGGGAGTTGCTCGTGTTAAGAATGTATGTTATCACCAGACGCGTCATTGCCTGAATCGTCAGTGAAACACGAAATCGATAGATAGATAGATAGAATTTTTTTCTTCAGTTGGGCAGATGATGCCCGGTGGCAGAATGCAGAAATACGAAAGTACAGTTACAATTACAAATGACATAATAATGTATAAAAAATCCATATAAAAACAAATTGTCTTTGTCCTTTCCTAGATATGCAGATGGCATTTACATTCCTATACTACAAATGAAAATACATATATACTAACATATAAAAAGGGAACTTGAAGAAACAGTGCCGAAACCAAACCACTTCTATACTCCGATTTGAACATTGAGACACTTCAAGATCACGCGTTGGGAGGAGAGGGGGTAGGGCATTGTCATCCATTTGGAAGCTTCAATACCTAAAATTTAAGTCGGGAGAAACCTCCCGATAGGACGACAGTGTCCCCCTTTCTGTTCAGTTCGTGACTTTAAGGGCCACTAAGTATAAATTGGAGTACAGCTACGCTACTCCGTTCACTTTTACGTTTTTACGACATTGAAATTTAAACTTCTTTTCCAGGTGGATCGCGTTTTTATGTAGCTTTCGTTAAGATTTTTCCCATTAAAAGTCGTTAGTTAGCGTCACTCTTCTCGATAATTTCTGCACTTCTGTCGAAGCACAAGGTGTGATCAGAGTCCACTGAACTTATGTAAATGGGAGATTGATGCTACTAAACCAATGGTAATGCAAATGTTAAAACAGTCGACTCCGGTTATAGTGAATGCAGATATAGCAAACCCTCGGTTATAATGAACTTAAATCACTGGTCCCGTTTCACTTACAATACAAATAACTATAAGAAGATTCGGTAATAGTGAACCTGAACCTCGGTTGTAGTAAACCTTATAGGAAATACAACGACCTAGAAATTAATTCCCCCCTGAGAAATACTATATCGAGTGTCACAAATTCCAACACAAGGCTCCGTGAAAAAAATATCGGTCAAGGGTCAAAATCGAAGAAGTGGCCTCTGAGGTGAAGGCATCGGACTCGGAATGTGCATCTTACTGACAAACAAAGGTCGTGTCCTGTGTGGGCTATAACTGGCGGCTGCGACACGCAATTGTCAGTGTCAATCCTGGTGTTACTTGATTTTCCGAGGGACAAAGCGCGTTGGAGTTCTACGTAGGCGGCAGGAAGCATGCGTCTGCCATTGCCTGGGGTTATTGGCCATGCCGCGGGAAAAAGCGAACGGTTAAATTAACTGCTGTCGCTATCTCGCTATCAAAAGCATCTCGTATGTTATTAGGCTAAAAAGGGTCTTCAGAGAGTTGGACGGTGTTCCAATTGTGTAGAATGAAATGTCAAGTATGGAGAGTGCGGGAACTCTAAGTAACAGTAAGGAGAATAATCTAGAGAAATTACTAATGGAATTGTAATAAGCAAACAATAGAAAATAATTGATTTTTTAAAAATAAATATATTGAAATTTTCAGTTTATGCTGTTAATGTATTTTATTGAATCTCTATATTAATAAAATTAATCGTTAGGGAGAAATTCTATTTAATTTTGACATCATCGGATACGGAGAAGCAAAACCCTTAGTCTCCTGAAGTTTACTATAACGGGAGACGACTGTATTGTTAATTTAGTCGCATCAAATTACCGTTAAGAGGGCTTCCACATTCAGCTTATCTCATAGTTTGCATAGTCACAGCATGAAATCCATTGTATCTGAATAGCTGAATCTGACGGAAAATAAATTGCATATGCCATTCTTTAATCAGAAAACCTGTTTCTTCTATTGAATAAGAACAACTAATATTGAAAAGGCCTTTGTGGATTCATTTCCTTCAGTCATTTCAATCGCTTCTTTATCCCCAGATTGAGCTTAAAGGAATTTTGAAATAGAGCCACTTGTGCCGAGGGGGGCGGGGGAGGTGAGGGAAAACGAGGGGATCTGGAGCAGCAGAGGCTGTGAAGGCGACGCCAGCCGACAGCGCAATCTTGTTAGGGCCGTGAAGTTGCGTGGCGAGGGCGGGGGCGGGGGCAGGGATACAGGAAGGCGGGGCTGGTGTCCAAGGCGGGGGTGGGGGTGCGGACGAGAGCGAGGGTGGGGGAGGGAATGGAGGAATTCTGGCGGCGTGGGCGTGGACGAGGGCGACGGCGGGGTTGGAGAAGAAGACGGAACTGGCGGCCAAGCCGGGGAGCGAGGGCGGGGACGAGAATGGGAGCGCGGGTGGGGACAGGAAGAGGGAGCTGGTGGCCAAGGCGGGAGTCGAAGGCGAGAGCGAAGGTGGGGGTGGAGGTGGGGTCGAAGGAGACGGAGTTGGCGGCAAAGGCAGGAAGCGATGGCGAGAGCGAGGACGGAGGCGGACGCGGTGTCAGGCAGACGGAACTGGCGGCCAAGGTGGGAGGCGAAGGTGGGGATGGGGGTGAGGTCGGAGGAAGACGGAGCTGGTGGCCAAGGCGGGAGTCGAAGGCGAGAGCGAAGGTGGGGGTGTAGGTGGGGTCGAAGGAGACGGAGCTGGCGGCTTAGGCAGGAAGCGATGGCGAAAGCGAGGACGGAGGCGGACGCGGTGTCAGGCAGACGGAACTGGCGGCCAAGGTGGGAGGCGAAGGCGAAAGTGATGGCGGGGTTAGGGGTGGGGGCGGAGGAAGACGGAACTGGCGGCCAAGGCGGGAGGCAAAGTTGAGAGCGAAGGCGGGGGTGGGGGCGGGGCGGAGGAAGGCGGGGCTGGTGGCCTAGACACGAGGTGAGGGTGCAAGCGAGGGCGGAGGTGGGAATGGAGGAAGACGGAACAGGCGGCGAGGACGGGGGCGGGGATAGAAGAAGACGCAGCTGGCGGCCAAGGTGGGAGACGAGGGCGAAAGCGAAGGTCGAGGCGAGGGCGGGGACGGAAGAAGACGGAGCTACTGGCCAAGACAAGAGGCAAGGGTGGGATCGACGGCGGGGCAGAGGAGGGAATGAAGACTGAGCTGACGGCGTGGACCAGGGCGAGGACAGGGGCGGGGTCAGAGGAGGACGGAGCTGGCGGCCAGGGCAGGGGCGAGGCCGGAAGTGGCACCGGCCACCGGCTTTTGTCAGCCTCCGTCCGCTGTGATTCTGCCGCGCGACCATCCCTTCCGGCACGCCGGAAGTTGACCGGCGCTCGCCTCTTCAGTGGAGTGAGCGCTGTTCGGCAACAGTGGCCTGCAAGGAAAACCTCATTTCTGAAGTTAATAATAGTTGATGATCGTTTCATTTTATTTTGTATTATTTATTTATTTCGACGGTGTATAATACTATAAACAATACGGCTTACTAATCCCTCTGAGCGAGAACATGTCAGTTCTATATTCCTGCGCTCTTTATTTAATTGGAGCATGCACTCGTCGAAATTTAATTTAATTTTTTTTTCTACATTTTTCTGGGAAAATAAAATGTAGTATACAGTGATTAAAAAATACGTACAACGTGGGGATAAAAATTACGCAAATTATTTTTCCCAGAGAAATACAGTTAATTATTAAATGGGTTGGTACAAAATAATAAGAAATACTTTAGTTGATTAAACATTTACATTACTCTCCACCATCATAATATTTGCAGAAAACAAAAACAAACGTTTTTTCGCATATTTTCGAAAACGACAATATTATCTTAATAGTATTGTTTTAAAAATAATATTTATGTAACAAACTTCTTGTACAACGTCATTTCTGGTACTTTTCGGAGTATTTGCTGACTTTTTTTTAGAAGCATTCAACTAGAAAATTTTCATCGACAAACAAATAGTAAGACCATACGATTGGTGAACGTTTTTCAGAGTTAATATCGTGAAGTTTTTAAACCTCGGCAGAAATGTACAGTTCTCTATGTTTGAGAATAGTTTTAATAGTTACTGTTCCATCTTTTTGCAACATTTGAGAATAAAATTTCATTATTTGTAATTTTGTATTATATACGTCGTTTCATATTGAAACATGCCCGACATTGACCGGTGCCGATTTGAAACAAGCCCCGTTTTTCTATTTAAAAATAAGCCCCACTTGGAGGGACATTTTGAAACATAATTATTACTGATAAATGTAATTTGGGCGCCAGGAAAAGCCTTGAAACCTAATGATTCCTACGTAATTTAAATATTTCCCCTTCCAAAATTATGTTGTGCTAGCTCAGTTAATTGGGGTTCGAAGTTCATAATTGTTGCTACTTACTCTGCAACCAATTATTCAATCTGTCACCCATACGGAGTGGCGAGGAATCTGAAAATCTTATTAAAATGTTGGATTACACGTAACGAACAATGATAATAAGGTTTCTTTCAACTTAACAAATTAGAAATTATTATAATGATAATCAAAAATGAATCAATCTTTGGTCATGACCAGTTTTCTCTATATTACAATAGTTATAAAACCTTGTTATTCCTTCGTGGGTCTTCGCGCGCTTTCCACTTCTTCGTTCGATGGCGCCCCGTAGAACCTTCGTCGACGCAGCGGAATCTTGCTTCTGGATAAAGTCCTCGCCTAATGTCCGTTATCTGGTTCCAGATTCTCCCGGCGATATTATTGTAATCCGTGACTTCCCTCACTTGCACCTTGGGTGGACGCCTAGACACGTATTTTTCTTCCTACAAGAACGCTCTATCTTAATATAAGAAACGATAGTTAATTTTATACAACTGTCAATTACAGTCTTTCTTTGATCTAGTAAAATATATCAAGAGCCGACCCGCTAATCGCCGCGTTGCTCTAGCGAATGAATTTTCTTCTAAAAACTCGGAAGCATCCGAATTGTATATCTTTTTCTTTTGTCTCTCAAAACAATGCTTATTCCGCTTCTGCTCTGTCATTTCAACCTAATGAAAATGATCCTTAACGCCCGTTGTTTGTCACATAGCGACCCCCTCGCGATCGTCTATTGACATCCTTATATTTTATGTCATATAAAATGACATTTCCATAATAAAAATGGTTCATTTTGGTATGTCACAATATATGCTTAACACGTTTACTGTTCTGTGATCCATATGTGGTTCACAAGACATAAAACTCGATGGCTTTGCTACTTCCGTGAACCCACATGTGTGTTTACAATTACTACGGCAAACATTTTCATTGAACTCCCCGTAACTGCACAGATTTTGGCGTGGACTTGCTAGGACGGTCATGAAATTTAGAAATGCACCAAGACGTGCGGGAAAATATTTTTATTTTTGAGAATATTAAAGTAAACTTTTCTTACAGTCAGGAATGTTTGGACGTGGGGAGATACTTTAATGTTCTCATAGGGACAAGGAAGGTGTTAATATTCTTTCATCATATTGCATCTCTTGTGAGAGTTGAATATGGTTTATATGGCCACCCGAACTCACTTAATCTTATGATTAGGGCTGTGATTTATTTGCATTTGCATATTTTTTTCTGTTAACTAAGACATCCCGTTCCAACAAATTATATACGTTTTGAGGCATTTAGAATCAATTTAACATATTTTTATTTTGCATATTTTCGCATATATTCCCATAATTGCATATTTTTGGATATTTGGGCCATATTTGCATAATTTTGGTGCATATTCATCCGCGAAAAGAAACCCAACAGTTACAGTTCCGTCAGCGTGTAAGCAACTCTGGCAGTTTTCTCGTCACGTGCTATGGTACATCATGTGACCTACTGTGAAGCAATGGGCTTCCGAGTATAAATTCCGATGATAATGATGTGAATGGACAATCACAAACGTACAGACACAAACACACTACCCTCCCAAGACGGGATTTGAACTCAGGACCCTTCGCTCCGAGACTGCTACGGTCCTACTGTCTATACTAGCGATCTCGGCATCCCGGGTCGGCGATTCAGTTATTATATTTGCTAATTTGTTTTTCTTTTGAAATTAGCATCGTACATTTTATTATTTCTGGATTTTCCACAGAAAATACAAGCTCCCAAAACCAAATACAGTGGACTCCGGTTATAATGAACTCGGATATATAGAACCCACCGTTTTGTAGTGAATTTGTCACTGGTCCCGTTTCACGTAATTTACAAATAAGCATAAGAAGATTCGGTTATAGTGAACGTGAACCTCGGCTATAGTGAAATAGGAAATAAGTCCTGGAAATTCATTGGATCTCGTATGTTATTAGGCGAGTCGAAGGGACTTCGGAGAGTGGGACGATGTTCCAATAGTGCAAGAAGTATCGAAAAGATATCAAGATCGCATTTCGATACTTAGAGACAGAGCATAATGCAGAATCAAGTATGGAGAGAGCACGAACTCTGGAGAGGGATCTAGAGAAATTACTAATGAAACATGCAGAAAAAAAACAATTTAAAATATTTTTTAAGGACAAATAAAGATATTGATATTTTCAGTTCCTTCTGTTAATGAATTTTGTTGTACCTATATATTAATAAATTCAGTAATTGTGGAGAAAATTATATTTAATTTTGACATCATCGGATATAGTGAACCAAAACTATTAGTCCGTAGAAGTTCACTACAGCCGAAGTCGACTGTAGTGAACGCGCACGTTTTCTTGAGCCCTTGAATAAGTACCCCAACTCCATAGCCAACATTAGTTGAATGAAGAATAAATGATAGCAATGAGCGTTGTGTATAAAATCTGATAACCAGAAATATTCGTTCCCGTGTAGTAACTTTGCATTGAAAAACGAACTACAAATTTGATATTAAATTCTTTTTGTTAAAATAACGAAACTCCCCACACCTCTCGCAACTAGCGAAGCGAGGGCTCCATCAAGACGTTCCCGCTTGCTCCAATTGGTTGACATTACAATCGCTTACTCCGCACCGCAGGAATATAACCCTAGTGAAGACCGCGTGGCTGTTGTCGACCCTTCCTTGATGGGTTCCACCCCAGGCCCCAACAGCATTGTGAATGTGAGGGGTGCGCCGACAGATCGTCAGTGACAATCCGCGCGAGCCGCAATGGGCAAGAACATTAGGGCCGTCGCGCCGTCTGTCAGCGCCGTCAGAATATTTCGTTATCACTGTTCCTTCCGGCTGGCGGGGCGCCCTCCCCTCCGCTGACGCGCGCGCGCTCTGGCGGTGACAGATGACCTCTCGACGCGCGCGCTCCCCCGCGGCCGCGCCCCGCACTGCCTTCAAGGTCGGCTGCCCGTCGCGCACCGCACCTCCACTCGACTGGCTCTTAGCGCGGGATTGGCCGCTGCAGCTGTTTTTGCGACAAGGTTGCGACTTATCGCGCCTCGGAGGGGGTGATACTGAAATACAGATCGAGTGATTCAACCTTACGAGTGACACTATTAACCCGTAACCGGAGATGTGGTGGGTGTTAGTATCCCAGCCTTTGAAAGATAACGAACCTGCTCGAAGCGGATGCAGAAAGGAACCTAAGCTTCTGGGTACCTCTCAGGCAGTCAGATGTTCAGCAAACCCGGCGATGGTCGCATTGTTGAGGATGTGCAGAAACTTATTTTATTTTTTCTGGCGCCTGGGGTATAATCAATCCCCAACTCATCGATTACGTAAATTTTTATCCCGAGTTTGTTTAATACATTTCACAAAACTATGGATGCTTCGAGGGATATTATTAGGGATGATAACCCAGGATTTGAGGAATGGGTCATAGAGCGAATTCATTGGTGAAGAGAGGGAGAGTGTGGGATCTGATGGAACTGGTGGAGGTAGCATTACACATCAGACCACAGAATGTCCACGGGCCCCGTGAGCTGCGGCTGACAATATTCTGAATCTTACAAGAAGCTGCACCTTTTGCTCAACTTTTGCTAAAATGATGTATGTAAATTAGTGATATGTGGAATTTGTCCAAGGCGAATTGAGCGCAAAACAAAGGTTACCTGTGCTGACGTTTTGGTTCGTATTTGCGGAAATTGCAGTAAATGAGAGACTGTGTAAAGTGACTTAAAATTGTTGTGTTGTATTAGTTATAAGATGTGATTAATTGGACCTCCTTAATCAGATTCTAGTCCTCAAAATACAATTTTATTATTAATCTGCTTATTGGTACAAAACATGGTTGGAGAAGTGATCTTTTTGTGATTCATATGGACATTAAAAAAAATTTGTAATTTGATAAGTAATTGTGCTTCTTGTTTACGTATTTTTGTATTAATGATAATGCATAAAATGTCTTGTTTATATCACCAAAACATACCTTTTTGTTATCTTAACACTTTTAAGCAAGTTTTATGGTGGGGTATGTTTAGTCCCTACATCACCGGCTACGTGACACAAAAGTGACCTCACCAGTTACAGGTTAAGAGAACACTTACACTGACACCCAACACTTACCGTGCTGGTTACTCGGATTGCCATGGACTATCACCAGTTGATAGAACACCATGCAAAATGGGAAATTCAAATGTTGTAGTGCTAGGGAATATTGGAAATGGTGTTTTACAGGCATTTTGTATCAGGGCCTTTTGTGACCTGTGTAACGTATTGTAGGGCTACAGCTAGCGACCGCCGGGGCGCCACAAAGGTGCGGCGGCAAGGGATTAGACGCCAGGGGCCAGGCAGGATGTGACACGCCGAGGTATTTTGAGAAATCCTAAGAGCTAGGGAAAGGGATGCCCAAAATGCGGGACAGCGCATTTTTGCCGCGTGCCGCGTGACAAATTCTTGGAATCCATGGAAATGGATGTCCAAAAATGCCTGGAAACGCGACTAGCGCGGGCCGTGTGCAAAACCCAGTGACGTTTCAGGTCACGTGGGTGGTAGCTATATAAGAGCGAACGCAAATCGCGGGGCGGGGTTTGTTGAGCTGAGTGGGAACCCTCATGCGAACGCACAAAACTTGCGCCCAGGGCGGTGCGGAGCCGAGCTAGGTTCGTGCGGCAACCCGTGTTGGGACACCGTTGTGGACTATATCCCCGGGTGACCGAGGTCGCCGGAGCTGTCTGCTGTGTGCGGGAGGCTCGCTGAGGAGTGGCGCGGGCCACGAGTCAGTCATTTCTTTTTTAATAATCGCTCCTGCGATCAGGGAAGTAAACATCTACCGGAGCTGAGTAACTTAAATTATTACTGTACATATTGTGAATAAACCTGTACATATTTATCATTGAAGCTCGTGTCTGTGATTGTGTATTCCCACGACGTCACACCTGCGCGCTTCCCGCAGCGGGGGAACCGTTGCCTCGGCAACGCTTGGAACGTTAGGCGTCGCGGCGTCTATCAACCGGTGTTAGATTCCGAAGCGCGGTCGTTTAGGAACGATGGCGAAGGCCATCGCTAGTGATGTGTTAGTTTAATCGTGTTTACAGTGACACACGTTCTGTGGAGAGTGTTAGTAAGCGCGTGAATATTTTTTGTTAAATGTCATGATTGTGAAAATTTTGTGCGTAACCCATAAGTGAAATTTATTTATTATATTTATTTAATTATTATTTATTTACTGAGTGTTAAGCAGTTATTTATTTACGTATTCTTTTTTAGTCTCTTCCTCACATATAAAACAATTCTCCAATATGGAGAAAATCAGAGATTGAACATTTGTACGAAAATGAAATGTTTATTTGCCGACGTGTATGGGTGAGGTGACTGCGTGTACCGACTCAATACTTCGGTCCGACGGATCGCGGGTTCGCGTCCCACCTTGGGCATGGTTTTTGTCCCTTGTCTCTCATGTATGTGTTGTCGCGGAGGGCCTCACATTCTGCTGACCTGAGATCAGAGAAACCCGCAAATGAGATTGTGTCTAGTGTATGGTCGAATATGCGTACCATCGGGACGTATAGGGAACCGACTGTCGGTTGATAAATGCCTTAGAAAAAATGGTTAATTTCGTAAGTCTATGACATTTAAAAGGTTCAGGGGGATCATGGTCTTCAGTTTCCCCCTATGCGAACGTCTATGGTAGGATTTCACGTGACGTAGGTCTCTGTCTGAACTAGCACAACAGCCTCTCAAGGGGCCAAGGCCTATCAGAGGCGTCCCGGCCTTGGGGCCATGTGTTAAGAAGTACGCCCTTTTCCGTATTCTGATCTTCTCAACCTGAGCAGAGAGCTATTTCGCCGTCACAAGGCAGTAGGTACTGGTATTTTGTAAGAAAAACGCACATTATCTTCCCCGGCCTGATTGAAGTAGCTTCTGATCAGCTGACCATTGACGAATGTTTGTAAATACAAACACTAAATTAATTTTTCACAATTAAAAGTTTACAGTTTCATATATTCTCAATTGCTTGTACATTATGTTTATTTGTTCGCGCGGTATTTATTTAAGAATTCCCGCTTGTCCTCCTTCATGCTTGAATTTTCGCCTCTTGAGGCATAGATCGGACAACCAAGCAATATTTCTACTGTATGATGCGTTTTAAGAGAAGCTATCCAGCACATGAACCATTATTTACTAATAGTTTTGAAAAGCGTCACAGTTGTTTCGCAAATCATTTCGAAGATGCTTTGATGCACATAAACTACCCAGTGTTAGTTTGGATGTAGATGCCCTAAGGGAAGTTGCTTACTTTTCCAGGAAAATTTTGTCGTACATGCTATGTACTATGTCAAGGGTCATCTCTCCAGTTTCTGTGAGACTCATTGTGTGCTGGGGAATGGAGGAATATTTCAGTACACGCGTACATTGTCACTGCTGTGTCCTTTGTAAATGTTAAACGGTGCTTGTCTTCCGACAAGTTAGAGAGATGTTTGCTCTTTGGACAATGCTTCGGCTGTTCGTGGATGTTCTTTAGTGCCTGTGTGAGGTGGGCGCTTAGTTAATATTAATTCTAAGCCCTGTGGGATTAGTGTAAATATTTTGAAGCAGCTCTACCGTGTGAGAAGAACACGAAATGAGCTTTTCCAACACCGATACTTTCCAAATTTTACCGGATGCGCGCTATAAGTATTGCAAACACTGAGCAATTTTCTATTTCGTATATTCCTACGGCCAGCTGGACTTAGCAAGTGTCGAAGGACTTCACTGCCATGTCCGATTTATTAGTGATATTTATCGATTGATTATTTCATGTTTTCCCATAACTGAGGGGTATCTAACTACATTATGAAAAACATTATGAAAAACCTCGCTCGCACTCAGTTGATACCCATAACTGAGGGGGAATAACTAACTGTTATGGGTATCAACTGAGTGCGAGCGAGGTTTTTCATAATGTTTTCATAATGTTTCCTGGAAGTTCTGCTGGTGAGATAATTCAATGGGATAGCGTTCCCTTCACTAAGTTCAGCACCTGATGATGTAACAAAACGAGTTACGAAACGTTGTGTAATTGTTGAAATAAATGATTGTCATAAAAAACTTTGGATAGTTATATTTTATTGTTTTGTCACGTTTGAAAGAAATATTTTAGTCGTAATGCTTATTGAATATAAAGAAATAAATAAAACTAAACGCTTTCTGTTTTGCCATTTTTCTATTTCTTAACTTTCATTCATAAAACTTCGAACTAAAATGTCCTGGTTTTAAAGTGATACATAACACCTTGATTTTAGTTTCAAGTACGTTGCCTTAAATTTTACTCACCTTAATTTTCTAATCAATGTTATATATAGTCAAGTTTCAAAATACAGTTTAACGATATTACCTCGTTCAAAACAATTAAAAGATAACAAAACGGGAGAAGTGTAGCAAATATCATACGGTTTAGGGCCACATGGGGATCGACAACAGTGGCAGTCGTCAGTTGCTGTTGATCGCGAGCAATCAACGATGAAATTAGGCACTGGAAATTTTATTTATATCATGAATATTTTTTAACATCAGGGTGTCTGGACAACTATATCCATCTGAAGAAAACATAGAAAGCAAAACATCAATGTTGATATATCGTTGTTTCTGGTCGAAAATATTGTTGTTTTTAAAAAAATGGATTTTTTTGCCATCGCTATGTGTCGCATCTTTAGTCAGCAAAAGTAGCGTGGCGAGTAGTGATGCCAAATTTTACCAAAACATCGATACATCGATGTTTCTATATATCGCTAAAGGGTTTTCGATGTCGACGAAAAAACATCGATGTTTTAATTATGCATTAATAAACATGCTATATCTTATCCATTTTTAATTGCAGTACGTAAAAGTGATATATTTTATTATTTGGATATTAGCATGTTAGTAGTATGTTAATAAAAATTATTATCGAATGTAAAGAATAAAATTAACAATAAATAACATCGTGATTTCGTACTTTACCCTTTAGTCATTTCCACTCATACACCATCGAAGTAAAACCACCTAACATTCCCTCAGATTGCACAGACAAAACGTGCAGCATGAAAAACGAGAATGACGCAAAACAACGATATTGCTATGGATTGCTGCTACTCTACGTGTCTGAACACCTTTATTTTAAATAAATTAAAAATTAAAATTAGAAGAACTTCGATTTTTTGAACAAAATATCAACGTGAAGAAAACTTTGAAAGCAAAATATCGATGTTAAAAATATCGATGTTTTTTTGCCATCCCTAGGGAGAAATCGCGACGCGACGTGACAAATTGAAAATTTAAAAAAAACGATGTTTTTGCAACAAAATATCGATGTGAAGAAAACATCAAATGCAAAATATGGATGTTACTTCATCGATGTTTCTACTCGTAGTGAAAAACATTGATATTTTTTAAAATATCGATGTTTTTTCGCCATCCCTAGGGAGAACTTGCGACGCGACGTGACAAATTAAAAATTAAAAAAAAAAAGATGTTTTTTCAAGAAAATATCGATGAGAAGAATATATCGAAAGCAAAATATCGATGTGAATATATCTTTGTTTCTGGTGGAAAACGTGGGTGTTTTTTGCCATCCCTAGTGGCGAGTGCTTCCACGGGGGAGGGGCGGTGTGTTCCCGGGCTCCCTCTCAAAGGCCTCAGGTGCCCTGGCAGCAAACACGGCCGGCTGATGGACCGCGCGCGGCCGGGCCGGGGGTCGCGGTTTGTCGCGCCCTCGGAGACAAAAGCCGGCCGGTGACGGGCCCGTCACGCCGCGTGCCTTCCCCTCCCCCGCCGCCGCCGTCAAAGTAAATTGACCCCTGCTCGCACGCCCTGTGGGCTGCGGACGCGGTGTTGGCGGCGAAAAGCTCCCTCCAGCTCTAAAGTAAAAAAAAAAGTAAGAGAACCTGGAGTTCCCGATCGATTGATTCCCAGTAATTCCGGGCGCGTCAACTACTGAGGTCATTAGTTCCCTAAGTGTAGTGCGTGTTTTTCATCGGGAGGTAGCGGTAATTTTCCCTCCCTGGATGTCGAGATCCGGCGCTCACCTACCGTAGACTAGTGGGGTTTCCCTCAACCAGGTATCTCCCACCAGCGGGGCGCCACTCCAGCCGGGACAAGTCCTAAGTCCCCGACCGGTCTTCCGGCACGTGTGGTAGTGTAGTGCATGTTAGTGTGAGTGTGTGTGTAATGGGTGAGGATAGGACAAGAAATATGAAGGAAAGATGGCGCGCGGTCCGTTACCCGTTTGTTAGGGTACTGCTCCGGCATTCGCCTGGTGTTTATCGGAGAAACCACGGAAAACTACCGATCAGAGTAAACGGCCGCTAAATTCTCATCCAGACAGCGACTGAATTCGACCTAGCTGAAACGCTAGTGTCAAAAATCCTGCCGCCGTTGGGACTCGAACCTGGAACCTCCGGTGAGAGGCACTGCAGTGACATAAATTGATGCATTAAACCACCACTCCCGGTTTAAATTGATCGAGGAAAGTTTTGGAAAAAATTGACTCAACGGTGTGGGCTCTAGTTTTGACCTCTCATAGACGTATTGCCATCAATCGATTTTTCAGTATCAAGGAATCACGAAAACAAATTCTGACTACCCGACATGTTAGAGGAAGTAATTTACAATATATAGGAACAAGATTTGTCCATGTTTTTGTTACCAGGGCCCAGCAATAAGAGTTTTTCTGTCGAAAATTCGCCGTTTTCTGGTGTACGATTTCAATGCTATCTGTTCTTACGGAGTAAGGGCGTCAAAGTAATGGGAATATGCAACATAGGGAAACTTTACCTTATTCAACATCCATTGATGTTAAAAATTCTGAAGAGGTATATATTGCAATCTCTTACTTTAATACTGCATGTGCAGGAAGGGTTGAAAAATATTTGAACTTTTGGAATTGACAAAATTTGAGGTTTTAACAAAAGTCGTCTCTAAACCATATTTATTAATGAACTTTTCTCTAGTCAAGAAAAAACTCTGAAGAAAAAAATGTGCAGTCAGTTATCAGAAAATTTTGAAACTGTCACAGAGGCTTAAAGTAATGTGTGCATTCCCTCCCACATCCTGATGTTCAGAACGGCGCAACAAAATCTTATTCCTGACGCATTTACCACTCAGCTCAGAAGCTTAGTTATTCGTGACGCTTACTTCTATCCATCCATCTATCCCGACATAATAGACAGTCAGACATCTCGATTTTTGAATATAAAATTTCGTGTATCTCCTCACCATCCCAACTATCTTTGAATAACATAACTAATTTATCTCTTTTCTGTGAAGATATTCTGTCAAAAATCAGCGACGAGCCAACAAATGGTAAACAAATTAAACGTATTACTTTCGAATAAGGGGATCAAACCCAAACAAAAATCCACATGTTTGAGACTTAAGCTGAGAGCACAGAAACATATGGTTTTAAAATATCAATAAAGCCCTAACGAAGAGAATTAACGGAATTAGAAACAGCTATTGTGGGAGAAGCTATGATATCGAACTACTTAATCATGAAAGAACAAAGACTATGAAAAGGCGATTTAACGAAGAAGGGTTTTTAAATTTGTGATCGAAAAGAAAAAAGTTGTTCTGGTACGACAATTTACAAAGAATGACGTACAAAAGACTGCTCCCCAAAATATGCTCCATCTGGACGCCAACGTGGCGAAAGAAAGGGGTCGACCAATAGTGAAATGGAAGAATGGAGTATAAGACAAAATAAAACTAGTACGAAGCAGGACTGTAGGCACGATCAAAGAAACTGTAGGATTGGATGCGATAAAGTCCAACGCTCTTGAATATTCCGCGTTTCGCGTGCGTCATGATTTTACCAGAATGTAGACTTTCTATCCCCTGATCCTTCTGTAGATCCCACTGTGTGGGTGGGTGGGGGAGTTGTAATAAGAGCCCACCTGCCTGCGCCCCGCCGCCACCACCGCCATGGCCTTCGCCCCCTTTCCCGCCTCCGCCTCGCCCCCGCTCGCTTCATCTTCCCCCATTAACCCGTTCCGCGCCGCTGACTCACGCGCCCGGTAATCCGCGCGCGCTCCGCGGGCGGCCCCGGGCGGTCGGCGCGACCCACCAGGACCTGCCCCGCCACGCCTCGCTCCGCCACGTCTCACCCCGCCACGCCTCGCCCCGCCCCGCCTCGCCCCGCCACGCCTCGCCCCGCCACGCCTCGCCCCGCCACGCCTCGTCACGCCTCGCCCCGCCACGCCTCGCCACGCCTCGCCCCGCCACGCCTCTCCCCCGCCACGCCTCGCCCCCGCCACGCCTCTCCCCCGCCACGCCTCTCGCCACGCCCTCCCGCTCGCTCCCGCCACGCCTCGCCCCGCCATGCCTCGCCCCGCCACGCCCGCCACGCCACGCCACGCCTTTGCCCTCGCCACGCCTCGCCACGCCCCGCTCACCCCGCCACACCTCCTCCTCGCCCCGCCACGCTCGCCACGCCACGTTCCCGCCCCGCCACGCCTCGCCACGCCACGCCTCGCCACGCCCCGCCTTCGCCACGCCCGCCTCCCGCCACGCTGCACGCCACGCCTCGCCACGCCACGCCACGCCTCGCCACGCCACGCCTTGCCCCCGCCACGCCTCGCCCCGCCACGCCCTTCCGCCTCGCCTCACCCTGCCCTGCTCCGCCCCGCCACCGTCTCTCCCCGCCCGCCTCGTCCCGCCTCGCCCCGCCCTAGCCACGCCCCCCACCGTGCCCTGCTCCGCCCCCGCCCAGCCTCGGTCCCTCCCTCCGCGCCTCATCACTCCCTACTCCGCCCCGCCCCTCCTCGCCCCCGCCTCACCACGCCACCCCCGCCGCACCTTGCCCCACCACGCCCCTCCCCGCCTCGTCTCCCCTCACCCTGCCATGCTTCGTCCCGCCCAGCCTCACCCCACCTCACCCTCTCCTCACCCCCACTCGCCCCACAGCACCCCGCTTCACTCCGCTCCACTCTGGCGCGACCATCCTCTCCCCTGCTTCTCCTCACCCGCCCCACAACGTCTCACCCCCAATCTGACCTGCCCTGCTCCGCCTCGCTCTTCCCCTTCTCCCTCCCCTCCTCGCCCCACACCGCCCTGTCCCTACCCGACTCCACAAACTCCGACCCGCCCTTACTACGCTCTTCCCTTTCCGCCCCCACCCACATCACCCCGCCCCAATCCGCCCGCCCCACTCCGCTCCACTCTGCTCCGACCCTCCTCTTCCCACTCTTTTTCCTTCTTCGCCCCGCCCCACAACGTCCCGTTCCATTCCCCCCCCCGCGCTGCTCCACCCCGCCCCTTCTCCCTCCACTCCCCACTTTACCCCCCGCCCCAATCCGATCCACCCCGCTCCAACCCACCCCGCCCCTTTCTCCTAAGCTCTGCCCCTCCATCCCCTCTCCTCGGCGCCCCTCACCGCCCCGTCCCACTCCGCTTCGGTCTGCCCTCCCTCCCCTCCCCGCCCCACACCCTCTTGCCCCTATCCGACCCACCCCAATCCTCTCTGCTGTTCCGCGCCCAGCTATCCCGCCCTGTTCCGCCTCAACCCCACCTCGGTCCGCTCCGTTCATGTTACTAACCGCTGAAGGGCCAGGACAAGCATGTACACAGGCTGTCGTACCCATGGGGACGTACTGAACGGTTCATGCAGAGCTCGTGGATATTAGCTGTACTCTGGGGTTCTTGCTTTCTTTTCTTTTGTGGCAGAATGAGTATTAGTGCTTTTATTCAACTGTCGCATGCTAGAGGGGAGTCCATGATAGACCCCAACGTAACTTTTATGTTCTCGCCTCTCTTCATAAGAAGAGAAAGTATTCGTGCGCTGGAAAACGCCGATTTTTCTACAGAAACACTCTTAGAGTGAAAAAGTGAATAAATCTTGATCCTATATGTACTAAATTACTTCCTCTAACATGTTGTTTCATCAGAATTCACATTGTTCTTGATGTCAAAAAATCGATTGACGACAAAACATAAGTCCGTTAGATTGGCTGCCTGTCTGGAGTTAAAGCAAGCCCCTAAATGGTTTAGATGATGTTCTCCATAATTCATATTCCCCAAGCGGTCTAAGCGAACTCGCGGCCCTGTGTGATTGAAACCGATATTTTGATTTTGAGGGATAATTTACATGAAGCCTAAAAAACGTTTTCAAAAATTTTATCACAAATGGGTCCAATTTTTTTATTAAACTTTGTCCTTTGTCCTTGATGTGGGTCATCAAATTTTATTTGTTGTGCATGGATATTCTCCATGTTGTGCATGGAGAATTGCATATGTGCATTATCCCATTTTTGAACACAAATTGAAATATTCGCTTGACGCGATCTCTAAATGTCTTTTAATTCCGAATTTCTTGTTTCACGCTTCACATAATTGATTGGATTATCATACTTACGAATTGTTTACGCTAAATAATTAGTAGTTGCCTTGATTTGCGTCACTCTAATGTTTTCGTTAAAGATTACATTCATAATGAAACTCGTTTCTGCCTTCACTTTTCTTATTGCTTATTATAATGTGTCAGAGAAGTATTGAATTATTTTATATTGTTAATTTTAGTTTATCCCATTTTCACACTTCTTTAATATGCAGAAAAAATACAAACTATATTTAATTTTGTAAATGGGTTAAATTAGAATTAATAGATATTTTTAATGCGGTGGGAAAAAGTTACATATGTCCATGATTATATTTTATTGCCATGTGTGGCGATGAATTAAATACATTATTAGAATATCAGCGTTTAAAAATTCCAGATTTTCCGCCCCGTACGAGGAAGGTAAAGATCCTTGGTACAAGGCTAATTATCGGTCTATGTGCCACTATGCTTACGGAGAAGTACGTGCGTTAAGAAAAATGAGCAAAGTGATAGCAGTTGTTCGAGATATAAACAATTGCCTTAATGGAAGAATTTAATTTCTTTTCGTGTTGTCGCGATCGTCGAGTCGGAAAACTGAGTGATAGCGGGCGACGTCAATGGGTCTGCTCTCGGCGCATCACACGACAGACACGATATTGAAGGACACAGCGGCCGCGGGGGGAATTTTCAACGTCGCACAAAGCTCTGTGGCTTTTGCAGTTGATCCAAAATGCGCGTTTTGTGGAATGTCAGAGGCAGCACGCTGTGTTTATTTCGCGGTTACTTTTCGAAGTTTTTTTTTTTTTCGTGACAGCGCGAGTGTTTTGGACTGAAAAGCGGTATTATTGCTTCGTAAGATGTCCAGGCCTTTGCTGTCAATATTTAAATGACATTTTTAATTTGGCATGAGATGGGTATGGTGTAGAGGTTTTGTGTGTTAAATTGTGTATTGCATTGTATATGTTACAACGTTTTTAGGAATAAGTGTGTGCGGTTCTTTTGAAACTCCAAGCGGAAATGGCGTTTTCGTTTCAAAATAAAAGCTCCATACAACATTCCACTGACGTTACTGCTAGTGTGTGTTCTAGTCCAGATACTGTGGACAGCATTTTTCATTTTACGCCCTCACCGAATGGACAGAGTCGGTTCAAATGTTTTTGTCGTAATGTTTTTTATGAATGCAGAGCAGCCCAACGTGAAGAGTTTCGGCGTGCAATTAGTATCTTACCAATTATTAGGATATTGCTTTGTGCTGAAATTCTTTTTCAAATTGACAGAACCAATTGAATGGTCACTGTGCCAGTGAACACATGCTGTCCTTAAAAGATGAGAGTGGAACTTCGTTTTCCCAGATATCACATACATTTTCATTGACATTAAAAACTATTTTCGTAGAAGATAGAAAATGCTATCAAATGCTTTCAATAAATTAAAAATATGAAGGGATTTATCGGAAACAACTTTATAGTACGTTTCAAATATTTGCGCTAGCATATACACTTTCGCGCGTTATCTGTAACAGCTAGGCAATATTCTGCTACTACACGAATCTGCAAAAGTATTTCCAAACATTTTTTTTCTCCGCGCCGAGATTCCAACTCAGATCCTTCGAGTTAACTCACCACACGCTTTGCGACTACTCTACCTTGTTACTCGGCGGTACTCATTTTAGCTGACGCTTAAAGAGCTGATGATCTCTCCCATTATTTCTGATTTATGCAATTATCGATAATAACGAAAATGAGACCGGCGCCATTTTTTAAGGGTCATTTGATCTATCCGTAGTAAAATAAAACAAAAAAAAAGAAAAAAAATTGGGCATTTTTGAGAAAATTCGGGATAATGCTGAGACTTTATGCAAAGTACTTCCCAAACTCCAAATAACTGTTTCAAACTCGTAGGGCCACGAGTTCGTTCAGATCGATCGGGGAATAGGCCTATCAATTTTGGAGAAAATCATTTCATCGGTCTAGGCGTTAGCGTTATCCATACACAAACTGACAGATAGAAGAACATTTAAACGAACGGGCGGGCGGAATGGAAGGAGGGCGGGTGAGAGGGAGGGTGGGCGGGCGAGAGGTAGGGGAGGCAGACGTAGAAACGGAAAGACAAAAGAAACAAACTGGCAGATGGACCCATAAGTGCCCCAAAAGTCTACTTACACGTCGACTTTTGGGTAATTTCGTCCCCAGGTACGAGGCATGTACGTGTAAGTTGAAGGGAAGAGGACAGATCAAGAAGAAGGAAGCGAAGATCGAATATGGGTTGATGGCTGTTTTTAAGTGTATTTCTCTGGCATTCGCCTGGAGAAGCCTCTAATAATCACCGATCAGAGTAGCCGACCGCTACAATTTTCCTCCAGAAAAGGGCTGTATCCCATGTATCTATACCTAGAAACCCCGGCCATAGCCACTACACAGACGACGGTAATGACCATGGATCGGATTTTGATGAAATGTCATTTTTTTCTTTTCACTTTAAAACGATGGCGTTTAGACACTAACTTTATGTTATGACGAAAGGGAATGACCAATTTATATATATATATATATATATATATATATATATATATATATATATATATATATATATTTACCATTGTTCGTCGATTTCGGCTAATAAGTCTTTCTTTTCTCTCACTCACGTTTAAGACATTTTTCACTGATTCCATAGATTTTAATATCATTTAAATGGTACTTGCTATTTTCGAGATGCAACATATGTTCTTCACCGAATTTCTCAGTAACCTATTTAATTTCTTCGCTCATATGTTGTATTGACAGCCATATTTAGTGCTCCGTAATGTAAGGTTTCTTTGACCTCTTTCGGCGCCATTGTCGGTTCGACTGATTTCGCGATAAATAAAGGTAGAGATGTCGTGAAAGAACAGTCCAAACCAAACGTTTGTAAGCTGAGTTCACTTGAAAGCAAGAAGCCTGGATTACATCAGTAACACATCTAACAGCTTCAGGTGTTCATCTGAACTAGTTTTGATCCCATTTTTTACGGCATTTTTCTTTGCTTTTAGAGCAGCTTAAAAACATTTTAAGAGAATTTTCTTGATCATTTAGGTCATCAAACTCCTCGCAAGTAATGACGGTTCTGAGGTAACCGAGTCGATCACATCCTTTGAGGGCAATGAACGGTTTCTGCTCTGCGCGCACGGTGGGGCGGCTGGGAGCGAATCGCGGGTCTAAGGGACGAGCGGGGCGAGGAGGGGCGGGGCGGGCGGGGAGGGGCTCGGGGAGGAGCAGAATTGTGCGGGGCGGTGAGGGGTATCGCGAGGCGGGCGGGATTGAGCAGGGTGGGGCGGGGCTCGGAGAGGGGCGACGCGGGGCGGGGGAGGGGAGTGGATCGGGGAAGAGCAGGACAGAGCGGGGCCGCGCGTGTGTTTGCGTGGGCGGCGCCACGCGAGGGTGCACCGGGGGCCGCACCAGCACGTGCGTAGACTGCGGCAGCAGCGCCGGCACCCCCGCGTTCGCCGTCAAACAATAGCTAATCACTGGCGCGCGGCGCGGCGCGGCGCGGAGACGGCTTCCACGGAGCTTTACAGGGCCTCCGCGTCCGCCTCCCGTCCCCCCCCCCCCCCCCCCCCTCCCCTTCCCTCCCCTTCCCGTCCCTCCTCCGCCCTGCCCCGCCTGTCCCCCGCCCCTTCCCACCCCTCCCCCGCCCTACTTCGTCTCACCCATCCTTGCCCCGCCCCGTCCGGCCCCGCCCCGCCCCGCCTCGCCCCGCCCCGCCCCAACCCGGCTTACTTGCCCTCCTCCCCGCCCCCTCCCCTCCCCACCCCTCCCCTCCTCCCGCCCGCCTCCCACCTGCCCCTGGGCTCCACCCGCCTCGGCCCAAGGCTCCCTCCCCGCCCCTCCCCGCCCCGCCTCCCGCCCCGCCCCGCCCCGCCCCGCCCGGCCCGACCCAGTCCCTCTCGGCCACAGGGGGCGCTGCTTGCAGCGCTCTGCCCTCGTCCTGTGCTCGGCTCTTTCTTTAATTTCTAGCCTGCCGTTTCCTCTTCTTTGGTTTTAGGTTTTATTGTCTCGTTTCTTATCTTTACATGCGCATGCTCATATTAAAATTCGTTTTTAGACAGTTGCTAGTAAAAGTGGTTCGTTCAGGTCATGCGTTGCGTGCTTAAAGTCCAATTTTTAGTACTAGTGCTAAAAGTGAGACATTGGCCTAGTGTTCAGATAAATCCACGAACGCAATGAAGAAAACAAGGTAATTCCGTCTGACAGCATCAACTAATACTGACTTTAATATATGATTAAGTAATTTGTATACTTGAATTAAAATAATGCGAAAGTCAAGAAGGCTGTCTAAAAAGTAGTGGTAACACACGTGGTTAAACTGAGTTTATTTTGCTCGTAGGATTGCGCCACTTAGCCTTTTGGCCTCATGGCACAAGATTTCTCACTGGCAATATAAAATGACTCTTTTACCACTCGTATCATAAACAAAGCTATTATTTTCGAAACTAATGTTTTCTATTAAAATAGCAATGTTTCTATTACAATATCGATATTTCTATTGAAATATCGATGTTCCTATTAAAATTTAGATGTTTTCTATTAAAACCTCGATGTTTCTATTAAAACCTCGATGTTTCTATTAAAACCTCGATGTTTCTATTAAAACCTCGATGTTTCTATTAAAACCTCGATGTTTCTATTAAAATATTGATGTTTCTATTAAAATATCGATGTTTCTATTAAAATCTCGATGTTTCTATTAAAATATTGATGTTTGTATTAAAATATCGATGTTTCTATTAAAATATCGGTGTTTCTATAAAGATATTGATGTTTCAATTAAAATATCGATGTTTTTATTAAAACATGGACATCGAGGTCGCACTCTCATCCCTCTCCACCTCATCTTGGGTTCACGGTCCCCACATTACCGCCGCTCCCCGCCGCGCCACCGCTACCGCCGCGGCTGCCTTACTGTCGCCGCGATCACCCTTCGTGCGTCTTCCTTCCGCCCTTGAATGCGCCTCGGATTAGCCTCCCTCCCTCTCCTCCCCACTCCCTGGCCACGCCCCTCGCGTGGGCGACCCAGCGCCCTGCCGCCGCCGCCTCCTCCGCGTTCGCCCGCGAGGGGCTCCGTTGGAGGGCGAGGGCGATATGAAAAAGTCTGCGCCGCGCCACGCCGCTGAGGCATTGCCGCCTGGCTGGACGTGCCCTCCCTCCGGCGCCCTTGCAGCCTGAGGCCACCGCACGGGCCACACGCTGGGCGGGGCGGGTGACTTCACATTGCCGTTCTCTCCATCACTACGGGCGCAGGAAATCATCACTTATTGATAACTAGGGCGCGGATTGTGATGACTAGACATCGGATGTTTAGGTAAATGCCTATTTTTTCTAGGGAACGTATTTAAAGGCTGATAAAATATGTCCACGAATCATGACAAATGATGACATATGACGAAGTTTTATAATGCTTATTTTAGCATAAATGCCTATTTTTTGCATAAATGCCTTTTTTAGGACTTTTTTATTATTTTTATACACAGTGCTAAGATATCGGAAAATCGGCGATGGTCCAACGTGACCATTCATTACGAAACTTTCAATTCACGTCTTGAAATTTAAAATTACGAGAGAAATCCTATAAGTATACCAACTGATTTTTCTCCATTTTCCTATTTCATAAATACCAGCCGTGATCTAAGAACATGGACGATTGACAATACACCGAGGGAACCGAAATTGTAAGTGGAAATAAATGTAAATTCCCAGGTTTCAGTGTTGCTAGTGTTGGACTGCTAAAATATGCCAGTCACATCGTTCAGATATCCTTCTCCGCATTGAAACTGATTTTGTCTCCCAGTGGGCGCAAATTTGAAATTGTGATCCTTGAAAAATTACTGGTGATATGTAAATATTATTAAAAATAAAATGTAGAAGAGTTGTAAATATGTAAATCGAGTTTTATATTAAAATATACGAACTGGTTTTGTCCATTTAATTTTACAATATAATATAGACAAAAATTACAATGTTTCCATTTTATTGTGTATGTAACTTATGACAGTGCCTTTTTTCTCCTTATTCTTGACTTTTTCAGTGCCTTTTTAGGCGCCTAAAAGACGATTTTTTAGCGCCTAAACATCCGATGTCTAGTGATGACCTAAAACATTGCCAAAAATGATCAATTCAATACTCTTAAAATGCTTTAAAAATGCCCTAGAAACAAAGAATAATGACGTTATTATATTAATATAATATTATTATATTAATATTCGTTAGAATATTAACGAATGTTATTAGAACCAGGTCGGATGAACAACTCAAGCTGTTGGATACGCTACTGATATAATCAGGGCTACTTTCATTGGTTCGAGTGCACAGATTTGGTTTGGACTGTTCTTTACCTGGAAATCTCTGTCTTTAGTTATCCCGAAATCGGCCGAACCGTCAATGGCGCTGATATAGTCACAAGAAGTATATACTCACAACGGCTGTCAAAACAAAATCTGGGCGAACAAATAGAAAAGGCTACTGAGTAATTCTTTGAAGAACATTTGTTGAATTTCGTAAATATTATTTGAAGAAAGTACCATTAAAATGACATTAAAATCAATGAAATCAGCAAAAATGCAATACAAATCACGGGAAATATAAAAAATGACTTATGATTCGAAATCGACAAACAATGCAAAGTATGCAACCTATAAAATCGTTAATTTCCTTTTCTCATAACATAAAATGAATTTCTAGACTAAACGGCATTGTTCTAAAGTGAAAAGAAATAAATTGACATTTCAATAAAATTGGCCCCCTATTCATAACACAGTAGTGCATCATACTAGCAAAATACCCGCCGTTGCCCGGTCTTTTTCATTTTCCAATCCTTGTGAAAGAGGAGAAAGTTCAATTTTATGTGAACCACGGAGTTTAAGATTGTTGTTTTTAATGTAATTGGTTCAAATTTTAATAATGCATTATTATTTTATTTTATTTTAGAGTACATTGTCATTAAATTAAAAATGTTCATCTTACGCGCTGCTGTTGGCTTGTAGCGAACTAGTATTAGGTACCTGTTCTACTGCACCGCTACTTGCCTCTGGCGGAATATATTAGGAACCAATCGGCTCTTAGCGATGGGCGAAAAATGATCGTGTGGCATCTACCAACCAACATATTATTTAAATTATTTATTTTCCCATTTGTGTTGTATTAATCTTTAACAAACTGTACAACAATACTGCAACAGTACTGACAATTCATATTTTTCTTTTTGTGGTATCGATGTCGGTTACAAGTTGATGAATCTACTCTTATTTGTATAGATTCACTGTGCTGAGGGGTGGTTTCGTCGTGCTACGCTGGTGGCATCGCCCTTGACATCACTGATATAGAATCAGCATTCCGACTCTGCTAAAACAGACACATCCCTTCTTCCTCTCAGGTATACTTCGATTTAAATGTAGGGTCCCTACAACTTCACGATCTGGAAGAAGGGGACAGAGTCAACCAGTCGGGAACTTCAATACAAAAATTTTAAATCGCAACGAAGCTCCCGATTACATGATGGCGTCCCTTTCTCCGTTCAGTTCGTAGTCTTGAAAAGCTTGTATTCAAATCGGAGAATTTTTTGGTCCACGGACGACTGGTGTCAATGTCAATTTTTATTCTCGCCTGTACGTACTGACCCATCTCTCCATCGCTGTATCTCTCTCTTTCTCTCTCTCCATCTCTCTCCATCTTTCTCTCTTCATCTCTTTCTCTCTCCGTCTCTTTCTCTCTCCATCTCTTTCTTTCTCCATCTCTTTCTCTCTCCATCTCTTTCTCTCTCTCCATCTCTTTCTCTCTCTCCATCTCTTTCTCTCTCTCCATCTCTCTCCATCTCCTCCATCTCTCTCCATCTCTCTCTCCATCTCTCTCATCTCTCTCCATCTCTCTCCATCTCTCTCCATCTCTCTCCATCTCTCTCTCCATATCTCTCCATCTCTTTCTCTCTTTCCATCTCTCTCTCTCGCTCCATCTCTCTCTCTCGCTCTTTCCGTCATGAGCTCTTTGGCGCTCTCCGCTCGCATTTGCTCGCAGCGTGCGTCTCGGCTGGTCGTCAGAATCCTCCGCGACTGCCGCCTTTGTCAGCGCGCGGTTCCCAATATGGCACGCCCGCTGCATCCGTGTGAACGCGAGGACCCCTCCGAGGCGCATCTCCGTTTCGTCATCGATTTATCATCGTCAACGCGACCGCCTCTTCGCCAGGCTGCTCCTGCATTCGTCTTGGTCTCATGGAGTAGCGCCCTTTCTGCGATGCGACTCTTCATCGGAGCGTCTCTCTTGACCAAATCAATTGTGAAACGACAATTACTTTGGGACAAATATTATTTATTGTACCGAATTCATGATTATATGCTCCGATTTAAACACAGCTGCACTTCAAGGTCACGAGTTGGAAGGAGAGGGGGACATTTTTATCCAATCCGTTGCTCAAATACCAAAAATTTAAGTCCCAAGGAAGCTCCCAATTGGATGACAGTATTCCCCTTCTCCTTCGAGCTCATGGCCTTGAAGCGCAGCTATGTTTAAATCGGAGTTAAGTTCCTAGTATTGATCACCTGAGTTTAGCCCACAGCCGTTGACTCTGCAGTGCCTCTGACCGGAAGGTCCTTGAGTTCTGGTACCGACGGTGATAGCATTTTCGACTCTAGCTCCATAGCTCGGACGAATTCAGTCACTGTCTGGAGAAAAATTCCAGCGTCCGCCTGCTTTGACCGATAATTTTTCGTGGTTTAGCCGATCAAAACCAGGGGAATGCCATAGCAGTACCCTTACAAACGGGCCAGGGGTCGCGCGCGATCATTCCTTCCTCTTCCTTGTCCTATCTTTTCACTTACACACACACTTTGAGGCATTATACACATGATGCAAGACAAGTCGGTGTCTTAAACCTTCACCCGGCTGGGGCGGTGATCTGCTGTGTGAAATACCTGGAGGGGAAATCCTCGGTTAGCCGACGTGTAGGTCTCCAGATCTAAACATCCAGAGGAGTAAAATACCACCACCGCTGGGGATAAACATTAACTACCTAATGAGACTAATGGCCGCAGCAGTTCACATGCTGGAAATATCAGTCCGTTAATAATTTTACTTATTTGAGTTCTTAAAGTAGAGGAAATATTATCTTTACTAATCCGTGAAATTGAACAGAGGAGTGTAATTTGACTTAGTGAGAAATTTCTTTCCTTGGCATTAATGGAAAACTCGTACACCTCTTGTATTCTTAATCCTTATATTTTGCTTTCTCTCACTCACACACTCACTCTCATTCTCTCCTTTTTCTGACTTTCTCTTTTCTCTCTTGCTTTTCAATTACGTCCTTAGTATCTTGCTCCTTTTTTCGGTGCCCGTTTCTTTCCTTCATTTCTTTAATCCCCGTCTCTGTTAATTTAATTAATTATATTGCATGGATTTTCTTTTCTCTGTATCGTCGATTTGTTAATATTTCAAATTTTCTTAATGACCTTATGTATGTATGTAAAATGTAAACCCGATTAATTCTGTCTATACTTCTATGTGAGTGTATGTTAGAGAATGCATAATGATTTGGTTTGATACGGAATATTTCCACCATTTTGCGCATTGTTGTTCCTTCTTGTAATCTCGCCGTTTATTCATTCACTTCCCTCCCATTTTCTCATTTTCTTCCTCAACTATATTGTGTTCTTCCCATAATCGGTAAAGCCTTCACGCTCCTTACTAGACCCACGTCAGTCGCTCCTGAAACAGCATCGCCCTTTGCTCTCCATCTGCAATCTGCCCCCGCCGCCTTGGAGGCCGTCTCGCCCCCCGCATCACAGATCTCTCAGCCGGCAACGCTCCCCTCTCACCCGCGCCCCGGCACCGATCCCGCCAGCGCCCCGCCCCGCCCACGTCCGCGCCATCGTCCACGCACTCGCCCGCGGTCCGCCCCCGCTCCCCTCCGCCGGCACCGCCCACGGCCTCATCCCGCCCTCAACCCCGCCCATGTACAAGTCCCCATCCATGTCCGCTATTGTCCCCGACCTCGCCCGCGATCCGCCTCCGCCCCCCTCCTGACACCTCGCCCCGCCCTAGCCCCTCGCCCTTGCCCCCGCCCTCGCCTCCGCTCTCGCCACCGCCCTGACCCTCGCCTTCGCTCTCGCCCCCGCCTTCGCCCCCGGCCGAGCCTGCGCCCTCGTCCCCAACCTCGCCCTCGCCCCCACCCTCGCTCCCGCCTCCTCCCTCGCCCTCGCCCCGCCCTTACCCCAGCTCC